>CP139506.1:286161996-286566996 GCA_021014915.2 Artemisia tridentata subsp. tridentata
GATCTTTCAATTAATTACATTAAATGCACAAGTGATCTCATCCATGGATTAAGTGATCCAACGGATCTGATTGGTCTAGAATGGTACTGTAAAGTACTGTATCTAATATTGGTACTGCATAGAATACAACACTATATATATATATATATATATATAGAGTCCGGTTCTAGAGAAAAGTATATTTAGGTAGAAAAGTGAGAAAAATAATTATAGGGTAGATTTTGAAAACATTTAAAAGTTTAAGGTAAACATTAAAAACAGATAAATAAAAGAGGGATATCAATCCGTCATTCAGTTCCATCGGAAGTTCAGAACCATCTTCACCGACACCATCACACAAGCGTCGTCACCATCTGCACCGACACCATCACCACAACCGTCTGCACCGTCACCGCAACCACAACCGTCTGCACCGTCACCACCACCACCCTTTCCATCATTATTCCCAAACATGGAGATGAGCTACATCGCCACCGTCTTCCGTCGTGCAACCACTGCGTCAATCTTCAATCCACCACCGTTACACCACCGCTGTCAATCTTCTTCAGGTTAATTTAGTATATTTAACATTTTTAATTATTTAATTTATATAAATTTATTTGTTTATTTATTTTAGTGTTTAGGTAGAGGTAATTTGGTTGTTGTTTTGTATTGAACGACATGACATCTTAGGGCATCTGTGTGTATATATTTGCGGCATGAGATTAAACGTTAGGCATGAGATTGTATTAGTGCATCTGTGTTTGTTTGATCCGCCCCGGGACACCTTATTTGATCCTAAAATAAGCTTTTTCCATCTAAACAGTCAAAAGTGCTTATTTTCTGAAAATAAGCAATCCAATACATCCACTATCCTTTAAAAAAAAATACATCCACTATCCCTGAGAAAATCTCATCATCTCTTTGAAGTCTTTATTACAAATTAGTTATGCATGAGACCCTTAAGATTGTAAGAAGCTCTTCTGCTGGTGTTCTACTCGATCTCCAGAAAATAGACATAAAACGTGGTTGCACTATGCTTTTTTTGTTTAGACCAAGTATGTTGAAGATCACGAAATATGCAGAGCCAGCAGTGTGTGGATAAATTTTTTTAGAAATTAGACTTCCTAAAGGCCACTCAAATTAGATCAGGTGGTTATGGGGATTAATTTTTTAGGTCAACTCCTATTAATTATCCAGCTTCATTTTTACTTTAAAAGCACTCGATTACGCAAACCAAGTTGAGATTTGTATTGTGAGCATAAGCGAAATCTTATAACAGAGAAGGATCTTGGCAGAGTAATGCACAATGCTGATGTTTCTGCATTCATTAGAACAAAAGACAATTTTAAACTCAAATGCGAGAAATGAACCCGGGGTCTGACTTCGTTGCATAGTTTCATTTACTTTTTTTTGCAGTATTTTGTTTCTCTTCACCTTTCGGGATACTCCACACTGGGTCAAAGTTTAGATGGTACATTTGTTGATTTCTATTAGGTTCGACATGTACTGGTGACTGTTACGGGATGGACCATTTGCGTACTTTTCAGTACCATCTAATGGTTCAATACCGGACCCAAACTGTTAAAAGACATCAGTCACAAAATGACCTTGGGGTGTTGAGGCTGCATTTATTACTTCAACCCAAAACTTTCATGAATGTTATTATGTCTTTATTCATGGCACATAATTATTATGTAGCAGTGGCGTGTAATATTGACAAATTCTCAGATAGTGCATCTGTTAATATATTAGTGCATTTGTTAATATATATTAGTGCATCTTTTAATATATATTAGTGCATCTTTTAATATATATTAGTGCATCTGTTATATATCGATGATAAGATGCAGAGATCTAATATGATAAGATGATAAGATGCAGAGTCTAGTGCTCAGGAACCTTCCAATCGCTTTCATAGCTCTGGGAACATATGGAGTGTTTTTAGGGAGACAATTCATGTGTTTACCCTTGCTCATCAAATCCGTAGCCGAATGAAAATCAGGCTTCCAAGTCTTTTATGAGGGTATGATTTTTCAAAAGGTATATTAGTTTCCAGGAAATGGATAATTATATCACACAAACCCATATAATCCGGCATTCTAGCTCATGTGGTTTTGAGATCTGATATAATGGAAGTTATCAAATACTCATCGGTAGCCAAATCAAATAAATACAATTTTGAATCAAATTTAAGCGACGGTGATTTCCGTTGCCCTTGTGTTAGTTCTGTGTGAATAGTGTTATAAGTACATATATCTTTATTATTAAAAAAAAGTTGGGTTTAGTTTGTATCTGTTATATATGTATTAGTGCATCCGTTATATATGTATTAGTGCATCTGTTAAAAGATTTGTGAATCCGTTATATATGTATTAGTGCATCCATTATATATGTATTAGTGCATATGTTAAAAGATTTGTGCATCTGTTATATATGTATTAGTGCATCCGTTATATATGTATTAGTGCATCTGTTAAAAGAACAACATAATATGTTCTTCTTTTAATATTTACCTGGTTCAGTTACCTGCAAGTGACTTTGTGAATAGTTGATTTAGGTTTAGTACATGAGAGATGTAAGTAATAATATTCTTTTCTTTTGTTTCTACTTGTAGAGTCTAGATTCTAGAATCAATGTGCATGCAATGATCTTGAAAGTGCAGGAAATGATAATTTATTGCAGATGTCTAAAGAAGATCTTGTAAAAGGTATGGTTGGACAAACATCTCGTTTCATGCCAAAGGGATATTCGGGCTTAATGGGTGGGCCGGATGGGTAGATTAACAGATAATGGATAATTGGATATTAATGTTTTCCACTGTTTTTCTTGTATGTCTTCTCTGCAGATTCAGATAGTGATAGTTCATCGGAAGATGGATCAGATCATAGGATTTGAAGAGGAGCAGCCAATTAAGGTGCTCAATTGTTTTTATACAGTATTGTGTGCTCAACTAATTTCGACTGCTTATAGTGAGGGAGGAAAAGTATTACTTACTGAGGCGTTTTCACTTTTGATTTGAATGCACTTGGATGTTTTTATTCATACCCTTTTGAGGCCTTAATGTTGTACTAGTAAATATATCCTTGCAGAATAATGGTAATTGCATACAACATTAATATCTGTGTGCATTTTGCCAAGACTGTTCTTGTTACTTATAATTGAATGAGTCAAGAATGAATCTAAAATAAGCGTTATCGCATCCATTTGCATGTTTAGTGCATCCATTTGTATGTTTAGTGCATCTATTTGGACATATTAATGCATCCATTTGCATATTTAGTGCATCCATTTGCTAATGTACATCCATACACCCCCCTGTGTTATAGCTGACGTTTGCAATGGGTGGGCCGTACGGGTTGCGAAAAATATGGAAATTAGAAGGGCAGTTTTCTGTCCTGCCTCAGCTACCACATTGGCTTCCATACTGTCCTTTCAGAAACTGATTGATGATGGAATTATACACAAGAGTGGTATGTGAAGAACTTATATTAACCATTTTTTTATATGTATTAAAATACGACCCTAAGATGTTCTTCTTATTGCAGGTGTTCCTATAACTGATCAGATAATTCAGCTGTCAGAAACCATGCCACCAATAAAACCTAAGAACCTTGGATGGGCGGGCTTTCCGGATGTGGCAACTGTAGAAGCAACTTTCCAAATGGTAATAGAAGCTGAAGAAGCTTCTAAAATGACTGAATGGATTTCAACCGGATGTAGATTTATTGACGAAATCTAAGAATCTTTCATCAACTCTGCATAAACTGTATCTTTGGGAGAAGAAGTTGCTTGATGAAGTTAAGGTATGTATTGAGGCTATCTATTAAACACTTGCTTGTCAATTTTATCTCTGTTCTGTGTACTTTGTCGGAATCTAGCATTCTAATTCCAATCGCTTGCCTTTAATACAACATGTTTTACGCGTTAAATTCGTATAATTATACTCTGCGCGTTACTAATTTTTTCTGATGAAAGGTGCAACATTTATTTTCCGAATAAATTCATATTCTGCTAGAGCTCCTATTGGAAAGCTTACTAATCTTTTTTGTCGTTAGACTTCTTTTTTTTAGATTTTTCAATGTGTTACAAAACACAATCATTTGAGATATTTATATTAGTCACTAATAGAGTATGCATATGGGTTGTAATCATGGTTTTGTGTTGGCCAACTCATATAAAACAAATCTAAGTTAATGTAAATATAACAATTAAATACGTGAAATCCTTTTCTTATGTGTGTCACAGATTGAGGAGAAAATGAGGTTACTCCATGACGAGAAGAAGCGAAGACTTTCACGTATGAATGAGAAAGGCGCCGAGCCTCACAAAATTGACTCAACAAGGACTTTCGTTAGAAGTCTTTCAACGAAAATTCGAATTGCAATTCAAGTTGTGGATAAGATCTCGGAGAAAATAAACCAATTACGAGATGAAGAATTGTGGCCACAATTGAATGACTTTATTGAAGGGTATATATATGCTTTTTTATATATTTTTTTGTATTTGCTTATTCAACTTGCTTATTCAGTTTTTGCACAATCATCTACCATCTCCACTACAATATGTTGATCCCACTATAAGATTGTGGGGCCGCATATGATGCAGAATAAAAACAGAAAGTTTTGCAGAACCTAAAGTTAAAATAATAGAGCCTCTTGGGACATGTATTCCTTGGCTTTGTTCTTTATAAATTTGGCTACTATATGCCATATATTCTTTGCAAGATTCTGACTGTATAGGCTCATATATACTCGTAGGCCCATATAATCTCTTAACAAGGTTCTGACTGTAACTGCAATGAACCGTCGTGTAGGAATATGTAAACTTGAGTCTTCATAATCCGTATAGCTTAGCTCTTAGTGGTTTGTATTGCCTTACATAGGTGTTACCTCCAAAAAATTAGTATTATCATAAAAATATATGATTTAGTTCGCTTATATCTGATGTGTGATATATTGATTCTAGATTAACGGGGATGTGGAGATTGATGGTAGAATGCAACCATAGTCAGTGTGAGGCAATCCGTGCAGCTAAGGATATTGATGCCGCTGCCTCTCAAAAACACTCGAGCGATGCAAGTCTAGAAGCCACATTGCAACTTGAACATGAACTGCTCAATTGGGCTTTCCAGACAGTGAAGACAATGAAGTAGCATTGAAGTAGCTGCACTTGTTCCTTTTCATGGGTATCCGTTTACATATTTAGTGCATATGTGGTAATAGTAAGCCATCTATTTGTATCTTTACTGTATTAAATCAAACATAAGGTTGTGGTTGTCGATATAGCACTATAACTTTCAATATAAAACCAATAACTGATTGTATATATATATATATTTTTTTTATCGCAAGGTTAGTGCATCTGTGTTAACAGATTGGTGCATATGTGTTACAGTTTTATTGTATCTTCATATATGTCTCTGTCTATACATTATTGCAACTTTTCTTCTCATTGAATGTAGCATTCTTAAATCTTTATATATCCACATACAAAGAAAATACTTTATATCAGTTTGTCAACTTATTGAATAAAGTTTATTCAAACTAAACATAAGTCATGATTTGGCTCGGGAGGTACTTTAGTGCATCCGTTTGAGGTACCTGGTGCATCTATTTGAGGCACTTTAGTGCATCCATTTGAGGTAATTTAGTGCATCCGTTTGAGACTCGTGATAACAATTGACTTATAAGTAAATAATAAAAGACTCGTGCTAGCTGAACTATAGGTGATTAAGCCAATAATTTTATCCCAAACAAAAATGGTTTCATGTTACATTAACAAAACAATAAAACTGTAACTTATATTTAATACCAATAGTATACAAATAATATTATAGTTGAGTACATAGCTTCATTAGAAATAAAATAAGGGAGTTGTCATTATTCGTGCTTTTGATTCCAAATATGTCAGTAATGTAGTCGTTGTTTTTACTCTTCGCCAAAGAACCTCTAGTTCCTTTTTGGCATCTTCGCTAGATTCCTGTACACATGTAGTAACCTCACCAAGTTTTTCTTGAAATACATCTAATTGAGACTTTCCGCGCTCCAACTCATCCTTCCAAACTGTTTGTGTTTGGGTTAATTGAGAGCTTAAGGTTGCGTCCTCGCTTGCCATCACCTCTGTAAACAAGAGAAAACGATATATAAAAACCGCATTTCCACAAAGGTATATTCATATTCATATGCACATGTAAAGCTAAGTATATGCATTCTAATTCATATATATTATAAACAAGAGGTCAAATGGTCTCGGGTCAAACGGGCAAAAAAGCACCAAAAGACATATTTTCTACAAACAAAAATTTGTATCTCAGAAGAAAAGAAAAAAAAAAAAAAAAAAACAAGAGAACTAGTACTATTAATACAGGTTACCTGTGCTAGTATAGCATCAGAAAAACACATATCAGATTGTAGTAAAATGCTTATGATAGAAATATCAAAATACCACCATTTTTGGTTTACCAGTTCATTGAAATACAAAGTATCTAGGTAAGAGAAAGGAATGTACATCGGTAAAGTTCTTAAAGATTCATAACCAATTTTTTTAAATGATTTAGCATTTTTCGTTTTGCAGACCGCTCACGTGTGCTTTAGGTGAGCCCACAGTGAAGAAGCGAAAGGAGTAAAATAGGGTCAGTTTCGGTCCATTCAATTGCTAACGTATCAATCAAAACGTTTTAGGTTGGCTAAAAAAGAAACTGGTTCAACCTGTTTATAAGTCGCCTAAAGTAGATTAAGGTGCTCACATCATCCTAATTACTATGTGGCGTCGCATTTATGAACAATCGTTGCAATTATAGCATCTCACTTATTAACTATGTGGCGTCGCATTTATGAACAGTCGATGCATCACATTATGAAATTAGTGCATCACAGTTATAAAATTTCATTCAGACATTTTATCAAACACCTTGTGTGCAGTTTTTATAAACACATTTTAGATGATTTTTTTTATCAATTTCGTTTCAAATAACTATTCTATATAGTAAATCATGTCAATAATCTCTTATAATCAATATATCAATGAACAAACCTGTCACTACCGAAGCAAATTTCAATTAACAAAACCCAAACTCATAATAAAAGAGAATCCGTATATATAAACACTAAGAAACATATATATATGGTTTATATCTGATGTTAAATAGCAAAACTAATAAAACTGTAATCGGCATCATTCAAACAACTAACCTTGGTCTTCAATTTGAGAAACCATGACGAAATGATCAAATGCATCTGATCAGTTAAACAAATAACCTTGATCCTCAAATAGTGTATTGATTGAAGGATTTAATCAAAGAAGAAAAATGAGAAATTATGATGAGAGGATTTAATCACAGAGAGTGTGATCAGAGAAAAAGAAAAGAAAAAAATGAAAAGAATTCGGCATTATATATGGTAAGGAAGAAAATAGTGTGAATTTATAAAACCGTCCCTTGAAGAATGAGCGAAGTAACAAACAGGTCCCTGTAGTTAGGAGGAAAAAAGGAGGGGGAATGGGAGAGGGTGATTTGTACACTTTTCTCACTTTTCTACCGAGATGAACTTTTCTCATGAACCAATATCTATATATATATATATATATATATATATATATATATATATATATATAGTGGGACTTTCATTTCAAAACCATCTTATCTGCGAGAACTGACAGAACCACCAAAAACATACATGCACGCCTTCAATTATTGTATTTTTGCACATATGTTCTAAAAACAAGAGTAAACTACACCATTCGTCCTTGTGGTATGCGTTGACCGACACATTTCGTCCTTTGACCAAAAAAATTGCACCGTCCGTCCCTAAGTGCGAAACGTTATTTACCATTGGTCGCTCCCACTAACGACCCTCATTAACGCTCGTTAAGTCATCACACTTAAGGGTAAGATAGTCATTTTGCCCTTTTCACTCCACCTACTCCTCTTTTTCTAGCACTTACAAATGAAACCACAAATTCATTATCATCTTCATCTTCATCTAAATATACAAACATAAAAATACACACAACAATAACCAGATCAAACACCCAAATTCAAAACTAGAAACAATAAATTCAGCAGGATAAGTAGGTGGGTCACATATCTATAAACAACAAAACCAACATTTTTAATCCAAAAAACATAATCCTGAAAGGCCCAAGTATAACTAGAAACAAATTTCAAGTTCTTTACCATTGTACTATAGATTACTACATTAAAATAGATAATCAAAAGCAACAACTTCTCAGCTTTTCATTTCTATTATATAAAAACTCCACCGTTTCATATGCATATTTTATAGATCTTCACTATCTACTTCATCTTCTACATTATATCCACACACCATTAATTCCGGGCCCTTCATTTTCATCAAACTCTTATAACCCATTTCTTCATCTTAATTTTCATCAAGTTCTTTTATCCTAAAACCTTTAAAAGTAAAATAATAAAAAACCATAGACCCACTGTCATCAAAACCATCATCAACCACCACCGTCACCATAGACCCATGAAAGGCCAACCATATCGAAACCTCCACAAGACCACCACCATCCTTCTCAGCCACCGCCGTCGATAGGCACCACCACCATCGCTGACCCGCACCATCACAGTCGACCCGCACCATGAAATGGGTCAAGATTTATGATAGTGCCGTGAGTCCTTGAATAGATCCAAAATTCCCATTTTCTTCTTTACTTTATTACATTTACATTTTTGTAGTTTTGTTTAAATCTTAATAGTTAATGTATGTGAAATGAGGGTTTATAATTATTGTTTTTATTGTTAGTAGAAGAATAATAAGTGACATCAGTGGGTTTTTATATCAAATTGGGAATGTGAACATGTGCTTACATGTAAATTATTTTAGGTGTCATTTTATGAGTTTACAATTAAATATGTAAAAGTTAATTGAGGGTTTAATGTTTTGGTGATGTATTTAGGGTTGTGGCGATAGAAGATGATGAAAAAAGAAAGTAGTGTATTTGGATCGGTGGTTGATGCGTGATGGGATTGGTGAAGAATAAGATGAAAGAAAAAAAAAGGTAGAATGGTGGTGGGTGATGATGATGGAAGATAAAGATATATAAATGAAGAAGATGAAGTCAAAAGGAGGGGCAAAAAGAGTAAATTACACCGTTGGTCCTTATGGTTGGGAAAAGACTGAAATACCCTCGAGTGGATGAGGTATAACGACCGTTAGTGATGTCAGTTAGAGTGAGGGACTAACGATACATAACGTTTCGCACTTAAGGACGGACGGTGCAATTTTTTTGGTCAAAGGACGAAATGTGTCGGTCAACGCATACCACAAGGACGAATGGTGTAGTTTACTCTAAAAACAACATATATGCTTTAAAAAAAAACATGGTTGTTCTAAAGAATTTGATAAGAAATTGGAAATATAAAATTTTTCTTTGAAGGTGTGCATGTATGTTTTTATAAGGCGTGCAACGATAATATTGCAGCCGTGTGTAAGGTTTTTGTGAAAAAAATGATGAGTTCATGATGATATTGAAGAACATAGGTGGATACTTACGATTATTGATGATTTGCGTGTGTTTTTTACTTTATTTTAAAAGACGTGCATGTATGTTTTTGGTGGTTCTGTCAGTTCTCGCAGATAAGATGGTTCTGAAGTGAAAGTCCCCCTATATATATATATATAGGGTAAAGTTAAAATAAAAAGACAACTATCCGTACACTACGTAAAAATATATTTTTTTTTCAAAAAAGTTCGCGAAAAAAATCCATAAAAATTCCACAAGATCGGGAATGTTAGTGCATAAAACTTTTGTGAAAGAAGTTTTTCTAATTTTGAGTTTTTATACGTTTATTTAAATGCACAAAAAACGAATTTTGATGCACAAAATTTTCAACTTGTTTTAGTTAGATGCGCAATGTTATTTTGATGAAAAAAGTCAAAAGAAGTTGGGTGCAAAAACGAATTTTTGATACACAAAAAAGTGATTTAATACACAAACGTAATTTTTCAAAATTTTTTTTCGGAAAAAGTATCGACTTTTAGAAAAACTTCCTTCACAACATTTTCATGCACCAACATTCCCGATCTTGTGGAATTTTTTTGGATTTTTTCACGAACTTTTTTGAAAAAAAAAATATTTTTACATAGTGTACGGATATTTGTCTTTTTATTTGATCTTTATATATATATATATATATATATATATATATAGGGGGCCGTTATTGTGGTGTTCAAGCTTAAAATAGATAAAATAGGTACACATGTGGACCGTTGGATCAAAGTTGATAGATAAGATTAGATATTAAATAGATGAGTGGCACAATTGTAATTAAGTGAAAGACAAATGGCTTTTGTGTACCAATTTTTTTTATAGGAGTCGTATATCACTATTGATGATCATTAAGACAATAACTCACCCCAACAATTCAACCGCTCATCATAATCCCCAAAATCGATCGATTAATCAAAAATCCCCAAATCGATCAATCAACTACACCTTTGCTACCTGTATTGGGAGTAAAATTGTCATTTACATAGGCCCAATGTTCTGATTTGAAGTACTCTTCATGAATCTGTAGTTACTTAGATATTATATTCTTCTTGTTTTCCTGCTCTTTTACCAACTTCTTTGTTCTTTGAACAGGACAATGACCCAAAGCGTTGGGCTTTTATCATATACATTTTTGACTCGAGCTGGCTATGACAGAATAGTAGTTCCGATGGTAACACTTCATGATCTTGAAGTTTTCTTCTTATGCTGGTTTTGAAAATAAGCCATTAGATGAGTATGTGTATTAGTTGTATATGGCTGGGTTTTGAAATAAGCTATTGGTTGATTATGTGTATAAGTTGAAGTCATATATTGTGTATTGGTTATTAGGTGTTTTGAAATAAACAACTTATAGTTGTTGTGTGTTGTAGCTACTTAGATATAATGGTGTATTAGCTACATATAATTGTTTTTTGTGTATTAGCTACGTTTTGATGTTTTTAAATATAAGCTATTAGGTGAGTATGTGTGCTAGTTAATTATGTGTATTAGATGGAATAAACCAATGTGTGTGTAATGATTCATGTGTAGTAGTGGCATGAATGTGTATTAGTTGCTAAGGATTCATGTGCATCAGTTGCATACATGTTTTGTAATAGTTTGGAATATATGTGTGTTAGTTGATAGCAGCTCACTCACTATAAATAAAATAAAGTTGGATTGAAGTTCAGATCTGTTATTTAATTAATCAGGTGATTAGTTTGTTATTTCTAGGGTTTTAGTGTTACTTTGTTTTATAAAAATTTGTGATTTGAATTAGTGTTTTTGACTGTTTATTGTTTATGTTTGTTTTGATCTGAATTTGTTAGTAAGTTGTACTTTGTACTAGTTTGGATTAGTTGTTGTGTATAAGTTTGATGATTTGTGTCTGGAAATCGAATTGGGGTTTTTTTTTTTTTCGTTTTTTTGATGTGGTGAAATGAGAAGTTGGATCTATGGTTTAAGTAATGTTTTAGTTTACGATAAGATTTGAATCTGCATTAGTGATTATTATGTATGATTTGCGTGATCCGAGGTTTTTTGTTTTGTGATTATAAAGTGGATTTTAGCACATACCATGACATCATTCACAGCTTTTTCCAGCTATATTTGTTCTATATAAGTTCGAGGAACATATGTACCATCTAACCCAAGTTGCTCTCCTACATATTTGAGTTCGCTAGGATATAGCACTTAGAGTTCGCTAGGATATAGCACATACCATGACATCATTCACAGCTTTTTCCAACTGTATTTGTTCTATATAAGTTCGAGGAACATATGTACCATCTAACCCAAGTTGCTTTCCTACATATTTGACATACACACGATCTCTTCCTTGCACCTTTAGACAATTATACATGAAAGTCAAAAGGAAGGAACTTGCAAAATAAACAAATCACAGGATGGTGTTTGAGTAGTTACCTGAACATAGGTGCGATTGAGTTGCTCTAACCAATCCGTTTTCACAGTAACCTTTTCATCAAAGAAAACATGGCTACTTCTTTTAAGTATGGCAGCAATTGTGTATCCTAATGCCATTAGTCCACCAAGAAGACGCACACTCACTTCAAAGGTGATTCTAGGTGATATGATGAATGGACTATCGGTTACCCACTCTTGAAATATAATAGGAACTGGATGAAATATTCGTGTGCTTTTGAACTCTCTCCATCTCAGTTATCTTGAAACTAGCATGAAACTGATTATTCAAACTATAATCACATAAATGTGATCGTTAGTATAGCTTTATAGAGATGTCAATTTTGACACAAGTAAAGATGTCAATTTTGACACAAGTAAAGATCACATAACTGATTATCTTGCAACTAGCATGAAACTGATTATTCAAACTTTTAATATAGCTTTATAGATATGTCAATTTTGACCCATTTGCATATGAATTGGTCAATGCAGGTTATGATCTTCAAAGGGTTTGATCGGTATACTGAACTAAAAAGTAGCTGAACAGGATATGGCTCAAAAGCTGCACAAACTGTATAGTGCATAAGTCCTCAATTATTTAACCAAAAGTAGGTTTTGCAATTGCTCAACCTTTAAATTATCTACTGATTTTTGGACAAAGCGTATCTGGGTATATTGATCCAGACCTTGGCATAAGTTGCCCGTTTTGACAAATTACTGCCTACCCATTTTTGCTAACCATGGTAGCTTTGTTATAGTTTTAATGATTTTTTTTTGGTGAAGCACCTGGATTGATGGAAAAGAATGGAGGCGTTTATGACACTGCTGAGAAGTTGGCACCCATGACCATTCGTTCAACTAGAGTGATGGCTCCACAACAGCAAGAGCAGCGGGTGTATATACCTCCACCTGTAAAAGCTGGGATTCGGAATGGATGCTCTGACTTGTTTTATGTGAAGTCTCGTGATATTCAGCATGGTAATGGTAGAGCTTATTGCAGCAAGGTGCCAGGATGAATCAAGATTTGACATGAGTTGGTATTCTTGTTATAAATAAAAGTGTGAATGTTTACTAGTGTGTACTTGTATCATTTATTATGTGTGATGGGTGCTTTCCTTTTACTTCATATGTGAGACGGATCCATAAGTTTGTTCAACTACATTGATATACAATATCTTCATGAAGATTGTAGGGTGGGATGTATAGTTCATAGAGACATGCGGCCTAAAAACATCCTACTAACCCATGATTATGAGCCTCTGGTAATACTAACAATACTCGTTACCATCTTCTGAGTCATTTATCACTGGATAAAGATAACGTCAGCAAACAAAATATGGATTTCATTTTAAAAAATTGTGTTGTTCGTATAGGTTGCTGACTTTGGGCTTGTTAGCTTGCACACAGAACAGGATACATGTGATGAGGAACGGGTCATTGGAACTTTAGGGTACATGAGTTTTTGTTTACAAGTCGCTATCCTGTATCTCCTGCACTGTCCCTAATCAGGATTTAATCGGCGTAAGCATATTTACATCTGTTTTAATAAAGATCATGTCTCTATTTTAGGTATCTTGCACCAGAATACTTTAATGGAGGAATAATAACAGAGAAAGTTGATATATATGCTTTTGGATTGGTATTGCTAGAGCTGATCACTAGTCGAAGAACCATTGAGTTACAATGCTACAAGGGACGCAATTTTTGGCATGACATTTATGCATCACACGAAATGGAACCAGTACATTTTCTTGCTTACAAGCATAACTTAATCGACACACGCTTGGGCTCATTTACAGCTTTTTCCAGCTGTATTTGTTCTATATAAGTTCGAGGAACATATGTCCCATCTAACCCAAGTTGCTCTCCTACATATTTGAATTCGCTAGGATATAGCACTTAGAGTTCGCTAGGATATAGCACATACCATGGCATCATTCACAGCTTTTTCCAGCTGTATTTGTTCTATATAAGTTCGAGGAACATATGTACCATCTAACCCAAGTTGCTCTCCTACATATTTGACATACACACGATCTCTTCATTGCACCTTTAGACAATTATACATGAAAGTCAAAAGGAAGGAACTTGCAAAATAAGCAAATCACAGGATGGTGTTTGAGTAGTTACCTGAACATAGGTGCGATTGAGTTGCTCTAACCAATCCGTTTTCACAGTAACCTTTTCATCAAAGAAAACATGGCTACTTCTTTTAAGTATGGCAGCAATTGTGTATCCTAATGCCATTAGTCCACCAAGAAGACGCACACTCACTTCAAAGGTGATTCTAGGTGATATGATGAATGGACTATCGGTTACCCACTCCTGAAATAGAATAGGAACTGGATGAAATATTCGTGTGCTTTTGAACTCTCTCCATCTCAGTTATCTTGCAACTAGCATGAAACTGATTATGCAAACTATAATCACATAAATGTGATCGTTAGTATAGCTTTATAGAGATGTCAATTTTGACACAAGTGAAGAAAAAGTTGGGGCATTTAAGATGGTATTAAAATGGGAAAAAAAAAATAAGATAATTGAGAAAACAAAGATTACTATAATACCCTTAAACTAAATATCTAATTAATTAATATTAATATCTAATTAATTACTATTAATTTTTTTGATCTCATCTATCAAGTTTGATCCAACGGTCCACATGTGTACCTATTTTATCTATTTTAAGCTTGTACACCACATGAACGCAAATATATATATATATATATATATATATATATATATATATATATATATATATATATATATATATATATATATATATATATATATATATATATATATAGGATTTAAGGTTATTTGAGGATTAAACTTTTTTACATGAGACTAATATCCACCCTCCATCTTTATTTGATCTAATGGATGAGATTAATCCAAAAAAATTTAAAAAACAACTTTCATCTTTTTTTTTCCAAATATTAATATCTTTCAAACCGTTAATCGTTAAACGAAAAAAAATATACCATTACGGCGAGCATTTAATTATCTTTCTATATGTAGGCACTTCGATATACTTTCAACATAATTAATTTTTTCGTGTCTTTCACATTTTTTTTTACGTTTTTTTCGTTTTTTTTCGTTACTGAAATTTGCATGAAAATATCATATGTGATTTAACACTAATATCACATGTGATATTACATATCATATGTGATTTAACACTAATATCACATGTGATTTTATCATGCAAATTTCAATAATGAAAAAAACGAAAAAAATACCAAAAAATGAGAAAAAAAAAGGTGAAAAAAACGAAGAAAAAAAAATTGTCGAAAGTATATCAAAGTGCCCGTCTACAGAAAGATAATTAAATGCTCGTCGCAATGGTGTAATTATTTTCGCTTAACGATTAACGGTTTAATAGATAATTAAATTATTAAAAATAAGTGAAATATTAAAATAATTTTAATCTCAACTATTGATGTCATTTTAAATGGATGGTAGGGTAAGTTTGGTATGTAAGATAAGTTTGATATGTAAAATAACTCTCCTCTAAATATAGATATTTCATCAGTTAACTAACAAATTTATATCATGTTGTACGAATGCCTCAACTGAAAATGACACATATCCATCATACATATTATCTACATTATCAGTTAGCGCTAATCTAGCCAGCTCATGAGCGATTTTTTTTCCATCACGTCGCACAAAAGACCAAGTACACGAATCGAATAGAAGGCATAGAAGGCGAATGTGGAGAAATAAAGCTCTAATGTGATACAACACTTTGTTGTGTTTGAAGGCTCAACAAGTATACTCCAATCTGTTTCCAAAACAACCCTTGCAACACCCTTAGCTTGAGCCACTTGAATAGCCTAAAGAATCGCTTTCACCTTGGCTTCAATAACGGACATCGCAAATGCCAACCGTTTGCTTCCTGCTACCAATACTAAAACACTGTGGCTTCTCATGACAAAACCAATGCCTGATATACCATTGTTTCATAAAACTCAAAACTAATTTTATTGATGATATGAAGGGAGAAAAAAAATCCGTTTTTTCTCAAATGTTTTTTTGAGAAATGACAAACAAAAAAAACAAAAAAAAAAAAAAAAAAAAAAAAAAAAAAAATCGGTTTTACCAAAATACTCAATATTATATAAATAATAGGGAGATTTATATCAATATTCTTGCAAAAATTGACAATTACATCAATATCTTTTTAAATTTCATAATTACTTCAATATCATTCTAAAACTTCAAAATACACAACATTGTCCAAAAACATATTTTCTTCATATTTTAGTGGATTTAGTAGTAAATACATTTTTATCAATATTACCTAACACGTTAAATTACCTTTTTACCCTTTTTTCAATTAGTAAGAAAAAAACTAAATCATGCTATGTTTTATTTGAAATTGAGATTATTGGTTAAAATTTACTACGGGAACTAAAAGAAAATATCTATTTTCAAGTTATGGTTTGGTTTTAATCTTTTATTTTGTTCTTTATTTACCATTTGAATTTAATCAAACACAAAAGCAATCTATGAGTTAACGTCAATTGCACAATCCGGGTTCCACTATTTTCAATTTTTAAATGTATTTGAGTAAACTTCAAAAATCGTCCCTGTGGTTTACCGGGTCATTTGGAAATGGTCCCTGTGGTTTAAAAAACCCGAATTTGGTCCCTGTGGTTTACGACCCATACGGATCTGGTCCCTTGACCAGGTTGACCGTCAGTTGACCGTTAAGTCTTGTGACAGTGGCTAATATGTGGGGGGTAGTATAGTAATTATATATCTCCTTCTTCTTTTTAACCCTTCTTTTTACAAACACGAATCAACTCAGGGACATGAAATCAAAAATAAGACAATCCATCTACAATAACCTTGGTCCCATGAAAACAGATCTCAAAAATCCACCAATCAAAAACCAATCCACAAAAAACCATCACTTTCACACTTAAACCAATGATCGGAAATAATCCCAGATGTGGTATCTCCGGCAATATCGCCGGTGGACGGACCAAGATCCAAATCAAAACCCAGATCCCACCCCTCTATTAAAAACCGTCACAAAAAACAAACACACAAAAATGCATCTCCACACAACCAACAAAAAAAAGGGGGGCAGTTGTTGTGTTAATCGCGTTATATGTAATTTTTTGTGCAGTTATAGATGTTAGTAATTTGATACATTTGTGATAATTTTTTGTAATTTTTTGATATATGTGTTATAGGAGCAATTATGGGTTGACATTGTGTCTGAGGTCAAGAAATTAGGGCGTGTTTCACTGATTGATCTTGCGGATCGTGTTGGTGTTGATTTGTATCATGTGGAGAAGCAAGCACAAGTTGTTGTTGCTAATGATCCGTTGTTGATGTTAACTAATGGTGAGATTATATCGGATTGGTATTGGAATAATGTTTGTGAGGAGATTAACGATCAGTTGCAAGAATGTAGTCAGATTGCACTTGCTGAGATTGCTGCTCAGTATCAAGTGGGTTCGGAGTTGCTCGTGAACGTGTTGGAGCCTCGAATTGGATCCCTGGTATCGTAGAGATTGTATATTGTATTATAGCTTATAAGTATTACCAAAAAAACTTGGTTATCTTTCTTAAAGCTTCGAGCTTTTATTCACTTGGAATAATATGTTCAGTTGGTCTAGTACGCCTAATGATGACTTATGTTTATGAAATGTAGATAAAAGGCAGACTTGAAGGTGGACAGCTGTACACACCAGCATATGTTGCACGTGTTAATGCAATGGTTCGTGGGGCTGCTAGGGGCATCACTGTTGTTAGCATTGAATTTATGCTATTTAGGAAGTGATGGTCATTTATAGCTTTGAACTTTAGTATCATGTATAATATGTATTAAGTAGAGTGGGCTTATAGCATTAGTATTGATAGCATCTTAATTATATGTGTAGTGCAACATATAAGCCCACATTTGGTCCATTATGTAAAGCCCATCCAATGTCTTTGGATGGCTGCCAACGTACAAAACAAAACACTCTCTCTTTTAGCAAAGTGTGCTTTTGAGAAAGTGTGTGTGTATTTCTTATCTTTGTAACTTTCTCTCTAATCTAATAGACACACATTTCCAGTATCTCTACTGCCACCACATCCTCTATTCTTCTCATATTCCCCATCTATTATCTCCTCTATCTTGTTCTAGTTTAAGTGTGTTTGTGCCATTCGATCTCTAGTGTTCATGGTATGATAAAGAAAGAGTGTTCTTCACTCGTATCAACTGTCCCTATGAATTTGTCAGCATTGTGGAGCTCTTTACAGCTGTTGCTACAAGAAATGGATGGTGCAAGCGGTGTGGCTGTTGAAGGAAGATTTTTCCAATCAATGTTTAATGGATTGGTGAAGGAAGGACAAGTTCTTGGATCAGTTCGTGCTGGAGTTCATTGGACACCCAATGTAAAGTGACTCACCTTCTTGTATCATCTACTCTTGATTTCTTGGATCGTTAATTGGCAATCTAATTAGTTATTACATCATGTAGGTTCTTTTCATCAGATGATATCAAGGATAATTTTTGGTTGTTAAGGGTATTTATGTCATTTTGCCAATATATAATGGTCAACTGACGGTCAACCTGGTCAAGGGACCAGATCCGTATGGGTCGTAAACCACAGGGACCAAATCCGGGTTTTTTAAACCACAGGGACCATTTCCAAATGACCCGGTAAACCACAGGGACGATTTTTGAAGTTTACTCATTTTTAAATGTATTTGCGTATTGCTGATTAAATAGATTTATATGGCACTATAAGAGGTTTACAACCTTTTATCATTTTCAAATGGGAGCACCTCATAGGGGGTGTTTGCAATGAGTTGGTGCATCGGACGGTTGTACTGTCTGTTTTACGGTTTGTACATTTTGACTAATATAGGTAGCTCCCACATAATAGGGGGTGTTAGGATAGTATGACCCTTTTCAAATATCGGGTGTTTTGTTAGATCGGGATTTCATCTGCAACAAAAACCTTTCAATATTATGTGTGTTTTTTTTTAAAAGAAGGGTAAAAAGGTAACTTACATGTTAAAAAAACTATTCACATAAAAGCTTTCAATATTAAATCTATTTAGTGTGAAGATAATGTGTTTTTTGATATAAATGTGCATTTTAATGTTTTAGAAGGATATTGACGTAATTATAAAATTTATAAGGATATTGATATAATTTAAAAGTTTTGTGAGGATATAGATGTAAATGCCCCTAAATAATATTTGGGAAACAACTATTATATGAATAATTTTTGTGAAACAACTCTTTTTAATACTTTGTGAGGGGAACTAATGTTCATCTACGAATGGTCTTAATCCCCGTCTCCAGCTCTACTTATGGGCGCCCTTCGCATGACGTTACCGTGCACTTCACAAAATTGAGTCACTCTAGGACGCATCTTTTTTCATTTCTCGTTCACCATATCGTACATTCGAAGATCGGTTACCTTGCTCTCCAAGTACTCTACAGCCTCATTCCAAATCCTTTCTCCCTCCTCGTGTTACCAAGGGTGCTATTTTCGGATACGTTAACCCAACCTTTGCACAACGCAATTTCTTCCTCAGTGGTCCATGGAAGGCACCGGGGTGCGTCCTCATTTCTAACCGTCCTCTTCTGGCGTATTTTAGACAGCTTCGTCGGGGCCGGTGCCGGTGACAGGGTCGTGACTTCTACGAAAGAGTCCTCACGAACGGTGTTTTGCATAGAGTCCGAATATTGAGGTTCGTACATTTTTTCAAATGAAAGTGGAGGAATGAGAGACATGGGTTGGTATGTATTTTGTTGGGATAACAAACCACCCATATGGCTTTGTGAGTCGTAGTTGGGGTTATCGAATGGGAGTGCGTTTGGTTGTGAGGAGAATTGGCTAAACGCATTTATTTGTGAGTATTAGCTAAATGTGTTTTGCTGTGGGTATTGGTTTCGGTATGGTTGGTTTGGATAAGGTTGGTTATAATAGTATGATGGTGGTCGTAAGTTTATTTGTTGGTTTGATGGTGGAGTATTTCCGAGAGTAAATGTTCCTTTGGGTGTCAGGGGAGTGCTTCGGGTAGTTGTTCGTTGTTGACGCTTTGACCTCCACCATCCGTTGTTGATTGTAATCCAACTGGCCGAGTTGTCCCTGCTGATACCTCACTTGCTTGTGTTCCAACTGGCTGACTTGGCCTTGCTGCTATCTCACTTGCTTGTGTTCCAATTGGCAGACTTGGCCCTGCTGTCACCTTTTATAGGTGATGTTGAATATGAAAAACATATTAAACTAAATAAACGCAGCTGAAACATCACCTAGAGACGGATCCATATAGCCATATGATCAATCAAATAAATAAATATAACAATTTATACCTTTGTAGCGTGATCACGGATTCACCAACACACCAATACCAACAAGATGGAATGAGAAACCCCAAGAGAACGCTAATGCCCCTAGAAATATGTGAGAATAGTTTCTTAAACGTCTCATTTTAAATGGTTTATATGTCATCCATCCTTTTGTTATAGATACCATGTTGAACATTAGACATGGATCAAATTTCATTCTAATTGTTCAACTATTATGTTTCTCGATATAGATATTGAACAAGATTACCAAGTGGATCAAGATTCATCTTAATCTCATTTAGGTACGGCCATACAAACATCTGTCCAATTCATCGAGGGGCCCAATAGTATCTAACTCCATAACATGTGGAGGATAGAGGTGCAAATCGAAACTGGTTTTTTTTAAAACCGGTATATAAAACCGAAACTGGTTTTTTAAAAAACTGGTTTTTTTAAAACTGAACCGGTTTTCATAAAACCGAACCGGTTGGATCAGTTTTTTTTTTTGAAAAATCCGGTTTTTTTCGGTTTTAAAACCGGTTTAAAACCGGTTTTTTAAAAAATCCGGTTTTATAAAAAAAAAAATTAAAAAAAAAAAAAAAGCCCGCGTTAATTTTCGAAAAAAAAAAAAAAAGAAAAGAAAAAAAAAACCCGGCTTTAACTGGTTTAAAAAAACCGGTCAAAGTTGGGTCAAACTAGCCGTTGCATACAAAACCGGTTTTAACCGGTTTTTTTCCGGTTTTTTTTCAAAAAAAAAAAAAAAAAAAAAAGGTCACTAGCCGTTTGGTTTTATTTTTTGTGCGTTTTTTTTATCTTTTTGGATGATTTTAGGCTATGTAATGATACTATAAATACATGTAATGGGTTGTGGTTGAAAACACATCAAAAACACTCAAAATCTCTCAAAAACGCTCACATATAATGGAAAACGTATCACAACAAGCTTCCACTACTCCCTCCGTTTCTACTAGCAATGCAAAAAAACACTACACAAATGAAGATGTCGTGAAAGTTAGGCCAACGAACCGGAAAGGTGATGTTTGGTGTAATTACGATTTGTGTATTATGATCGATAATGCGGAAAAGGCGCGTTGCAAGAAATGTGGGAACTTTTATACTCCAACGTCTAACACTACACTTAGGACTCATAAAGAAAAATGTAATGCGGTCCGAGCTTCATCCGATGGTACTATTGGTGTGGATGGTCGGGTTTTTATATATGATAGTGAAGCGCTTCGACTTGATTTTACGAAGTTTGTCATTCAACAAGCGCTTCCATTCAACCACTTCGACAACGTCAAGCTTACGGAGATCATCAAAACGAGGCTACAACCGCGTTATGAACATGTAAGTCGTACTACTCTTAGAAGTGATGCTTTTAAATTATGGGAAACGGCTAAACAAGATATTATTAATGGTTTTCGTGAATATAAATATGGTGTTTCTATAACTACGGATACTTGGACCGCACCACATGGTACGGCAAATTCTTATCTCGCCGTTACGGCTCATTGGTTTAATCCCGAATCTTGGTTGTTAATGAAACGGACGATTGCTTTTAAACTATTTGGTTATCCTCATACGGGATCTAATTTAAGAAAAATTTTGCATGACACTTTAATTGAATATAATTTAGATGATAAAGTTTTTACGATTTCACTAGATAATGCATCTAATAATACTAGAGCTATGGATTTGTTAAAATTACGTATTAAACCCGTTTTAGATGGTGCTTTTTTTCATTCTCGTTGTGTTGCTCATGTTATAAATTTATCCGTGCAAGCGGCATTAAAAATATGTGATAGTTTAAAAATGCAATTTAGAAGTTTATTAACAACTATATATAGTGCGAGCAACGAAAGACAAATGAACTATCACCGTTTTCGTAGACAATGTGGTGAACAACCCCTAGGACCTTGCTTTGATAATAATACTAGGTGGAATTCTACTTGCATGATGTTTGAAAATATATTACGACAACGTCAAACTTTAACCGCTTTTAATGATGTACTTGTTAGTAGAAATAAGTCCGTTCCGATAGACGACCAAGATTGGGATCGACTAAATGATTTAACTATTTTTTTACAAGTTTTTAAAGAGGCAACAACTATATTATCAGGTGTTTATTACCCAACTAGCTCAATAGTTTTAAACCAAATTTATGCTATGACGGAAAAATTAGACGAATTAAAAAACTCATCTTGCGGTATGTTTAGAAAAATGGTTAAAGTTATAAAAAAGAAATTTATAAAATGTTGGGCTAGTTTACCTTTGGTTTTTACTTGTTCCGCCGTACTTAATCCATGTTTAAATGTTGGAGGCGTAGAACTTTTAATAAAAAAAATAATGGAAAATTTAGAGTTAAACGAAGACGACCCCGAATATATAAAAAACGAAATTTTGAAATTTAACGATAGTTTTAAACAATTATTTGGAATTTATGCAACAAAATATGGTCATCAACAAAACCCAATTGTTGACCAAATGCGGGCCGGGTCGTCTCGACAAGCAAGAGACATTAATATAAACCTTTATAATAGTTTATGTGAAGACGCTACAAAGCGTCAACGAACATCGGCCCCGACAAGCGAATTGGGACAATATATGGCTACAAACTTTTTATTAACTTTAAGTCCCCATAGATTTGCAAACTTTGACATCTTGGCTTGGTGGAAAGAAAGGGAAATTCAATTTCCAATTTTATCCGCTATGGCTCGTGACTTATTAGCGGTACAAGCTTCATCGGTAGCTTCCGAATCGGCCTTTTCTACTAGCGGTCGAATTATATCGGAAAGAAGGTCAAGACTAACCCCCGAATCCGTGGAAGTATGTGTATGTTTGAAAGATTATTTGGACGAGGTAGATAGGATACAACATGAATCATCGTTGGAAGGTCCGATATTACAAGACGTTGAAGAAACTATAGGAAGAGAAGAAGTTGAATTAGGGATATCACCTCCGACTACCGAATTAGATGAAGGTGAGTTCGAAGCATTTGATGTTGAAGACGTGGATGTAGAAGATTTTTTGGATAATTTAATGACTTGAGTATAACGGGTGATGGCAATGCCGAAGCTCGATATGCTTGAGTACACTAATATGTTTTCGGGTGATGGCTATGCCGAAGCTCGAAATGTATTAGTATTTATATATTTTTAGTTGGATAATTGTATTGTTTAAATAAAAGTTATGATTGTATTTTCTTAGTTGTATAATTGTGTTGTTTGAATAAAAGTTATGATTGTATTTTTAGTTGTATAATTGTGTTGTTTAATTAAACCGAAAAAAATAATGTTCGAACATGTATGTAAAATTTCGAAAAAAAACTAACCGGTAAATAACCGATAAAAAAAACGAATCGGAACATTTATAACCGAAAAGAACCGAACCGGTAAAAAACCGATAAAAAACTGATTCCGGAAATTGTTAACCGAAAAAAACTGTTTCCGAATAGTTATAACCGAAAAAAATCGATTTCGGAAAACTGAAAACCGACTAAAACCGATTTTCCAAAAAACCGATTAAAACTGATTTTTTTTAAACTGGTTTTTCAAAAACCGGAAACCGAAAAAAAACCGATTTTTTTGCACCTCTAGTGGAGGAACAAATCCTATTTTGACTGCACGTGTCATTCATGTGTTTCATATCACTCATGAAGATGGTTTTTATAACTACCTTATTCAGGACAGCGTTTAACCATATCAAGGAATGAAATTCCACGTATGCAAGACCTACTTGCATCTCAAGTCTAAGGATACGAGACATAACCAATTGTGAGATTCACTATTGACGACGATCCATGTAGTGAATACTCGTAGGTTGGGTCAGTCCAATGTTCATCACAATGAACAACATGTGAGTTTGGTAAATAATCACCAACACGCTCACATTTGCCTTAATTCGATGATACTCCCGTATCGTCAACTGGCAATGGACAATTTTAGAATAAATAAATTATTCATGGATTAAACATGCAAATATAGAACACAGTGGTATAAATGAAGACGATCATACCAGGTATATCAATTCATTATATAATACGACTGCTTACAGTTCCACTATCCAAATACTAAAAACAGATATGCATAAGACTACTCATAGGTCGGAATCCGATGTTCCCACCATGATCAAATTATGTTGTACAAGACAACAAGTAGTCATCTGAGTAAACTTTGAGAATACTTGTTTCAAAACTCATGGAAGGTTTGAATGATGATTGTCCCTTTTATGTGTGCATTCAAGTACAATACGAGTATTGCAACAATGCATTCCATGAGGTATTTGAAGCTAGCAAAACACCTACTTTAGACAGTCATCTGAACAGTTTCTCAAACTGTAAAGTATTCTTATTCTTTTAATGTATAACGCATTAATGCTCTCAGTCGAGCACATCTAGTCAGCAATGTCATCATTCATGATGACATCCTTCCACGACTAGGGTTGAGCATCATCTCAGTTAAATAAGCATCAGTGTATGCAAACAAAACAGAGCTCCTCAAATATCCGTAAATGTTTGAACATATCTTTGGTCCTTTGTAGGTCCATTATAATATTCGTTTAACAATTATCTAATGACTTTCACTTAGATATTTGTTGTTATCAACTCATCTTGTATTCATGCAAATGATATAAATAGTCCAATGCATAATACGACTTACATAATGAATCCTTCAGTTAAACTTAAGATTTCCTTTCATGTGTTCAATCTCATCAAGTGAGATTGATCATTGAGACTCCCCTCAATAACGTGTCATATTGTGTTTAGACTTAATAACCGCTTATGTTTATTCTAATAAACATATATATAACAAGGTTGTATGTCTTATTTTCTAAATCCCTTAAGAGAAACTTCATTCCAAGCTAAGGATTAAAGTCTAGCGTAGATGGAATATTGTTTCTAATATGTTAATGACATAGGAGATTTAAGAAAATAAATACAGTGCTCCAACTTGCTCTCAGTGTACTTAGGAGTAATCTTATTAATCAAAATTAAATTAATGATTTTATAATTAACTTAGGATCTCTGCTCCTAGATGCATGATCTAATCCACACATGGATTCTTTTATCTTGTATACATATTAAAGATTATATGGATTCATAAACCCTTTTGATTACTCATCGTCCTCGCAAAGGTAATCAACAAGAAAAGAGTTTTGATATCCTATTGTCATATTTCATTTACATAAAAACAGGTATGACAATTAATCATCTTTATACATTTAATGTTTTTTTTCACACCCCGCCGAAGGCGAAAACGCGAGGTGCAACTAAATTAATATACATCGCAGAGAGCTATAGTACAACACCATAATTAAGATTTAAGGAAATAGTACATGATTACAATATTGTTCTAGCCGATCTCGGCAATTGAAACATAAAGTTTGGTTTCCAAAGGATAGTATTTTATTACATAATGACCAAAGAAGACACGTGAGGACTCCGTTATACAAAAGTCTTCATAAAATATGCTTATTGGCGATCACCTGAAATGCATGAGAAAACGAGTCAACTATGAAAATAGTTGGTGAGTATACAGGTTTTATATAGTGCGAAAACCATTTATGAGAAAGTCCGCCTGGCAAATGTCCTGTCAACTCACCATGTTACAAGTCCCGCCCATACAAGACTTGTAACATATAAGTTCACATACATTTCCATAATAAAAGTAGTACGCCTGGTAGTCAATACACACGTGGTCATAACAATTCACGATATTAGCACCTTGTATATAATAAAGTATGCGGCAAAGCCCCAAAAATAAATAATATGCATTCCGTAGACAAGGGAACGAGAGGTTGGCCGACCTCTAATAGCGCTATCCATACTACCTACTGCTCCGCACAAGGGAGCCGTATGAATGGTATGTATAAATTGGAGTGCGAACGGCAAACCAATCGGGGACTAACAATTGCAGATGTAAGAACAGTACATCATTCACAAACTATTATATATTATTAAGTCGAACTACTCCGTAGACAGGGGAGATTTTATATTGCCGCTCCGTAGACAGGGGAGACTTTAGGTCAAGAATGCTCCGAACAAGGGAGACTTTAGGTCATAGTACGTACGGTACATTAAGTTCAAAAGTTTAAGTCGAGTTCAAAAGTTCAAGTCAAGTTCAAGAGTTCAAAACAATTTATAAGGTCAAAACAAGTCAAAAGAGTTCGAAATAGTCAAAGGGTTCAAAAATCAAGTCAAAGGTTCAAAACAAGTCTTAAGTTCAATTCACGTCATAAAAGTTCAGAATCAATTTTAAGTGTTCAAGTAAATGTACAAAAAGTTTCAAAGCAAGTCATGAGAATTTAAATAAAACACTAGTCATGCATTCCACCCCAAAGCGATTTAAATAGTTAAAGAAAAGGGGTCCGTGAATACTCACCCCAGTAAAGCAGTCTGAGTAAAGTCAAATAGTATAAGTGGGCGGCACTGACACGCGACCTAGATTAGTATGGCAAGTCTTAGTTTACAATTTTGTGTACTAACGACTCAAAGTATTTAAATAGATTTAAATATCCTCAAGTGGTTGTGTTTAATGTTGCTTGTGTGGCAGAGTTTACGTTTAAATCGATTTCAAAATATTTGTAAGTATTGGCTCTTGGAATAAATGTGAAAGTATGTACGAATTTACTCTTATAGAAGTTGGCTCGAATATTAGCTTCAGTATTGTCGAATGATTAATAAATACAAGTCGATAAGTATTTATTAAATTTGGTGGATTTCAAGATGAAAATATATATTTATTGAAGTTGTAGGTAAATAATATATTTGGACAAATATATTATTTATAGTTTACGCAAATGTGGTCGTTAATTAAAAATATGTGTTGAACTTATTCATTTAGACGAAAAGTGGTAAAATATATAAGTTATTAAACCTACAAATTTTTATGAGAAAAATGTAAACGTGGTCCAAGTTGAGAGATTGAAATGGTAAAAAAATATTATAAGTTTCGGAATTATAAGAGTTTAATAAAAAGTAATAGTTTGTTCAAAGTTGAGGGGCTGATGTTGTAAAAATAGCAAAAAAGTCAAAAATAAAAAAAAATTGGTAAAAACTGCCATTGCCAAGGATCGAACTCGGGCCTGGAGTGTGGCTGTTAAGCAACCCAACCAGTGAGCCAAAGGCTCTTTGGTGTTATGCTTTGCAGATTTATTATTGTGACAAATGGTAATTTTCCCACTAATATTTTAATAATAAATGTCAATTTATTATTACACAATTGTGAAACGGAACATTTATGTGTTTACATAACTATTACGGGAAGCAAACCCGCACGCAATAGCGTACAATAACTCACCAAAACTATTTGAATTTATCAGTAAAAGTGAATTTATCACTTTCTGACAGTTACAGACACCAACGTAACAAAAACGAGAGGTTATCTTGTTTTTCCTGAAAACCGACACCACACGCGTAGCGACACCACTTTAGTAATGGTTGAACTTTATAATTCATCTTCGGAGTCAACAAATTTTATTTTTATATCAGTTTTATAAAAACGGCTCTAGATTTATATTTTTCACGTTTACGTGAAATCGAGGTACCACAATTTTACCTCAGCTCGATAGAACACGGGGTATACACAATACACTAAACAAATAAAACACACAAATAAAATCCACCCTTCCACTCACCCACGTGATCCCCTCATCTTCTATATCTGCTTTTCCTGTTCTCCTTCGATCCTCCCACCCACACAGCAAGGTCCAACCCTTTTGACTTTTCTTGGTGAAGAAACCCATGAATATCACAATCCTCATCTCCCATCGCCATCTATACATGGCCTATAGTGCTTTTTGCACCTCCCCAAGTTTTGTTGGTTCTCAAACCCGCTCCAAGTGGGTCAAACTACCTTGAGATCGAATAAGGGAGAGGGATAGTAGCCAAAAATGGTGAAATCCTATCCTTGGAAGATCGAAAGGGAGCCAAAGGTTTGCCATGAATTATTCTTTAAGAACCACCGATTTCCAGTGGAAGCAACCACACAAACCCACCTCACCACAACTTTACTTATCGATCGAAGGCTCAAGAAGAAGAAAGGGTGTGTGGAGTGCTTGGAAATCGGATTGGATTCTTGTTTCTTGCCTGTAATTGACTCTTATCTTTCTTGTAAGGTTAATTTCATCTCGTTTTGTTATTCACTTTTGTTGTTCTTGAATCTTGCGTATATATTTTTCTTGTTGTCGTTGTTGATATGGATTATATAGTCAAGATTATGTCGAATGATGTGTTGTGTATAGGTGATGTAATCATGAATTAACAATTAATTAATATAAACGCAGCGGAAAAACATCACCATACAAGGATCCATATTGCCATATGATCAATCAATAATAATAATAATAACAATTATACCTTTGTAGCGTGATCGGTTGAATCGAATGGAGACTATCACCAAAGCACATGAATTCACCAATGAAACCCAAGTGATCAAAGTAGATCACCTCTATGATATGTCCACACTACACGTCATGTAACACCACCCGATGCTAGTCTTGAGCACGTAACCATGATTCTTGATTCATCTACAATGGATGAAGCCAACAAGTGATCAAAAACACAAACCCTAGAAGGGTGTGTTTGTTTGCCGTCAAAACCAAGAGAGGGAGAGAGAGCCAAAACGTTTTTTGTTAGTTGCCATATTTATCTCATCAATCAAAGACTAAATCATATTTGGTCTTATCATTAACATATTACACATAGCCCCTCCAAAAGCTCCATCACTTCCTTTTACCCCTTGGGTAGGCCGGCCATGACTTGGGCCTTCAATGGGCTTGCCCATTGTTGGTCCAATCCAAAAACACTAAGTCTAACATAGTATTTAATGGCCCGTTATTGATCCCGAGTTACGTAGTCGTTTATATATTGTAAATACGATAAATACAATCTATAAAATGGTGTCTCTGTGTATAAGTGTGTGACCCCATAGGCTCACATATGTCTAGCTATATAATTATTTATTATGACACGAGCATACTCCAACAGCTCCCACTTGCGACGTCATAATAATCAAGTAATTATACAAGCAAAGGTTAGCGTCTAGCAACACGCCAATGCCCCTAGAAATATGTGAGGGTAGTTTCTTAAACTTCTCATTTAAGATGGTTTATATGTCATCTATCCTTTTGTTACAGATACCGTGTTGAACATTAGACATGGATCAAATGTCATTCTAATAGTTCAACTATTATGTTTCTCGATATAGATATTGAACAAGATTACCAAGTGAATTAAGATTCATCTTAATCTCATTTGGGTACGGCCATACAAACATCTGTTCAATTCATCAAGGGGCCCAATAGTATCTAACTCCAAAACAAGTGGAGGAACAAATCCCATTTTGACTACACGTGTCATTCACATGCTTCATATCACTCCTGATAATGGCTTTTATAACTACCTTATTCAGGATAGCGTTTAACCATATCAAGGAATGAAATTCCACACGTGCAAGATCTGCTTGCATCTCAAGTCTGAGGATAAGAGACATAACCTCTTGCGAGATTCACTATTGACGACGATCCATGTAGTGAATACTCGTAGGTTGGGTCAATCCAATGTTCATCCCAATGAAAAACATGTGAGTGTGGCAAATAAATCACCAACACGCTCACATTTGTCTTAATTTGATGATACTCCCGTATCATCAACCGACAATGGATAATTTTAGAATAAATAAATTATTCATGGATTAAACATGCAAATATAGAACACAGTAGTATAAATGAAGATGATCATACCCGGTATATCAATTCATTGTATAATACGACTGCTTACAGTTCCATTATCCAAATACTAAAAAACAGATATGCATAAGACTACTCATAGGTCGGGATCCGATGTTCCCACCATGATCGAATCATGTTGTACAAGACAACAAGTAGTCATCTGAGTAAACTTTGAGAATACTTGTTTCAAAACTCATGAAAGGTTTAAATGATGATTGTCCTTTGTATGTGCACATTCAAGTACAAGACGAGTATCGCAACAATACATTCCATAGGGTGTTTGAAGCCAGCAAAACACCTACTTTAGATAGTCATCTGAATAGTTTCTCAAACTATAAAGTATTCTTATTCTTTTAATGTATAACTCATTAATGCTCTCAGTCGAGCACATCTAGTCAGCAATGTCATCATTCATGATGACATCCTACCATGACTAGGGTTGAGTATTATCTCAGTTAAATAAGCATTAGCGTATGCAAACAAAACAGAGCTCCTCAATTATCCGTAAACGTTTGAACATATCTTTTGTCCTATGTAGGTCCAATATAATGTTCGTTTAACAATTATCTAACGACTTTCACTTAGATATTGGTTGTTATCAACTTATCTTGCATTCATGCAAATGATAAATATATGGTCCAATACTTAATATGACTTACATGATGAATCCTTCAGTCAAACTTAAGATTTTCAATCATGTGTTCAATCTCATCAAGTAAGATTGATCATTGAGACTCCCCTCAATAACGTGTCATATTGTGTTTAGACTTAATAACCGCTTATGTTTATTCTAATAAACATATATATAACAAGGTTATATGTTTTATTTTATAAATCCCTCAAGAGAAACTTCATTCCAAGCTAAGGATTAAAGTCTAGCTTAGGTGGAATATTGTTTCTAATATGTCAATGACATATGAGATTTAAGAAAATAAATAAAATGCTCCAACTTGCTCTCAGTGTACTTAGGAGTAATCTTATTAATCAAAATCAAGTTAATGATTTTATGATTAACACAAGATCTCTGTTCCTAGATGCATGATCTAATCCACACATGGATTCTTTTATCTTGTATACTTAATAAAGATTACATGGATTCATAAACCCTTTTGATTACTCATCGTCCTCGCAAAGGTAATCAACAAGAAAAGTGTTTTGATATCCTATTGTCATATTTCATATACATGAAATCAGGTATGACAATTAATCGTCTTTATAGATTTAATGTTTGTAGCTAGGAAGATTTAATCATAGTCAATTTATTGAGTACGAGTAAACTTCATTTACTACACGTGCATTAAATGTGTGTACAAGTTTGTCCTTTTGAGTCTTCTCATCAAGAAACTCATTCTTAACCTCACAGTCTAACTGATTAGTAAGAGATCAATCAAACTCCACGAGTGATTGTCTTTCAAGGACTGCATCTTAACATTCATAGTTTTGAGCTACTCATCAGATACAATATCTGATAATGCATCTCAGTAGTTAGTAGGTTCACCATGATCCTCTAACTTATGTCCTTCAGCATTGATATAAAAACTATATCATTCAGATGCAAGAGGTATCCTTGTGGATTTATGAATGAGAGATATCAATCTATGGTTTAACATATCCATGTTCAACCTTAGTATGACATTAGCAAGTGTACTCAGAAGGTTGTGTATTTAGTTCTTGAACAACTTCAAGGTCTAAAGGTACTCCCACTTGCTTTTGTATGTAGAGACTAATCTCTAGATACTAAGCATCTTGAGTAACAATAAATTGTTTTCAAGTGGGACATCCAAAATACACCGTTAGTTCTTGACTCTAGTTTGTTAATTACTTACTCTTAAGTAGTTAACAAATTCAGAACTTCAATTAAGACATAATGAGATTCATCCCATGCCATAATACAATGGTGTCTTAAATTCCTTCTGGGTTGGAATCATATTGAGTGTACACATGGCACATCCAATTTCTAACCTTGATAGCTTTGGAGGTAAAACAGTTTAAGTTATCAAAGATCAAACAATATCAATAGTGTTTGATTTTCCATGATGGACATACCATAAAGTTGTGGTATTCCATGAGGACTGATGTTGTGAGACTATCACACAACTCATTAGAGGAACTTATACTTTTGGGCTTACATATCTACCAACCAAGTCAAACCAGATGGTATCAATAGTAATTTTAGCCTATTGCATACTTTACTTCATGTGTATGCTTTGACTAGAAAACATAAACATTTAATATTATACGTCGTAAGTGTACATGTCCTAACAAGAAGACATAACAAATCAACATCTTACTTTACGTTATAAGTCTTTCAAGAATTAACGAAATTGATGTTTGTGTCTTTACAAGAGACCTAAACATATTCAACTAAAGTAATTACGAGCGCCGACTCTTGGCCTCAATAGTATATTCAAGTTAATTTTGTACTTCATGATTATGAGTTTACAAGAAAACATAATCATATTTACTAAACAATTCAGTGAATATATTGAAGTAGCTTTTCATGATATCTTGATATGTGTTCTAATTAGGGCAACATACATTTTATGTGTAGAAGTCCTAGTAGAATTTTAGTTTCTTACCTTGCAGTCAAGGAAAACTATTAGTCATATTGTTATATGTTGTACCTTGCACACAATTAAGATTTCTACCACTTGTGCATGGCACAACATCGTGAGAGCATGCAAACAACACTACGCACGTTTGTTTGTATGAGCAATATGACAATGTATAAGATAACATATGATTTTTAGTCAAAAATAAGAATATAGATATGTAGAACTTTATCGTTTGAATAATGAATCATGCATAACAATTTTATAGATAACATTTCAGGAAGCAACATCAGGAACGCGACAAGTTATCATATAAAACTTATGCAATGGTTCTTATATAAACTATGATGCTCAACACGTGGAAAGTAATGTATTATTTCAAGACAATCTGGAAATAAGATGGGCAACTTGCAAGTAATAAAGCTTACATCTCCCACTGGATTAGACAACATTACATGTGTTACGTCACCAGTAATATAATCACGTAGCTCCCACTGGATTAGACAACATTACAATGTGTTACGTCACCAGTGGAGAGTGAGTAGCGATTTGATACTTTCCATCTTTCTTTGAATATCTACACATTATTGCTAATGTGAGTCACTTTGACTAGTAAACATGTACTTAGGTATTCAAGAAAGTGCATCAAGTTCTAACATATAGATGATGGGTTAGCCATCATTGCTATTTTAACTTGAAAATAGGTATGCATTTCCTCCATAATTGGTCTACTTTACCACAAGGGTATGTAGGACCTTAGTAGGCATATTGGGTTAAGGCAAACTGCTAGGTAATCATGCTAGTAATTGCCTTTACCACATTGCGGTTTATTGATACTTCCTTCTTCTAATTATTTAAACTCATTTTAGTTTGGTAGCTAGTACGAAATAGGTTGACCAAGCAAGAACATGCAAATATCGCCAAAGGTCTGACCAATGAGCAAAATTCGCCATGGGTTGAAATGGCCCTAAGGTCTGACCAAAGAGGTCAAGTCAAGTGCACGTGTTCTTGGTTGTCCAAATATTTTATATTTCTTCAATGTTTCAAAACCGAAACAAGGGTTATAAAACAACGTTGAAGGAATATGATGTTTAACCATACTTAACCGTTTTGACTTTTACAAGACATCACGATTTCTAGAGTAGGTTTTCCTTGAGTTTGATTAGAATTAGGAAAATTCAAATATTCCTATTATGGCTTTTCCTCATAAAGAAAAAGGATAGGAATAAGTCTCTTTCTTACAAGGAAAGATCGACTTAGTTCGTCCTTTTAACAAGAAAAGAACAAACTCTTGTTTACGGTATGCGTTTACATTAATTGAATTTACAAAGTTCAATTTTAGTATTTTCGATAATTATCCTTTTATAAATTAACTACCCCATGTTTATAATTTAAAACAATTAATTTACGAAAAGGCTAAGATCCTCATTGAGGTTCGACCATTAATGCAGTTGATCTACTAGAAATGGTGGATTCAATAGGTAGGTGATGATCACCAATTGTATTACATGTACAACTCTTAGATCTTTATGGGACTCGTGGCATCTAGTGTCAAACAACTAGTGTCATGTAGGCATGTTTAGTCCCATCTTTGCCTCGGGTAAGGGTCTGACCACACTACTCGATTAAGTCATCCAATTTGAAAACTGTGAGAATAATCCTAGGTCTGACCATGGAGAATAGTCACCTTGGGTTACAATTCAGCCTAGGTCTGACCAGGTGCTAAAAGGTAATTGCAAGTGTTCTCATAATTGGACGGCGTGACTTAAATTTTGACAGGTAAATAGTTTTGATGTGGATCAAAAACGTGTACGAAAGAAGCATGCATTCATTCCTTGTAGCACAAGTTAAAAAACTTTTTTTTAACTTAAGTCTAATCATTGTTTTAATTTATGTGTGTCAAGTTGTCCATTTTCAAGACTAATATAAATCCTAGGTGGATTTTAATTAAGTTTGGACAATACAATAAATCAATAAATAAACAATCGTAACTAGTTTAAGTGTTATTTAGAAAACAATGATTTTTAAGTTTCAAATCATATTTAAACTTAGTTAAACTAAATCATAAGACTTAGTTAAAAATGGTTTATGTTTAGTTTCAAGTTTTAAGAAAACATTTTTCCGTTTTACATGTAGTCACAACATACATAAAAACAACCAACCAAACATACAACCACAATATGCAAAGCCTCAACCGATGAAAATCCTATGCTTGGTCTCGTGAGCCATCACGAGAACCAAGAGTCAACTAGGGACATAAACCACAACCACACGGAAGGCTCCCACTTGCCCCAAGACAATCATGGGCAAGTAAAGGCCCATAATGCACATGAAACTTCAGATTCTGTCAGCCCAGTTTTTCTGTTTTGCAAGGCCCAAATGCCCAGGAAGATCACCTCCTCATGATTCGGCCCAGTTGACAAAGTTGTAGCCCTATGTCTTGTGGACCTGAACCAAAAATTTTAGAAAAAAATACCTTACCAATCAGCGGGAAATCACGTTTTCCCAACAGGTGTCCAGCAGCAACTTTCGGTCTACAACTCTTCAATGTTTCGCCATTTGCTTCCAAGCTCTTGTTTACAATACATATAAAGTAAAATACAACTAATCTACTTTGTATCTACTGTAAAATGCCCAAACATTGGCTACACCAAAGATGAATTACTTTACAAAAGTGCCGAAACAATGGCAAATCCCAAAACAAGAAAAAAAACAACCAACAATCACAATCACAACGCACAAGTGGTCTAGGTTTTCATCGGCTTTGCATATGAACATATAATAATACATTCAAATAAAGATTATTACATGGTGTTGGCTAACTCCATGGACAAACATGCATGTATTTGCCATGGATAACAAAATAAATAACAAGAAATAAATTGTTAGCCAACGAATCGAAGAAATAATTAGCAAGAATTAAAACCTCGAATGGTACGCGTGACAAATGGCCAAAGACTCAAACCCCACTGATGTTAGGACCTTCTTAACACCATTTTACCACAGAAAAATAAGCCTCATGGGCTGATTTGAAATCGGGTTAAAAATCTTCCAAAAAAACGCGTTTTTTAGGCCATTTTACGGGTACCGATCAAGTAAACAATTGATGTATGCATAACAAATGACTATAGGATCAAAAAGTCTAGATCTTAAGACCTTCTTAAGGTCGACTTATTCACAATATTTAAGCCCTAGGGGCTGTTTTAAAATAACACCTTTAAATCCATTAAAAACAACGTTTTTAGCCATTTTTACGCATACAAGATGATCATATGACGACATATGATGGCTCGTGATACCACTATAGGTGATGTAAACATGAATTAACAATTAATTAATATAAAACGCAGCGGAAAAACATCACCATACAAGGATCCATATTGCCATATGATCAATCAATAATAATAATAATAACAATTATACCTTTGTAGCGTGATCGGTTGAATCGAATGGAGACTATCACCAAAGCACATGAATTCACCAATGAAACCCAAGTGATCAAAGTAGATCACCTCTATGATATGTCCACACTACACGTCATGTAACACCACCCGATGCTAGTCTTGAGCACGTAACCATGATTCTTGATTCATCTACAATGGATGAAGCCAACAAGTGATCAAAAACACAAACCCTAGAAGGGTGTGTTTGTTTGCCGTCAAAACCAAGAGAGGGAGAGAGAGCCAAAACGTTTTTTGTTAGTTGCCATATTTATCTCATCAATCAAAGACTAAATCATATTTGGTCTTATCATTAACATATTACACATAGCCCCTCCAAAAGCTTCATCACTTCCTTTTACCCCTTGGGTAGGCCGGCCATGACTTGGGCCTTCAATGGGCTTGCCCATTGTTGGTCCAATCCAAAAACACTAAGTCTAACATAGTATTTAATGGCCCGTTATTGATCCCGAGTTACGTAGTCGTTTATAAATTGTAAATACGATAAATACAATCTATAAAATGGTGTCTCTGTGTATAAGTGTGTGACCCCATAGGCTCACATATGTCTAGCTATATAATTATTTATTATGACACGAGCATACTCCAACATTGTGGTGGTGTGGCTAAAAGAGATTTTGAAACTGGTACCATTAGAACTCAAATTAAGAAACTAATATTGGCTCAAAATCATGAGGTGTTGTCATTAAATGGGTTGTGTTGATTGTCCTTGTTCATCTTGTTTAATCGAATCTTAAACCAAATTTTTGTGTTAGCTAAATCTAAGAAAGAAAATTTAGGCTTGAGTCGATCTTAAATCGTTGTGGCTAGGTTGTGTTCAAATCAGTGTGTTTAAGTCGAGTTCACACCTTGTTTGATTTGTGTTATCCGCGTTTACATACATAGGAATGGTGTTCATTAGTATTCGAATGGTTGTGTTTGCGTTAAGAATTTTGGTTAGCCGAATTTCTAGTCTAATAACGTGCTCACAAGGTGTTTGTGATATGGTTTGAATGAAGTGTGTTTGATACTCAACATATGAGTTTGATTCGAGTAGGGTGTTAGTACTCAAGATTGTGCCTATATCCGATTTGGCTTGCCCTTGTACTCGATACATAAATTGAGTTGAACTCAACTCAAAGGATGTAAACCGAGTGCTTGTAGTCTAAGACTTGTCATGTTGTCTTAGAGTTCCTTATTCGAGATTCCACCTCGATTGAATGTGCCTCGAGTCATGGGTTAAAGTGCCTCGAACTTGCGTGAAAACAAGGGTCTAGTTATGTGTGGTTAAGTCCAACCGAGAGACATTGTGTATAGTCACAGAAATTCATCTCAAAACTCGGTTGACACACACTTCTTCCTTTGTTTGGGTCGACCATTTGGTTGTTAGCAACACCCATTTGGGTGCTCACTTCATTAGACTCACAAAGGACTCTCGCATGAGACCAAATCCTTTGTAAATCATGTCTTGGTCGGGTTCAAAGTATGAACCTTTCTCCCTCACAAGACTGCTCAACCGAAGCTAATTTAACTTCATGTATTCCTTCTAAATCATGTAATATACTGGATGTTGAGTTACTACATAAGTGGGCTGAAAATCTTTAAAGCCCACAAATAAACCTTATGTCTATTTTTAGTCCACCAGGTCACGTCTTCTTTGAATCCATAATAACCAAATTGGGCTGAAACCCATGCGGTATATAGAAACACGCACAGGCTGCTGGTCGTTGTTGCAGCCCATGATGGGTGTAATAAGCTCAGTCCATTTGATTCAAACGCGGGCCACAACCCAATACGTCACAAACTTAAAAATTATATCGACTTTGAAATAATTCATTCCGAACACACGAGATGTGATCGTCACCGTTCAAGTGGTCATTAAAAATCATTCCATCTTTATTTTAAAACAACTCGACTAGTATTTGTTTCGTTACATGTCATAAATATGTAATAACTCGATATACATATACACAACCCATCATGTAACACACATATACCCACTTAACGACAACGTTTCCATATGTCGTCAACATTTGACATGTGATAGTAATTGTCTTCCGTACGTAGCTTTCCAATTTCTGTCAATCCGAAGGTTTATTCGTCTTGATCTTTCTCTAATGAACACTTGTACACTTCCAATGAGCCAATACCTACAAATGTTAAAAACATTGTTCCAACTTAAATGCTGCCACACCAGCAACAACAACATAAACTCTTTAAAACTACTGAAGTTCTTGAATTTGAACTGTGAACTAAAATAAACCTTACTAATCTAGGTCGCGTGTCGGTGCTGAACACTGTCTGACCTATTTTGTGATCGGACTGCTATTTATCAAGGTGAGTTTATAGCCCCACACTATTCTTGTTTTACTATTGGGGTGAGAAACATGCAAAACTATTTTATGGACCAAACTATTGTCTATGCTGTTACGTGAATTAGCCTAAGCCCTGTTATGTCCCTCTATGCCCAACTCATGAACCGTCAATTCCTGCTGGGAAGCGCGAATATTATAAATAGATCTATTGGGAGTAACGTCCCCATTCGGGTTGACCGGATAGGCAAACGAACGTATACCATGTCGAAAACCACAAGTGTCTGGGATAAACACTTGCCGGGCCGTGATATTTAACATGCTTCTAGAACATGCACACAGTTATAGCTTCGGTTGCATGAACTTAGTGCTAACGTAATAGACTGTATTTTTATATGGCATTACATGGGTTGTAATGTGCATATGCTAAACTCATGGTCCAACTGCTGATTTACTGCTTATTGATAAACCTATGAACTCACCAGCTTTTTGCTGATTTTTAGCATGTTTTTCTCAGGTGTTTAAGCTGACTGATATGACAAGGTGGCGGCTGGGCAAGGGTCATAGACTACTGTCTGAATACTGTGGCTTTTTAATTATGACTTGTTTTTATCTGGGACAACTAAATTTGTGGGCCTCACTTTATTAACTCAAACTATGTTATAAACAATATTTCCTTGAATAAATGAATTTAAAACGGAGTATGTATTCCGTTCTTTGTTACCTTGTGTTGTAATTATCGATTTCGTAGCACTCCATGAGCCGAAAGCTTCCGCTATGCCAGATTTTGGGGGTGTCACAGATTGGCATCATAGCCTAGGTTATAGAGAATTAGGTACATATAAATCCTAAACTATAACCGCTTTTTACAAAAACAAGTCCCTATGACCGCCACTTGCCTGCCTGCCTTGCTCATTATTTATTTGCTGATTACTTATCTTAGCTGCTTGTTACTACCTGTTGATTTTTGCTCAGCTACATGTACTATAAGTATTATATGTATACTTATACATACGTAACTTACACTATTTATTATGAGTATTTTCGATATACTTACACATATATACCATTTTGTCACAGACTATGTCTTTACATCACATTCATCTGATCTCGCCAGACTCAGACGATCCATATATGCAGGTGTTACAGGCTTTTAATGCACCAGACCCTGATCACACTGAGCCTATACTCACCTCAGCATTACCTACATCTACTACATACCATGCTCCCATCCAGCTTATCCCTACTACTGATACTACCACCCCACATGTCCATAATTATCCTGTTCGTCGTACCGCCCGCATAAGAGTCCTAGGATATCGAATGTGGTACTCAGACTTACCATCCCTACCCCAAAGGAGGACCCGAGCTGTTTACATGGATACCTCTACTACCCCATTATCTCCCTCACCCGCATCATCTCCTGATCTATCACCACCACATCAGAGGCTCAGGAGAACCGATGACTCTTATACAGCCGAGGATCCCGGGGAAGAATCAGAGGAGGATCCAGAAGAAGAACCGGAGGAGGATCCGGAAGAAGAGCCGATAGCAGACCTTACACCCGAACAGACTAAACCAGCAGAACCACGTCATGGGAAGGCGGTTATGAAGGAGGTGCCAAGTAAATTTGAGATAGGGCAGAGTTCTAGAGCTGCTCAGATGACAGGAGGAGACAGTGATACACCTCTGGGATTGGGTCAGAGGGCTGCTATATTGCGAGTCAGAGAAGAGGGTCTGAATGTTCCCGCTTCATGTGAAATCAATGAGGAGATATGGAAGGATATTGAGTGTGTTCATAGTACTCCACTTCATTCTGATAGTCTCACATATGAGCCATCCTCACCATCATTTATGCCACAATTTCCTTTGGTGCTAGCTTCCCCTCCACCCGCTGTCTCACCTGTAGTGGAGGAGGAAGAGGATGATGTCATGAGATTCTTGATCTAGCTTGGGGCACAGGGGAATCTATTAGATGTTCACTCTGATCAGTTAGAGAGGCTGGGGCGCCGTGATGAGCAAGTTAGCAGGGAACTTGCATGAGTACATCAGAGACTGGGTGACATAGGGAGAGATCAGGCTAGAGCATGGGATGCTGAATGGACTAACTGGCACCGGATGCATGAGTTAGAGTCGATGATGGCTAGGGTCACGAGGTCCGAACAGGAGGACCGTAGAGAGGTTTTGGCGTCAAGGAGACACATTGCACAGCTGGAGACTAGAGTAGGACATCTGGAGACTATTGTAGCACGGATGGCACAAGAGCTGGAGCAGTTACGCTTAACACGTGATGGATTCTAGATTTAGCAGTTATGATGTATTCCCACTAAACTGGGTAGTCGTCAGTTAGTGGCAGTTTTAGTTCTTTATCTGTATTCGACTTGTGCTATTTCCTTATGTATTCGAGCTTGTAATTTTTGTGAACCCGAATTGATCTTAATCTATGACAAGCTTGATTGATTATTCCATTTTACCAACTTCTTTATGATTAATCTTACTCATATACTCTACATATGATTATACACTTGTGTGATAACAAACTCTCGAAAATCTCAATTATCTCTATCTTTCTGATACAGCAAAATGCCTACAAAAAGAACAAATAGAACCGCTCGTGCACAACCAACCAACCCAGGCCCAGCTAGGGCTACAGCAGCAGCTCTACCTGTAAACCGAGCCATGCTCGATCAACTGGTAGAAGAATGAGTAGCAGCAGCACTGGCTGCAGCTAACAACTCGACAACTAATGTTGGGAACTCGAGATCCACAAACAACAACACCCGTGGCTGTACTTATCAAGACTTTCAGAAGATAATTACTGGAGGTTTTGGAGGTACTGAAGGGGCAGTTGTTCTAGTTCGATGGATTGAAATATTGGAGACGGTATTCCTAATTAGTGGTTGTTCGGAAGATGACAGAGTTAAGTATGCATCGTTTACTTTTCTGGATGCAGCTTTAACTTGGTGGAACAATTACTTGAAATCAGCTGGCTACGACACTGCATATGCAATGTCGTAGGAAAGCTTCAAACAGATGGTTCTCAAGAAACATTGCCCTCACAATGAGGTGAAGAAGTTGGAGGTTGAATTTTGGAATCTCAAGGTACAAGGTACCAATATGGCTGTGTGTAACCAATGCTTTCAGGAGCTTACTTTGTTATGTCCCGATATGGTCCAAACTGAGACCCGCCTACTGGAGAGATACATTGGCGGATTACCCCCATCTATCAAGGGTAATGTTACAACTTACAAGGCTGCTGACCTCCATGAAACCATGGAAGTGGCCAACAAGTTGATAGATCAGGTGATCGAGGACTCAGCTGAAACAGTCACAACCAACAAGCGTAAATGGGATGACCATTCCTGCAACAATAGCAACCATCACCCAAAAAAAAAGCAAGATGTTGCTAAGGTCTATGCTGCAGGACCAATGGAGAAGAAAGGGTATGCAGCTGGACCAGCTGATAGAAAGGGTTATGCCGGGAAGCACCCGTTGTGCAATCGTTGTAAACTATACCACAGCGAACTGTGCACAGTGAAATGCCACAACTGTCAAAAGGTTGGGCATATGGCCCGAGATTGTAGGTCAAGAAATCTCGCAACGGCACAGACAACACAGGAGCAGAACCCGAAAGCCAATGTGACTTGTTTTGGGTGCGGGAAGAAAGGGCACTATAAAAATGAGTGCCGTGAGCCACGAAATCAAGTTGCGGGAGGAAATCAAGTAGCTGTTGTACAGCAGGGAAATCGTGGCAACGATGGAGGAGCCCGCGGAAGGGTCTATGCAGTGGGTAAAGTGGAAGCCCAAGATGACCTGAATGTTGGAGAATGCTCTTTCCATAATAACTAATTATATGGCTAGTCATATGTGAGCCTATGGGGTCACACACATATACACTGAGGTGCCAATTTATATGTCGTGTTTATTGTATTTACGATATATAAATAACCGTAAGTAACCAGGAACCGCTATTGGGCTTCTAATGAATAAGTAATGGACTTATTGCATTGGACTAGAAAAACAAATGGGAAGCCCATTTTGAGCCCAATAGGGGCCGGCCACTTTGAGGCTTATGGAAGGGATTTGAATTGTTATTAGGTATTTAAATTAAATGGAGCAATCTTCTCCTAGGAATGAGGATAACTAATAAAAATTAATCTCTCCCTCTCTCCTTCTAATTGTGTACGGCACAAAACAATAAAAACCTAGGGTTTTTATTTTTCATCTTTCACTTTTGAATCTTGCTTATTCTAGAGTGCTTGATTGGTTACGGGTTGAAGGACTAGCATCTATTGGCATACAATGAAGTGTAGTGTGGATACACATAGAGGTGATCTCCATTGATCATTTGGGTTTCTCATCCTTGTCGATTCATAAGTCTTGGTGGTGACTCCCGGATCACGCTACAAAGGTATAACTTATGTGTTTATTTTATTTGATTGATCATATGGCACTATGGATCCTGTTATGGTGATGTTTTCCGCTGCGTGTATTTATTTAATATGTTTTTATATTGCTACATCACCTATAGTGGTATCACGAGCCATCATATGTTGTCATATGATCATCTTGTATGCGTAAAAATGGCTAAAAACGTGGTTTTTTAATGGATTTAAAAGTGTCATTTTAAAACAGCCCCTAGGGCTTAAATATTATGAATATGTCGACCTTAAGAAGGTCTTAAGATCTATACTTTTTGATCCTATGGCCATTTGTTATGCATACGTTGATTGTTTACTTGATCGGTACCCGTAAAATGGCCTAAAAACGTGTTTTTTAAGAGATTTTTAACCCGATTTCAAATCAGCCCATGAGGCTTATTTTTTGTGGTAAAATGGTGTTAATATGGTCCTAATATCAGTGGGTTATGAGTCTATGGCCATTTGTCACGCGTACCATTCGGGGTTTTAATTCTTGTTAATTATTTCTTCGATTCGTTGGCTAACAATTTAATTCTTGTTATTTATTTTGTTATCCATGGCAAATACATGCATATTTGTCCATGGAGTTAGCCAACACCTTGTCATGATCATAATCTTAATGTATTATTATGTGAATATGCAAAGCCGATGAAAACCTAGACCACTTATGCATTGTGATGTTGTGATTGTTGGTTGTTTTTCTTGTTTTGGAGTTTGCCATTGTTTCGGCACTTTTGTAATGTATTTCAATTTTGGTTTTGCCATTGTTTGGGCATTTTATAGTAGATACAAAGTATATTAGTTGTATTTTACTTTATATGTATTGTAAACAAGAGCTTGGAAGCAAATGGCGAAAGATTGAAGAGTTGTAGACCGAAAGTTGCTGCTGGACACCTGTTGGGAAAACGAGATTTCCCGCTGATTAGTAAGGTATTTTTTTTTAAAATTTTTTTTTCCAGGTCCTCAATACATAGGGCTACAACTTTGTCAACTAGGCCGAACGATGAGGAGGTCGTCTTCTAGGAGCATTGGGCCTCGCAAAACAGAAAAACTGGGCTGACAGAATCAAAGTTTCATGTGCCTTATGGGCCTTTACTTGCCCATGATTGTCTTGGGGCAAGTGGGAGCCCTCCGTGTGGTTGTGGTTTGTGTACCTAGTTGACTCTTGGTTCTCGTGATGGCTCACGAGACTAAGCATAGGATTTTCATCGGTTGAGGCTTTGCATATTGTGGTTGTATGTTTGGTTGGTTGTTTTTATGTATGTTGTGACTACATGTAAAACGGAAAAATGTTTTCTTAAAACTTGAAACTAAACATAAACCATTTTGAACTATGTCTTATGATTTAGTTTAACTAAGTTTAAATATGATTTGAAACTTAAAAATCATTGTTTTCTAAATAACACTTAAACTAGTTAAGATTGTTTATTTATTGATTTATTGTATTGTCCAAACTTAATTAAAATCCACCTAGGATTTATATTAGTCTTGAAAATGGACAACTTGACACACATAAATTAAAACAATGATTAGACTTAAGTTAAGAAAAGTTTTTTAACTTGTGCTACGAAGAATGAATGCATGCTTCTTTCGTACACGTTTTTTATCCACATCAAAACTATTTACCCGTCAAAATTTAAGTCACGCCGTCCAATTATGAGAATACTTGCAATTACCTTTTAGCATCTGGTCAGACCTAGGCTGAATTGTAACCCAAGGTGACTATTCTTCATGGTCAGACCTAGGATTATTCTCACAGTTTTCAAATTGGATGACTTAATCGAGTAGTGTGGTCAGACCCTTACCCGAGGCAAAGATGGGACTAAACATGCCTACATGACACTAGTTGTTTGACACTAGATACCATGAGTCCCATAAGGATCTAAGAGTTGTACATGTAATACAATTGGTGATCGTCGCCTACCTATTGAATCCACCATTTCTAGTAGATCAACTGCATTAATGGTCGAACCTCAATGAGGATCTTAGCCTTTTCGTAAATTAATTGTTTTATATTATAAACATGGGGTAGTTAATTTATAAAAGGATAATTATCGAAAATACTAAAATTGAACTTTGTAAATTCAATTAATGCAACGCATACCGTAAACAAGAGTTTGTTCTTTTCTTGTTAAAAGGACGAACTAAGTCGATCTTTCCTTGTAAGAAAGAGACTTATTCCTATCCTTTTTCTTTATGAGGAAAAGCCATAATAGGAATATTTGAATTTTCCTAATTCTAATCAAACTCAAGGAAAACCTACTCTAGAAATCGTGATGTCTTGTAAAAGTCAAAACGGTTAAGTATGGTTACACATCTTATTCCTTCAACGTTGTTTTATAACCTTTGTTTCGGTTTTGAAACATTGAAGAAATATAAGATATTTGGACAACCAAGAACACGTGCACTTGACTTGACCTCTTTGGTCAGGCCTTAGGGCCATTTCAACCCATGGCGAATTTTGCTCATTGGTCAGACCTTTGGTGATATTTGCATGTTCTTGCTTGGTCAACCTATTTCGTACTAGCTACCAAACTAAAATGAGTTTAAATAATTAGAAGACGGAAGTATCAATAAACCGCTATGTGGTAAAGGCAATTACTAGCATGATTACCTAGCAGTTTGCCTTAACCCAATATGGCTACTAAGGTCCTACATACCCTTGTGGTAAAGTAGACCAATTATGGAGGAAATGCATGCGTATTTTCAAGTTAAAATAGCAATGATGGCTAGCCCATCATCTATATGTTAGAACTTGATGCACTTTCTTGAATACCTAAGTACATGTTTACTAGTCAAAGTGACTCACATTAGCAATAATGTGTAGATATTCAAAGAAAGATGAAAAGTATCCAATCGCTACTCACTGTCCACTGGTGACGTAACACGTTGTAATGTTGTCTAATCCAGTGGGAGCTACGTGATTATATTACTGGTGACGTAACACATGTAATGTTGTCTAATCCAGTGGGAGATGTAAGCTTTATTACTTGCAAGTTGCCCATCTTATTTTCAGATTGTCTTGAAATAATACATTACTTTCCACGTGTTAAGCATCATAGTTTATATAAGAACCATTGCATAAGTTTTATATGATAACTTGTCGCGTTCCTGATGTTGCTTCCTGAAATGTTATCTATAAAATTGTCATGCGTGATTCATTATTCAAACGATAAAGTTCTACATATCTATATTTTGATTTTTGCTAAAAATCATATGTTATCTTATACATTGTCATATTGCTCATACAAACAAACGAGCGTAGTGTTGTTTGCATGCTCTCACGATGTTGTGCCATACACAAGTGGGAGAAATCTTAATTGTGTGCAAGGTACAACATATAACAATATGACTAATATTTTTTCTTGACTGCAAGGTAAGAAACTAAAATTCTACTAGGACTTCTACACATAAAATGTATGTTGCCCTAATTAGAACAAATATCAAGATATCATGAAAAGCTACTTCAACATATTCACTGAATTGTTTAGTAAATATGATTATGTTTTCTTGTAAACTCATAATCATGAAGTACAAAATTAACTTGAATATACTATTGAGGCCAAGAGTCGGCGCTCGTAATTACTTTAGTTGAATATGTTTAGGTCTCTTGTAAAGACACAAACATTAATTCCGTTAATTGTTGAAAGACTTATAACGTAAAGTAAGACGTCAAATTTGTTATGTCTTCTTGTTAAAGACATGTACACTTACGACATCTACGTTAATTTGTTATGTCTTCTTGTTAAAGACATGTACACTTACGACGTATAATATTAAATGTTTATGTTTTCTAGTCAAAACATGCACATGAAGTAAAGTATGCAGTAGGCTAAAATTACTATTGATGCCATCTGGTTTGACTTGGTTGGCAGATATGTAAGCCAAAAGGTATAAGTTCATCTAATGAGTTGTGTGATAGTCTCACAACATCAGTCCTCATGGAATACCACAACTTTATGGTATGTCTATCATGGAAAATCAAACACTATTGATATTGTTTGATCTTTGATGACTTAAACTGTTTTACCTCCAAAGCTATCAAGGTTAGAAATTGGATGTGCCATGTGTACACTCAATATGATTCCAACCCAGAAGGAATTTAAGACATCATTGTATTATGGCATGGGATGAATCCCATTATGTCTTAATTGAAGTTCTTAATTTGTTAACTACTTAAGAGTAAATAATTAACAAACTAGAGTCAAGAACTAACGGTGTATTTTGGATGTCCCACTTGAAAACAATTTATTGTTACTCAAGATGTTGAGTATCTAGAGATTAGTCTCTACATACAAAAGCAAGTGGGTGTACCTTTAGACCTTGAAGTTATTCAAGAACTAAATACACAACCTTCTGAGTACACTTGCTAATGTCATACTATGGTTGAACATGCATATGTTAAACCATAGATTGATATCTCTCATTCATAAATCCGCAAGGATTCCTCTTGCACCTGAATGATATAGTTTTTTATATCAATGCTAAGAGATATAAGTTAGAGGATCATAGTGAACCTGCTAACTACAGAGGTGTATTGTCAGATCTTGAATCTGATGAATAGCTAAAGACTATGAATGTTAAGATTCAGTCCTTGAAAGACAATCACTCTTGGAGCTTGATTGATCTCTTACTAATCAGTTAGACTGTGAGGTTAAGAATGAGTTTCTTGATGAGAAGACTCAAAAGGACAAACTTGTACACACATTTAATGCACGTGTAGTAAAAGGAGTTTACTCGTACTCAAGAAATTGACTATGATTAAATCTTCCTAGCTACAAACATTAAATATATAAAGATGATTTATTGTCATACCTGTTTTCATGTAGATGAAATATGACAATAGGATATCAAAACACTTTTCTTGTTGATTACCTTTGCGAGGACGATAAGTAATCAAAAGGGTTTATGAATCCATATAATCTTTATAATGTATACAAGATAAAAGTATCCATGTGTGGATTAGATCATGCATCTAGGAGCAGAGATCTTGAGTTAATTATAAAATCATTAATTTGATTTTGATTAACAAGATTACTCCTAAGTACACTAAGAGCAAGTTGGAGCATTGTATTTATTTTCTTAAATCTCATATGTCATTAACATATTAGAAACAATATTCTATCTAAGCTAGACTTTAATCCTTAGCTTGAAATGAAGTTTCTCTTGAGGGATTTATAAAATAAGACATACAACCTTGTTATATATATGTTTATTAGAATAAACATAAGCGGTTATTAAGTCTAAACACAATATGACACGTTATTGAGGGGAGTCTCAATGATCAATCACACTTGATGAGATTGAACACATGATTGGAAATCTTAAGTTTGACTAAAGGATTCATCATGTAAGTCATATTAAGTATTGGACTATATATATTTATCATTTGCATGAATGCAAGATGAGTTGATAACAACAAATATCTAAGTGAAGGTCGTTAGATAATTGTTAAACGAACATTATAATGGACCTACAAAGGACCAAAGATATGTTCAAACGTTTACGGATATATGAGGAACTCTGTTTTGTTTGCATATGCTGATGCTTATTTAACTAAGATGATACTCAACCCTAGTCGTGGTAGGATGTCATCATGAATGATGAAATTGCTGACTAGATGTGCTCGACTGAGAGCATTAATGCGTTATACATTAAAAGAATAAGAATACTTTATAGTTTGAGAAACTATTCAGATGACTGTCTAAAGTAGGTGTCTTGCTAGCTTCAAACACCCTATGGAATGTATTGTTGCAAGACTCGTCTTGTACTTGATTGCACACATACAAAGGACAATCATCATTCAAACCTTTCATGAATTTTGAAAGAAGTATTCTCAAAGTTTACTCAGATGACTACTTGTTGCCTTGTACAACATGATTCGATCATGGTGGGAACATCGGATTCCGACCTATGAGTAGTCTTATGCATATCTGTTTTTTTAGTATTTGGATAATGGAACTGTAAGCAGTCGTATTATATAATGAATTGATATACCTGGTATGATCGTCTTCATTTATACTACTGTGTTCTATATTTGCATGTTTAATCCATGAATAATTTATTTATTCTAAAATTATCCATTGTCGGTTGACGATACGGGAGTATCATCAAATTAAGACAAATGTGAGCGTGTTGGTGATTTATTTGCCACACTCACATGTTGTTCATTGTGATGAACATTGGATTGACCCAACCTACGAGAATTCACTACATGGATCGTCGTCAATAGTGAATCTCGCAAGAGGTTATGTCTCTTATCCTCAGACTTGAGATGCAAGCAGGTCTTGCATGTGTGGAATTTCATTCCTTGATATGGTTAAACGCTATCCTGAATAAGGTAGTTATAAAAGCCATTATCAGGAGTGATATGAAGCATGTGAATGACACGTGTAGTCAAAATAGGATTTGTTCCTCCACTTGCTTTGGAGTTAGATACTATTGGGCCCCTCGATGATTTGAACAGATGTTTGTATGGCCGTACCCAACTGGGATTAAGATGAATCTTAAATCTACTTGGTAATCTAGTTCAATATCTATATCGAGAAACATAATAGTTGAACTATTAGAATGACTTTTGATCCATGTCTAATATTCAACACGGTATCTGTAACAAAAGGATAGATGACATATAAACCATCTGAAATGAGACGTTTAAGAAACTACCCTCACATATTTCTAGGGGCATTGGCGTGTTGCTAGACGCTAACCATTGCTTGTATAATTACTTGATTATTATGACGTCGCAAGTGGGAGCTGTTGGAGAATGCTCTTGTCATAATAACTAATTATATGGCTAGTCATATGTGAGCCTATGGGGTCACACACATATACACTGAGGTGCCAATTTATATGTTGTGTTTATTGTATTTACGATATATAAATAACCGTAAGTAACCAGGAACCGCTATTGGGCTTCTAATGAATAAGTAATGGACTTATTGCATTGGACTAGAAAAACAAATGGGAAGCCCATTTTGAGCCCAATAGGGGCCGGCCACTTTGAGGCTTATGGAAGGGATTTGAATTGTTATTAGGTATTTAAATTACATGGAGCAATCTTCTCCTAGGAATGAGGATAACTAATAAAAATTAATCTCTCCCTCTCTCCTCCTAAATGTGTACGGCACAAAACAATAAAAACCTAGGGTTTTTATTTTTCATCTTTCACTTTTGAATCTTGCTTATTCTAGAGTGCTTGATTGGTTACGGGTTGAAGGACTAGCATCCATTGGCATACAATGAAGTGTAGTGTGGATACACATAGAGGTGATCTCCATTGATCACTTGGGTTTCTCATCCTTGTCGATTCATAAGTCTTGGTGGTGACTCCCGGATCACGCTACAAAGGTATAACTTATGTGTTTATTTTATTTGATTGATCATATGGCACTATGGATCCTGTTATGGTGATGTTTTCCGCTGCGTGTATTTATTTAATATGTTTTTATGTTGCTACATCACCTATAAGAAGCAGAGTACGATGACCCGAATGTCGTGACGAGTACGTTCCTTTTAAATAACCGCTACGCATCCATATTGTTTGATACGAGGGCAAATATGAGTTTTTTTTCAACTGCATTTAGTACACTACTTGGTATCGCCCCGAGATAATGTATACAATGTGGAGTTAGCTAATGGGAACGTAGAAAGGGTAGACACTATCGTAAGAGGTTGTACTTTAAATCTGTTAAACCACCCATTCAACATCGATCTTATGCCAGTAGAATTTGGTAGTTTTGACGTCATTATCAGCATGGACTGGTTGTCAAAATATCATGCCACCATTCTTTGCGACGAGAAAATCGTCTGACTGCCTTATGGGAACGAGATTCTAAACGTTGAAGGCGACAGAAGAGGTCGAAGAAACGCCTCAAGACTAAACGTTATCTCTTGCACTAAGGCACATAAATGCCTTGAGAAAGGATGCCTTCTCTTCCTAGCACAAGTCTCTGAAAGGGAAGAAAAGGAGCAGGAGGAAAAACGTTTGGAGGATGTTCCAATCGTAAGAGATTTTCTAGAAGTCTTCCCCGAAGACTTACCTGGACTCCCGCCAAACTGACAAGTCGAATTTCGAATCGACTTAATACCTAGTGCCGCACCCGTGGCACGAGCACCTTATCGGTTAGCTCCGACTGAACTGCAAGAACTGTCGAATCAATTATCGGAACTCTCGGAGAAGGAATTCATCAGACCGAGTTCTTCTCCTTGGGGAGCTCCAGTTCTCTTTGTTAAAAAGAAAGATGGATCTTTCAAAATGTGCATCGATTACCGCGAACTAAACAAAATAACCATCAAAAACCGTTATCCACTCCCGAGAATCGATGATCTATGCGATCAACTCCAGGGTTCATGTGTTTACTCCAAAATTGATCTGAGATTCGGATACCATCAACTCAGGGTTCCGGAAGAAGATATCCCGAAAACGGCATTCAGAACTCGCTACGGTCACTACGAGTTCCAAGTTATGCCATTCGGCCTAACCAATGCACCGACAGTATTCAAGGATCTAATGAATAGGGTGTGCAAGCCGTATCTGGACAAATTCGTGATCGTCTTTATCGACGACATTCTAATATACTCTAAGAGCGAGAAGGAACATGAGGAACACCTCAGGCTAATCTTAGAGCTATTAAAGAAAGAAGAATTGTACGCAAAATTCTCGAAGTGCGAATTTTGGATTCCAACTGTTCAATTTCTAGGACACGTGATTGACAGTCAAGGCATACATGTAGATCCTGCAAAGATCGAGTCGATAAAGGATTGGGAGACACCCACAACACCCACAGAAATACACCAATTCTTAGGACTTCCAGGGTACTACAGGAGGTTTATCGTAGGATTTTCGAGGATTGCTAAGCCCTTGACTAAGTTAACTCAAAAGAATGTAAGGTTCGAATGGGGGGATAAAGCGGAAGAAGCTTTTCAACTTCTTAAGGATAAGTTGTGCAGCGCACCTATCTTAGCCCTTCCTGAAGGCAGTGAAGACTTTTTAGTCTACTGCGATGCCTCACACAAAGGGCTAGGAGCTGTCTTGATGCAACGAGAAAAGGTGATAGCCTATGCCTCTCGACAACTAAAAACGCACGAGAAAAATTATACTACACACGATTTGGAATTGGGATCAGTGGTGTTTGCACTCAGGATCTGGAGACATTACCTCTACGGTACTAAATATGTAGTTTACACTGACCACAAAAGTCTGCAACATATCCTTGACCAAAAAGAGCTCAATATAAGACAACGTCGTTGGTTAGAATTACTCAGTGATTATGATTGCGAAATTCGATACCATCTAGGCAAAGCAAACGTAGTAGCAGATGCTCTTAGCGGAAAAGAATGACCAAAACCCCTTAGAGTACGATCATTGGGTATGACGATAGTCTCACCACTCCCATCAAAAATCCTTGAGGCTCAGGTCGAGGCGCTCAGGGAAGAAAACAGACCTAACGAGAAAATTCATGGGATGCCTGAAAATGAAAACGGATTCATGAAAAGAGCTGACGAAACATTGTATTTCAAAAACAGAAGTTGGGTCCCACTCTATGGAGAGATACATGATCTTATTATGCACGAGTCCCATAAATCTAAATACTCCATCCACCCGGGAGCCGACAAAATGTATCTCGATTTGAAGAAACTCTACTGGTGGCCCAATATGAAAGCTGACATTGCAACATATGTCAGTCAGTGTTTAACATGCAAAAAGGTCAAAGCTGAACATCAGCGACCATCGGGTTTACTTGTACAACCCGAAATTACCGAATGGAAATGGGAACGCATAACGATGGACTTCATTACCAAACTGCCAAGGACATCTAGCGGTTATGACACCATTTGGGTAATCGTTGATCGTCTCACCAAGTCCGCCCACTTTCTACCGATCAAAGAAAACGATAGTATGGATAAACTTGCACGGTTATACGTGAAGGAGATAGTTGCACGACATGGAGTCCCAATTTCTATCATCTCCGACAGAGACAGTCATTTCATGTCAAATTTTTGGAGATCCTTACCAGATGCAATGGGAACTGATCTCGATATGAGCACCGCATACCATCCTCAAACAGATGGTCAAAGCGAAAGAACCATTCAAACCTTGGAGGACATGCTACGAGCATGTGTGATAGACTTTGGAAATGGTTAGGATAGGCATTTGCCATTAGCCGAGTTTTCCTACAATAACAGCTATCATACAAGCATCAAGGCTGCACCTTATGAGGAACTTTATGGTCGAAAGTGAAGATCACCTATATGCTGGGCTGAAGTCGGAGAAAGCCAGCTCACTGGTCCTGAACTAGTACAAGAGACCACCGAAAAGATTGTGCAAATCAAGAGCCGAATGCAAGCGGCTCGAGACCGTCAGAAAAGCTATGCATACAAGAGACGAAAACCACTTGAGTTCCAAGTTGGTGACCGCGTCATGTTAAAAGTCTCGCCATAGAAAGGCGTGATCCGTTTTGGAAAACGTGGGAAATTAAATCCCCGCTACATTGGACCTTTCAAAATCATCACCAGAATCGGCCGGTAGCCTATCGACTCGAGTTACCGTCAGAACTCATCTCTGTACACAATGTGTTTCATGTGAGCAACCTGAAGAAATGTCTCTCAAACGAAACGCTTGCCATTCCTCTGGAGGAAATCCAGGTGGACGAGAGATTAAACTTCATCGAAGAACCTGTCGAGGTAATGGATCGGGAAATCAAACGGCTTAAGCAAAGCCGCATTCCTATTGTTAAAGTTCGTTGGAACTCTCGAAGAGGTCCCGAATACACGTGGGAACGTGAGGACGAGATCAAGCGTAAATACCCACACCTTTTCTCAAATTCATCGGGTAACTATAAGTGAAAACCGATGACGGTTTTCCTTCTAAGGCGGGGAGGATGTGACAAGTGGTAATTTTTCCACTAATATTTTAATAATAAATGTCAATTTATTATTACACAACTGTGAAACTGAACATTTATGTGTTTACATAACTATTACGGGAAGTAAACCCGCACACAGTAGCGTACAATAACTCACCCAAAGTATTTGAATTTATCAGTAAAAGTGAATTTATCACTTTCTGACAGTTACAGACACCAACGTAACAAAAACGAGAGGTTATCTTGTTTTTCCTGAAAACCGACACCACACGCGTACCGACACCACTTTAGTAATGGTTGAACTTTATAATTCATCTTCGGAGTCAAAAATTTTTATTTTTATATCAGTTTTATAAAAATGGCTCCAGATTTATATCTTTCACGCTTACGTGAAACCGAGGTACCACGATTTTACCTCAGCTCGACAGAACACGGGGTATACACAATACACTAAACAAATAAAACACACAAATAAAATCCACCCTTCCACTCACCCATGTGATCCCCTCATCTTCTATATCTTCTTTTCCTGTTCACCTTCGATCCTCCCACCCACACAGCAAGGTCCAACCCTTTTGACTTTTCTTGGTGAAGAAACCCAGGAATATCACTATCCTCATCTCCCATCGCCATCTATACGTGGCCTATAGTGATTTTTGCACCTCCCCAAGTTTTTTCGGTTCTCAAACCCGTTCCAAATGGGTCAAACTGCCTTGAGATCGAATAAGGGAGAGGGCTAGTAGCCAAAAATGGTGAAATCCTATCCTTGGAAGATCGAAAGGGAGCCAAAGGTTTGCCATGAATAATTCTTTAAGAACCACCCATTTCCAGTGGAAGCAACCACACAAACCTACCTCACCACAACTTTACTTATCGATCGAAGGCTCAAGAAGAAGAAAGGGTGTGTGGAGTGCTTGGAAATCGGATTGGATTCTTTTTTCTTGCCTGTAATTGACTCTTATCTTTCTTGTAAGGTTAATTTCATCTCGTTTTGTTGTTATTCACTTTTTTTGTTCTTGAATCTTGCGTATATATTTTTCTTGTTGTCGTTGTTGATATGGATTATATAGTCAAGATTATGTCGAATGATGTGTTGTGGTGGTGTGGCTAAAAGAGATTTTGAAACTGGTACCATTAGAACTCGAATTAAGAAACTAATATTGGCTCAAAATCATGAGGTGTTGTCGTTAAATGGGTTGTGTTGACTGTCCTTGTTCATCTAGTTTAATCGAATCTTAAACCAAATTTTTGTGTTAGCTAAATCTAAAAAAGAAAATTTAGGCTTGAGTCGATCTTAAATTGTGGCTAGGCTGTGTTCAAATCAGTGTGTTTAAGTTGAGTTCACACCTTGTTTAATTTGTGTTATCCGTGTTTACATACATAGGAATGGTATTCATTAGTATTCGAATGGTTGTGTTTGCGTTAAGAATTTTGGTTAGCCGAATTTCTAGTCTAATAACGTGCTCACAAGGTGTTTGTGATATGGTTTGAATGAAGTGTGTTTGATACTCAACATATGAGTTTGATTCGAGTAGGGTGTTAGTACTCAAGATTGTGCCTATAGCCGATTTGGCTTGCCCTTGTACTCGATACATAAGTTGAGTTGTACTCAACTCAAAGGATGTAAACCGAGTGCTTGTAGTCTAAGACTTGTCATGTTGTCTTCGAGTACCTTATTCGAGATTACACCTCGATTGAATGTGCCTCGAGTCATGGGTTAAAGTGCCCTCGAACTTGCGTGAAAACAAGGGTCTAGTTATGTGTGGTTAAGTCCAACCGAGAGACCTTGTGTATGGTCACGGAAATTCATCTCAAAACTTGGTTGACACACACTTCTTCCTTTGTTTGGGTTTGGGTCGACCATTTGGTCATTAGCAACACCCATTTGGGTGCTTACTTCATTAGACTCACAAAAGACTCTCGCATGAGACCAAATCCTTTGTAAATTATGTCTTGGTTGGGTTCAAAGTACGAACCTTTTCTCCCTCACAAGACTGCTCAACCGAAGCTAATTTAACCTCATGTATTCCTTCTAAATCATGTAACATACTGGATATTGAGTTACTACATAAGTGGGCTGAAAATCTTTAAAGCCCACAAATAAACCTTATGTCTATTTTTAGTCCACCAGGTCACGTCTTCTTTGATTCCATAATAACCAAATTGGGTCGAAGCCCATGCGGTATATAGAAACACGCACAGGCTGCTGGTCGTTGTTGCAGCCCATGATGGGTGTAATAAACTCAGTCCATTTGATTCAAACGCGGGCCACAACCCAATCCGTCACAAACTTAAAAATTATATCGACTTTGAAATAATTCATTCCGAACACACGAGATGTGATCGTCATCGTTCAAGTGGTCATTAAAAATCATTACATCTTTATATTAAAACAACTCGACTAGTATTTGTTTCGTTACATGTCATAAATATGTAATAACTCGATATATATACATACATACATACATATATATATATATATATATATATATATATATATATATATATATATATATATATATATATATATACGGAACAATTTAAAAACCCAACGTGAGTAATAACTCTTTATCATGAACACTTAATTTACAAATCATTTTGATTGTTGAGCACGTACCATGAAAAACATATTTTCATATCCATCGGTATATACAAATAAGTTGAAACACAAAAATTGGAAATATAAACTAGTTTATTTTTTTAATGGCATATGACTCGAAATGTTTTACCAAGACTTATATAATTCGTTAGATTATGAAACGGTTATTTTACAAACACAAGTTGCAATTTTGTTAACACAATGATTTCTTGTATACTCGAATTATTAACATATCGTGAAATGATATAAACAAGGACGAGAAATTTTCAAACGAGACATTCCTTTAGAAAACTATATGTATGTACGGATATACTTATACACACACCATCATGTAACATACATATACTCACTTAACGACAACGTTTCCATATGTCGTCAATATTTGACATGTGATAGTAATTGTCTTCCGTACGTAGCTTTCCGATTTTTTTCAATTTGAAGGTTTATTCGTCTTGATCTTTCTCAAATGAACACTTGTACACTTCCAATGAGCCATGATGAAGCGAAAAGTGTACCGCTTTTAGGGGTCATTTAAGCCCTAAATCGTATTTATTTGATCAAATATTGCCCTAAATCGTTCCTTTTGTCATTTTAGGTACTTTGGAGAAGAAATCTGGAAAAGAAAGCATTCTGGACGTTTTTGGAGTATAAAAGTGAAGAAAACGACAAAGTCTCCAAAGCTGCTGAAAAAGTACACGTGACGGCGTCAAGGATTGCTCCTGACGGCGTCACGGCTTGGCAAAAGAGGTGGATATGACAAAATACACGTGACGCGCCAGAGAGTTTTACAATGGAAATCTGACGGCGTCACCCTTTAAGGTGATCAAGGTCGTCACGGTTTAAGTTAAAGAGAGACGGCGTCAAGCACAATTTTGACGGCGTCAACCCTTGACGCGCCAGAGCGGATTTTGGAGGATTAAAGAGGGACGGCGTCAGGAAGACCATCCGGGAACCCTAGCCGCGGCGAGGTGACGGCGTCACCTCCTACAACGTGACGCCGTCAGCCCCTAAACTCTATATATAGTTTTGCAATTTTTAGTCATTGTGTGCAACTTTGTGAGGAGAAACCCTAGACGAATTTTCTGCCATTTTTAAGGGTTTTATACCCTTGGATCTCCCATGTTTAATTGAAGATAAGTAATCAATTAATCATTCATTATGTCTATGTGTTGTTTGATTATATCTTGTTCTTGTCTTTTAATTAACATGCTAGGCTAGATTTATCTTGTGTTTGCTTAGATCTAATGAAACCTAACTATTGATTATTAGTTGTTGGTGTGTTATTAATTGTATTGGATGATTGTTTATCGATGTTAGGCTTAAGAAAACTGGCTAACCTCCTATACGGTAACTTGCTTGAACGTCTTAAGAAACATGAACCAATGCGTACTAAGGTTTTTATGGTTGTATTTAATGCATGAGCGAATTCTAGTGATCCCATGTTAGGAGCTTCTTAGCCGGCTCGACATAGGAGTGAAGTAGGAGCTTGTAGAGTTGGGGAAGTACGTACGCCACCCCACGATTGGTATTAAGGAATACACCCGTCATCCACGCAATTAATACACACTAATCAACCGGTAAAAGATAGTTAGGGAGTAAGGAAATCTAAGTAAACACATTTCTCTTCATATAAGTTCCACAAACCTTTTCATTTTCAGTTAATTTATTTTATTTGCATTTGTAGTTATTTGGGTTAGTTGACTAGCAACTAATTCCGCCCACTCCTTCAAACCCGAGATTTTACTTGCTTTCCATAAAATATAAAAATACAAAAAGAATCTTCCCTCACACTTAGACCTATTAGAGTAGTTTTTCAATCCTAACGACACTATTCCCCTAGAGAACGATCAATCCCCCGGTACTTGCCACTTCACTATACTACATCGGTCAGGTACACTGCCTGGTGGGGATTGCAAGCCTCTTGAGATCCCTCAAGAGGTAAAACCTGTTGTAAGGTCGCAAAACCACGCATCAAGTTTTTGGCGCCGCTGCCGGGGAATAGTTATTGTTTAGGTTGAATTTTTATTTTATTAGGTCTACTCACTAGATTCCTTTCTAGTGAGATTTTTATTTTATTTTTCTAGATTTCTTTAGTCTATCTTTTTCTTTGTGCCCTTTGTTTGTAAAACCATTTTCATTTGTCACCATGGCGGATGAAATTCCATTTAGATCATTAACAATAGAGGAACAATTACTTTACACGGATATATTTGCTTCCTGTTGTTCCAATGAATTTTTAAGTGATCTTAGATATATACAAGAGGAGATGGGTGTAAAGTTTGATAGGTTTGATGAATTATGTGCATGTGCGGCTTCTATTAAACAATCATTGTTAGGATCAACTCCTTTTAGTGAAACCCTTTGGAAAAAATTTGAGGAAAGCTTCCTAACCGTGAACCATAAGTTGAATGAATTGATGGGTTTATATACATCACAACTTGAGGAAACAATTGAGGAGGATTTAGCCGAACATGAGCATATTGAGCAAAAAGACCTAGGTTTTATGATCAATGACTTTGAATCTCAAGGAACACATGATGAATCCTTTAGGCAAATTGAACATAGTAATCATGTTATCGGGGAAGATTACTATGAATCGGACTTAGAATTTCAAATGGCTAGAGAAGGATTTGAGATACTTAGGAATGTGTTTGGGTTAGATCCTACCAAAACACATGATGAACATATAGGTGATTTAGATACTATGGAGAATGAGGTTAGAAATGCAAGACCACTAAATACCCCACAAATCCTACCATCATTTGAGGTTAACACACCGCCCGTAACTTACCCAGAAGAAGTAGAAGAGACTATAGGAACCCCAATAGAGGTAGAACCCTTGGACCAAACACAACTAGAGGATATAGGTTTGAATACTTGTAGTCATAACCTTTCTTTTAGTTATATGGAAGTTCCTAGTTTTGATGAACCGGAGCCTCAACCAAAACCGTTACCTAATCTTCCATCTTTAGATGTGAATTTAGGAATTGAAAAAGGTCCCGATCCACCCATCAAACCATGTAGTCCGGGTAATGTTAAGATTAAGGTAGTAGACTCTAGGCCATGTGGAGTGGAAGCTAATATAGGAGTGAACCATGACCTTACATACTTACATCACCCATTCATGATTGATCACAAGAAACATTATGGGTTTAAACCGGGTTTATTAGGTCAAGATGGATTCCCAACTAGGAATCTCTCGAAGTTGATAGAAGATGATCCCTTTTTAGGAGAAAACTTTAATTCACCCATTGACCAAAGTGAACTAGGTAAGGTTGTGATGAAAGGAGCACACCCCTTTGAGTATATAATTCATCCACCACTCTTTCCTCACGCGGCATACTTCCACCAAGATGGTGTGTATCGCTACTATCACCCGCACTTAATCCTAAGTGTAGGAAAAACCTCTCCTTTATCCGTTAAATAAGGGTAGAGTCAGGCTCGTGACTCGAACAAAAACAAGCGCTTCTTGGGAGGCAACCCAAGCTTTATTTGCTTTGTGTGTTTATTTAATTGTTTGTTTGATTTTGTTTGCTTCCGTATGTATGTTTAATTTTTATTATTATTGATTCATGTTCAAAACTAAATTGTGAAAATGCTTTATCTTGTTTTTAACTTCGTCTTAACTACATATAAAGGTATTTTGCAAAAGATAAGTGTAAGGGAAATCCAAATCGGTTTATTAGAACAAATGAACATGAATCATAACAATATTAAATTAACATACATATTAGTAATTGTTTGAGTCAAATGCTTGTATCGAGTCATAATGATATTTTGCAGGAATTCCAGGAAGTAAGGTATAGGTTTTTCCAGAAATTTTCCGGAAACTTAACATGAGAATTCTGTCAGATCATTTCTGACGGCGTCAGGCCTTACAACCTGACGGCGTCAGGTTTTAATTTTCTGAAATTTTTGAAAGTTTTGTTTTTCTACCGGAATCATAAAAAGGTTTTTATTAAATCTATAACTTATAAACTCCAGGAATCTGCAAAATAATCATTCCACAAGCATTATATCCTTATATAGATTTATCCCGCCGATGTTATGCAGGTTTTCGTGTTTGTTTTCTCAGGTTTAACAGGTTATTTTGGACAAGGAGATGTATGTGGAATCTAGCTTTTGGCGATGCTTTAGTCTTGGAGCTTCAACATTACCTTGGTAGAAGATCTAACCATGTTACCTCTTTATCCACCAAACGCATCAGGGGAGTATTTGATTTCATTCTTTTACCTTATTTACTTTTACATCTTGTTATTTGAACATTGGGGACAATGTTCATCTTAAGTGTAAGGGGGGGGGGGGGTAAAGTACGATACTTTAGAGAATGCTATTATGCTTGATTTTTCGTTTGTTTAATGGTAGATGTGTAATAAAACTGAGAGAAATACCTGTTAAGGCAATTTTAGTGCCAAATTTAAAATTTTTTACAACATATAGGAGTGAAACTTTGATCTTAATGAGCGTCTCATGGATAGGAGTTATATGACTAGCACAAAACCGTACCACTAAAAAAATTTTCCACCCCCAAATATGTGATGTTCGCCCCTAGAATTGGTAGGAAAAGCATTTATGCTATGATGTGTGTTCCGGTAGCACTTAGATTCTAGAACTTGCGTTAGGACCATTCCGAGGCCACAAGTGAGACTACATTCGTGTAGTTAGATTTACTACATGATAAGAGGCATTAGGATTAACCCATTGTTTTACACCTATGTTTTTGTTATAATTACATTGGCTACATTGGTCAAGTAATTCTCCTACACCCTTTGCGTTGTACTCATTTTTAGTACACAATACCCCTAGTACACCCCTCAGAGCCTATCTTTTCGTTTCGACCTTTAAGCATTTTACTTAAAGGAAGAATTTGTTACACCCCACTTAAATGTACACCCAAATCGCCTTAGCCTACCTTGTATGCACTCATTTTTAGTGCATTATTGTTACAACATTTGTTTAAACCCCAAGTTAATTATCTAATTGATTACATGGTTGCTAAGTCGAGTCATATCCTTGTACATATTATTTTGGGACGATTGGGACGATTGGGTAAAGTACTAGTGTAATGGAGTAATGGGGAAGAACAACATTATTACCCCCATATGTGCTAAATATTTTAAAAGTACTCCAAGTGTTTCGATTATCTTAATTCGAGTCATTAGAATAATTATTTGTAAAGTTATGTAAAAGTTCAAGTGTAAGGGGAATGCAACGCCCCTATGATGTATTATTTTGGATGGTAGGGCAAAAGTGTATGCAAAAAAAAAAAAAAAAAAAAAAAAAAAAATCGAAAAAATCAAGAAAAATACAAAAAAATGAGAAAAAGAAAAGTAGAAAAAAACATACGGACTACCATCCCGTTTCATTTTATGTTTATTTTATGTTTTTGTTATTTTGTTTTTAGCTTAAGTCGAGTCTAGTCTTGGCTTAGCAACGCCATATTGTACATGTAATTAATCAAGATCTTTAACTCGCCACCAGTGAAATATCCCTTATCCAACAAATCCGTGTTTATCATATCCCTACACCTAACGTTATAACCCGTTTAAAAGCCCTCTTTGATAGTTTATCTTAGGTGCTTACGCCTAGTGGAGGAGGTTTTTGATCCTTTCCCAAGCCTATGGTAATCTATTTGCTATGACAGATAGTGAGAGATATTATCCATTTTCATTTATGAGATATACTTTTATGACACCTGAGAGATGTGAGTATCTAAACACTACTTGTGAGGTCCTAGTCTGTAATCTCCGTGCTTATTATGATTAAAGTGGAACGACTATTTGTTGTAATTACTTTTATATTAGCGTTAAATGACCCCTAACCTGTATTTTGATTAGAATAAAAGCGCATTTGCTTGAGGACAAGCAAATCTCAAGTGTAAGGGTATTTGATGAAGCGAAAAGTGTACCGCTTTTAGGGGGTCATTTAAGCCCTAAATCGTATTTATTTTATCAAATATTGCCCTAAATCGTTCCTTTTGTCATTTTAGGTACTTTGGAGAAGAAATCTGGAAAAGGAAGCATTTTGGACGTTTTTGGAGTATAAAAGTGAAGAAAACAACAAAGTCTCCAAAGCTGCTGGAAAAGTACACGTGACGGCGTCAAGGATTGCTCCTGACGGCGTCACGGCTTGGCAAAAGAGGTGGATATGACAAAATACACGTGACGCGCCAGAGAGTTTTACAATGGAAATCTGACGGCGTCACCCTTTAAGGTGATCAAGGTCGTCACGGTTTAAGTTAAAGAGAGACGGCGTCAAGCACAATTTTAACGGCGTCAACCCTTGACGCGCCAGAGTGGATTTTGGAGGATTAAAGAGGGACGGCGTCAGGAAGACCATCCGGGAACCCTAGCTGCGGCGAGGTGACGGCGTCACCTCCTACAACGTGACGCCGTCAGACCATAAATTCTATATATAGTTTTGCAATTTTTATTCATTGTGTGCAACTTTGTGAGGAGAAACCCTAGACGAATTTTCTGCCATTTTTAAGGGTTTTATACCCTTGGATCTCCCATGTTTAATTGAAGATAAGTAATCAATTAATCATTCAATATGTCTATGTGTTGTTTGATTATATCTTGTTCTTGTCTTTTAATTAACATGCTAGGCTAGATTTATCTTGTGTTTGCTTAGATCTAATGAAACCTAACTATTGATTATTAGTTGTTGGTGTGTTATTAATTGTATTGGATGATTGTTTATCGATGTTAGGCTTAAGAAAACTGGCTAACCTCCTATACGGTAACTTGCTTGAACGTCTTAAGAAACATGAACCAATGCGTACTAAGGTTTTTATGGTTGTATTTAATGCATGAGCGAATTCTAGTGATCCCATGTTAGGAGCTTCTTAGCCGGCTCGACATAGGAGTGAAGTAGGAGCTTGTAGAGTTGGGGAAGTACGTACGCCACCCCACGATTGGTATTAAGGAATACACCCGTCATCCACGCAATTAATACACACTAATCAACCGGTAAAAGATAGTTAGGGAGTAAGGAAATCTAAGTAAACATATTTCTCTTCATATAAGTTCCACAAACCTTTTCATTTTCAGTTAATTTATTTTATTTGCATTTGTAGTTATTTGGGTTAGTTGACTAGCAACTAATTCCGCCCACTCCTTCAAACCCGAGATTTTACTTGCTTTCCATAAAATATAAAAATACAAAAAGAATCTTCCCTCACCCTTAGACCTATTAGAGTAGTTTTTCAATCCTAACGACACTATTCCCCTAGAGAACGATCAATCCCCCGGTACTTGCCACTTCACTATACTACATCGGTCAGGTACATTGCCTGGTGGGGATTGCAAGCCTCTTGAGATCCCTCGAGAGGTAAAACCTGTTGTAAGGTCGCAAAACCACGCATCAAGCCAATACCTACAAATGTTAAAAACATTGATCCAACTTAAATGCTGCCACACCAGCAACAACAACATAAACTCTTTAAGACTACTGAAGTTCTTGAATTTGAACTGTGAACTAAAACAAACCTTACTAATCTAGGTCGCGTGTCGGTGCTGAACACTGTCTGAACTATTTTGTGATCTGACTGCTATTTATCAAGGTGAGTTTATAGCCCCACACTATTTAAACTTGTTTTACTATTGGGGTGAGAAACATGCAAAACTATTTTATGGACCAAACTATTGTCTATCCTGTTACGTGGATTAACCTAAGCCCTGTTATGTCCCTCTATGCCCAACTCATGAACCGTTAATTCCTGCTGGGAAGCGCGAATGTTATAAATAGATCTATTGGGAGTAACGTCCCCGTTCGGGTTGACCGGATAGGCAAACGAACGTATACCATGTTGAAAACCACAAGTGTATGGGATAAACACTTGCCGGGCCTTGATATTTAACATGCTTCTAGAGCATGCACACAGTTATAGCTTCGGTTGCATGAACTTAGTGCTAACGTAATAGACTGTATTTTTATATGGCATTACATGGGTTGTAATGTGCATATGATAAACTCATGGTCCAACTGCTGATTTACTGCTTATTGATAAACCTATGAACTCACCAGCTTTTTGCTGACTTTTAGCATGTTTTTCTCAGGTGTTTAAGCTGACTGATATGGCAAGGTAGTGGCGAGGCAAGGGTCATAGACTACTGTCTGAATACTATGGCTTTTTAATTATGACTTTTTTTTTTCTGGGACAACTAAATTTGTGGGCCTCACTTTATTAACTCAAACTATGTTGTAAAAAATATTTCCTTGAATGAATGAATTTAAAACGGAGTATGTATTCCGTTCTTTGTTACCTTGTGTTGTAGTTATCAATTTCGTAGCACCCCATGACCCGAATGCTTCCGCTATGCCAGATTTTGGAGGTGTTACATTTATATTTACTGGTTTCGCTTCTGTTTGCATTAGGTATATATTCTTTCCAGTATTGAATCAAGTTTGCTTGTATGCGAGTGTTTTTACGTTTTATTCTTCCGTTCCAGTTTGCTATAGCCTTCCAAAAGAAGCAAAAGTTTGTGAATAGTACTAGGTGACTAAATAAGCTCACATAAGTCGCACGACGTATGTGTGTCTAAAATTTGAAATATCAAATGCGACCAAGTTCTTAACTTCTTTTCGTATAAGTTCCAAAAATTTGTTTATATTTCATATAAGCACTTTTTCGTATATTAGCTTATTAATAAGCTAGAAGGGTCATGGGTTGGCCTTATGGATCGTTAAGTGACTTGGGTTGAGTTGGGTTATAAAGCTCGACATGATAATAAGCTCGTAAGCTCGTAAACAAGTTTTTATAAAAAAAAATATGTTATGTAGGCCACGAGTAAGCATATACATACGAGTAAGTAATTGTCCAACGAGCCAAGACTTATGTTTTATGTTTCCTTTACATCTTTCTTAAGTTGTTTTGAGTTTCAAAACTTATTTAAATAGACTTGACATATATGTGTATGTCGATACATATGTAAATAAGCTTTTGCTTATTTCCCATTGAGCTTATAAGTGTTAAGCACTTTAAAGAAAACTACCACACAACCTTAAACGCAACTCTAGTCTTTTGTATACATGTATGTACGTGTGCATGTATATTCAAGGAATCTCATTAGTTAGTCTTCCAAGTCTTAATATGTGTTACTAAGTGTTATATAACAGGCAAAGAAAGTTCAAATGAGAATTATGATGAGTTGGGGAATACACGATCCTTACAGCGAGTTGGGAAGGTGTGGGTCGAGTGAATGAGGAGGCCAAAGGAAGGAAACCCAATGTTAACTTATAACCCCAAGCTCCAAGATTACCCAAGATTACTCCTAGTTCACTAATAGCCTCAAAACCTTTTCTTCCCTTCTTGTTTCTCCTTGTGGTTCGACAATAGCTTAGAAAAGTATAGGTGTTGTATGATATTGAAAGTGAGTTATGAGAATCTTGTGTTTGTGTATTCGGTTATAAAGGCCAAAAGGAAGAAAGGTTGGTTTGTATTGGAGGAACATGGCTGTCGACTAGAACCATGGGAAGGAGGAGAAGATTGGTTATAAATTCCATGATAGTTGACTATCCCTTGGGTAATAGGTTTGCATGTTGGTTCTTGATATATTGAAGGGAACATGAATGACAACAATGGTACCTTGCAAAGTTGTTTAAGCACCAAAACAGTGGATCTTTGGGTGGTTTGTTTGCTGCTCGAGGAAGGCAGAAAAAGGACCAAAGAATGTCATTCAAATGTCTTGTTGTACTAATACATGTTGTGTAAATTGTTTGTACAAAGTATAGGTAAGCCAAATGAGACTTATTAGCCAAATATGCAACATTTAAGTATGTTTTTGTGTACTTTTGGGCGGAAAATCCAAATAAGTGGGGAGGGGAGAAATATTTTTAATTCTTACGGAGTGTATTCCGTGTCCCGTTGAGTATGAACGTGAGTCGCGATGCCCCAGGTTGACAGTTACAAGTAAAATGTATAGAACACATTTTTGTGGGCTTTTTTATATAAGTATTATAAAAACATCTTTGTGGACTCGAGCACGAGTTTAATAAATTATTTTCATAACCATATGAATGTCAGTACGCATGTGTGATCATTTTTCAGGAAGACGAGATAACCTCTAGTTTTAATTTTTAATCGTCATTAAATGTCAGAAAATATATAATAAATATTTTCACTATTAAATTGAGAGTCCAAAAAATTACGGGTTGTTATAGTCTGCCATCCTTAAAAGAATTCATTCCCTGGATTCAGTTTTGTTCGCTCTACAAACGTACGTTCTCGCGGTTAGATTTGATGGACAAACTTTCCCATTCTCGAGCTTAGCCCTCAAAAGACCTTTAGCTAGTGCATTATAACTTAATCTCATAACTTATCAAACAAGAACTGTCATGAGATTACGTTGAATAGGTCGAGTAACAACTTGATTCTAGCTTGACTTCCGTAATTCATCAAGCAAGAACTGTCACTGAATCAAGCTAGGAAACAAGTTTTCAGAAAGAAGGAGTTTAATATCTTTGAAGGATGTCTTTTGAAAGATTGGCCCGATTTTGGAATTGTTTACACCAATAAAGTCAACTAATAAAAATATAACTGAGGTTGATGACGTTAAGTCTCAGATTAATCAATGTCGTGAACTAGAGATCGTAACATGACAGGAACAAAGACGCGCCTAGTCTAACGAGTCATAAGGTAGTAAATAGAAAGCATACACATAACAACATATATACAAACGTGAATATATGAACATGTTATGCATACCCACCCGACCAATGCAATTTCAGGTGACCAGACTCTTAAGACTCGACTAAACATGATCCAAGACTACTGCTCTTATCATTGCAAGATTCTTCCTGAATTAGACATAGGTGATTAGGCTATGTTTAATTTAGGATTAACGATGCAACGCTAGGACTAGTCGACTTGTATGATGTTCGGTGTTTTAAGAAAACTTTATTTTGGTTATAGTTGCGATTTTTATTTTAGAAAAACTGGCATTCACTATAACAACCTGGCTCTGATACCAATCTGTCACACCTCGTCGAAGGCGGAAACGCGAGGTGCAACTAAATTAATATACATCGCAGAGAGCTAAAGTACAACACCATAATTAAGATTTAAGGAAATAGTACATGATTACAATATTGTTCTAGCTGATCTCGGCAATTGAAACATAAAGTTTGGTTTCTAAAGGATAGTATTTTCTTACATAATGACGAAAGATGACACGTGAAGACTCCGTTATACAAAAGTCTTCATAAAATATGCTTATTGGCGATCACCTGAAAAGCATGAGAAAACGGGTCAACTATGAAAATAGTTGGTGAGTATACAGGTTTTATATAGTGCGAAAACCATTTATGAGAAAGTCCGCCTAACAAATGTCCTGTCAACTCACCATGTTACAAGTCCCGCCCATACAAGACTTGTAACATATAAGTTCACATACATTTCCATAATAAAAGTTGTACACCTGGTAGTCAATACACACGTGGTCATAGCAGTTCACGATATTAGCACCTTGTATATAATAAAGTATGCGGCAAAGCCCCAAAAATAAATAATATGCATTCCGTAGACAAGGGAACGAGAGGTTGGCCGACCTCTAATAACGCTATCCATACTACCTACTGCTCCGCACAAGGGAGCCGTACAAACGGTACGTATAAATTGGAGTGCGAACGGCAAACCAATCGGGGACTAACAATTGCGGATGTACGAACAGTACATCATTCATAAACTATTATATATTATTAAGTCGAACTACTCTGTAGACAGGGGAGATTTTATATTGCCGCTCCGTAGACAGGGGAGACTTTAGGTCAAGAATGCTCCGAATTTAGGTCATAGTACGTACGGTACATTAAGTTCAAAAGTTTAAGTCGAGTTCAAAAGTTCAAGTCAAGTCCAAGAGTTCAAAACAATTTATAAGGTCAAGACAAGTCAAAAGAGTTCGAAATAGTCAAAGGGTTTAAAATAAGTCTTAAGTTCAATTCACGTCATAAAAGTTCAGAATCAATTTCAAGTGTTCAAGTAAATGTACCAAAAGTTTCAAAGCAAGTCATGAGAATTTAAATAAAACACTAGTCATGCATTTCATCCCAAAGCGATTTAAATAGTTAAAGAAAAGGGGTCCGTAAATACTCACCTCAGTAAAGCAGTCTGAGTTAAGCCAAATAGTATAAGTGGGCGGCACCGACACGTGACCTAGATTAGTATGGCAAGTCATAGTTTACAGTTTTGTGTACTAACGACTCAAAGTATTTAAATAAATTTAAATGTCCTCAAGTGGTTGTGTTTAATGTTGCTTGTGTGACAGAATTTACGTTTAAATCGATTTTAAAATATTTGTAAGTATTGGCTCTTGGAATAAATGTGAAAGTATGTACGAATTTACTCTTATAGAAGTTGGCTCGAATATTAGCATCAGTATTGTCGAATGATTAATAAATACAAGTCGATAAGTATTTATTAAATTTGGTGGATTTCAAGATGAAAATATATATTTATTGAAGTTGTGTGTAAATAATATATTTGGACAAATATATTATTTATAGTTTACGCAGATGTGGTCGTTAGTTAAAAATATGTGTTGAACATATTCATTTAGATGAAAAGTGGTAAAATATATAAGTTATTAAACCTATAAATTTTTTATGAGAAAAATGTAAACTTGGTCAAAGTCGAGGGACTGAAATGGTAAAAAAAATATTATAAGTTTTGGAATTATAAGAGTTTAAGAAAAAGTGATAGTTTGTTCAAAGTTGAGGGGCTGATGTTGTAAAAATCGCAAAAACATCAAAAATAGGTAAAAACTGCCATTGTCAAGGATCGAACTCGGGCCTGGTGTGTGGCTACTGAGCGACCTAACCAGTGAGCCAAAGGCTCTTTGGTGTTAAACTTTGCAGATTTATTATATTTATTCGTTTCGCTTCTGTTTGCATTAGGTATATATTCTTTCCAGTATTTTTTTTTTTGAACGGCAATATATTCTTTCCAGTATTGAATGAGTTGCATGTATGCGAGTGTTTTTACGTTTTATTCTTCCGTTCCAGTTTGCTATAGCCTTCCAAAAGAAGCAAAAGTTTGTGAATAGTACTAGGTGACTAAATAAGCTCACATAAGTCGCACGACTTATGTGAGTCTAAAATTCAAAATATCAAATGCGACCAAGTTCTTAACTTCTTTTCGTGTAAGTTCCAAAAATTTGTTTATATTTCAAATAAGCACTTTTTCGTATATTAGCTTATTAATAAGCTAGAAGGGTCATGGGTTGGCCTTATGGCTCGTTAAGTGACTTGGGTCGAGTTAGGTTTTAAAGCTCGACAAGAATAATAAGCTCGTAAACAAGTTTTTATAAAAAAATGTATATGTTATATAGGTCACGAGTAAGCATATACATACGAGTAAGTAATTGTCCAACGAGCCAAGACTTATGTTTTATGTTTCCGTTACGTCTTTCTTAAGTTGTTTTGAGTTTCAAAACTTATTTAAATAGACTTGACATATATGTGTATGTCGATACATATGTAAATAAGCTTTTGCTTATTTCCCATTGAGCTTATAAGTGTTAAGCACTTTAAAGAAAACTACCACACAATCTTAAACACAACTCTAGTCTTTTGTGTACATGTATGTACGTGTGCATGTATATTCAAGGAATCTCATTAGTTAGTCTTCCAAGTCTTAATATGTGTTACTAAGTGTTATATAACATGCAAAGAAAGTTCAAACAAAAATTATGATGAGTTGGAGAATACACGATCCTTACAGTGAGTTGGGAAGGTGTGGGTCGAGTAAATGAGGAGGCCAAAGGAAGGAAACCCAATGTTAACTTATAACCCCAAGCTCCAAGATTACCCAAGATTACTCCTAGTTCACTAATAGCCTCAAAACCTTTTCTTCCCTTCTTGTTTCTCCTTGTGGTTCGACAGTAGCTTAGAAAAGTATAGGTGTTGTATGATATTGAAAGTGAGTTATGAGAATCTTGTGTTTGTGTATTCGGTTATAAAGCGAAAAAGGAAGAAAGGTTGGTTTGTTTTGGAGGAACATGGCTGTCGACTAGTACCATGGGAAGGAGGAGAAGATTGGTTATAAATTCCATGATAGTTGACTATCCTTTGGGTAATAGGTTTGCATGTTGGTTCTTGATATATTGAAGGGAACATGAATGACAATAATGGTACCTTGAAAAGTTGTTTAAGCACCAAAACAGTGGATCTTTGGGTGGTTTGTTTGCTGCTCGAGGAAGGCAGAAAAAGGACCAAAGAATGTCATTCAAATGTCTTGTTGTACTAACACATGTTGTGTAAATTGTTTGTACAAAGTGTAGGTAAGCAAAATGAGACTTATTAGCCAAATATGCAACATTTAAGTATGTTTTTGTGTGCTTTTGGGCGGCAAAACTAAATAAGTGGGAAGGGGAGAAATATTTTAAATTCTTACGGAGGGTATTCCGTGTCCCGTTGAGTATGAACGTGAGTCGCGATGCCCCAGGTTGACACTTACAAGTAAAATGTATAGAACACATTTTTGTGGGCGTTTTTATATAAGTATTATAAAAACATCTTTGTGGACTCGAGCACGAGTTTAATAAATTATTGCCATAACCATATGAACGTCGGTACGCGTGTGGGTTCATTTTTCAGGAAGACGAGATAACCTCTAGTTAATAAATTTTAATCGTCAGTAAATGTCAGAAAATATATAATAAATATTTTCACAATTAAAATAATAGTCCAAAAAATTACGGGTTGTTATATTTGTAGGTAGGAAGATTTAATCATAGTCAATTTCTTTAGTACGAGTAAACTCCTTTTACTACGCGTGCATTAAATGTGTGTATAAGTTTGTCCTTTTGAGTCTTCACATCAAGAAACTCATTCTTAACCTCACAGTCTAACTGATTAGTAAGAGATCAACCAAGCTCCATGAGTGATTGTCTTTCAAGGACCGCATCTTAACATTCATAGTTTTGAGCTATTCATCAGATACAAGATCTAATAATGCATTTCTGTAGTTAGCAGGTTCACTATGATCCTCCAACTTATATCCCTTAGCAATGATATAAAAAACTATATCATTCAGGTGCAAGAGGTATCCTTGCGGATTTATGAATGAGATATATCAATCTATGGTTTAACATATGCATGTTCAACCTTAGCATGACATTAGCAAGTGTACTCAGATGGTTGCTCTTGAATAACTTCAAGATCTAAAGGTGCTCCCACTTGCTTTTGTAAGTAGAGAATAATCTCTAGATACTTAGCATCTTGAGTAACAATAAATTGTTTTCAAGTGGGACATCCAAAATACATCGTTAGTTCTTGACGCTAGTTTGTTAATTACTTACTCTTAGGTATTTAACAGATTCAGAACTTCAATCAAGACATAATGAGATTCATCCCATGCCATAATACAATGGTGTCTTAAATTCCTTCTGGGTTGGAACCATATTGAGTGTACACATGGCACATCCAATTTTCTAACCATGATAGCTTTGGAGGTAAAACAGTTTAAGTCATCAAAGATCAAACATTATCTATAGAGTTTGATTTTCCATGATGGACATACCATAAAGTTGTGGTATTCCACGAGGATTGATGTTGCGAGACTATCCCACAACTTATTAGATGAACTTATGTTCTTTGGCTTACATATCTGCCAACCAAGTCAAACCAGATGGCACCAATAGTATTTTTAGCCTACTGCATACTTTATATTATAAGTCTTTGAACAAGTCAATGACTTCATGTGCATGTTTTGACTAGAAAACATAAACATTAAATATTTTACTATACGTCGTAAGTGTACATGTCTTTAACAAGAAGACATAACAAGTTAACGTCTTACTTTACGTTATAAGTCTTTCAACAATTAACGGAATTGATGTTTGTGTCTTTACAAGAGACCTAAACATATTCAACTAAAGTAATTATGAGTGTCGACTCTTGGCCTCAATAGTAAATTCAAGTTAATTTCATACTTCATGATTATGAATTTATAAGAAAACATAATCATATTTACTAAACAATTAAGTGAATATGTTGAAGTAGCTTATTTTCATGTTATCTTGATATTTGTTCTAATTAGGGCAACATACATTTTATGTGTAGAAGTCCTAATAGAATCTTAGTTTCTTACCTTGCAGTCAAGAAAAACCATTAGTCATATTGTTATATGTTGTACCTTGCACACAATTAATATTTCTCCCACTTGTGCATGTCACAACATCATGAGAGTATACAGACAACACTACGCTCGTTTGTTTGTATGAGCAATATGACAATGTCTAAGATAACATATGATTTTTAGTCAAAATCAAAATATAGATATGTAGACCTTTATCGTTTTAATGATGAATCATGCATAATAAGTATATAGATAACATTTCAGGAAGCAACATCAGGAACGCGACAAGTTATCTTATAAAATTTATGCAATGGTTCTTATATAAACTATGATGCTTAACATGTGAAAAGTAATGTATTATTTCAAGACAATCTGGAAATAGGATGGGCAACTTGCAAGGTAATAAAGCTTACAGCTCTCACTGGATTAGACAACATTACATGTGTTTCATCACCAGTAATATAATCACGTAGCTCCCACTGGATTAGACAACATTATAAGTGTTACGTCACCAGTGGAGAGTGAGTGGCGATTGGATACTTTCCTTCTTTCTTTGAATATCTACACATTATTGCTAATGTGAGTCACTTTGACTAGTAAACATGTACTTAGGTATTCAAGGAAGTGCATCAAGTTCTAACATATAGATGATGGGCTAGCCATCGTTGCTATTTTAACTTGAAAATAGGCATGCATTTCCTGAATAATTGGTCTATTATACCACAAGGGTATGTAGGACCTTAGTAGGTTTATTGGGTTAAGACAAACTGCTAGGTAATCATGCTAGTAATTGCCTTTACCACTTTGCGGTTTATTGATATTTCCGTCTTCTAATTATTTAAACTCATTTTAGTTTGGTAGCTATAGAAAACGTGTTCTCTAGTTATCCAAATATCTTATATTTCTTCAAGGTTTCAAAACCGAAACTAGGGTTATAAAACAACCTTGAAAGAATAAGATGTGTAACCATACTTAACCGTTTTGACTTTTACAAGACATCACGATTTCCAGAGTAGGTGTTCTTTGAGTTTGATTAGAATTATGAAAATTCAAATATTCCTATTATAGCTTTTCCTCATAAAGGAAAAGGATAGGGACAAGTCTCTTTCTTACAAGGAAAGAACGACTTAGTTCGTCTTTTAACAAGAAAAGAACAAACTCTTGTTTACGGTTTGTGTTGCATTAATTAATTGAATTTACAAAGTTCATTTTTAGTATTTTCGATAATTACCCTTTTGTAATTATAACTACCCCATGTTTACAATTTAAAACAATTAATTTACAAAAAAGGCTAAGATCCACATTGTGCTTCTACTATCACATCAGTTGATCTGCTAGCAATAGTAGATTCAATTGGTAGGCGACGATCACCAATCGTATTACACGTACAACTCTTAGATTCTTATGGGACTCATGGCATCTAGTGTCAAACAACTAGTGTCATGTGGGCATGTTTAGTCCCATCTTTGCCTCGGGTCAAGATCTCACCGCTTAACTCGATTAAGTCATCCAATTTGAGAACGTGTGAGAATATATCTAGGTCCCACGCATAGAGAATAGTCACCTTGGGTTACAATTCAACCTAGGTCCCAAGCATAGGCAAAAAGTAATTGCAAGTGTTCTCAAGCGATTGGACGACATGACTTAAATTTGTGACGGGTAAAATATTTTGATATGAATAAAAAAGGTGTACGAAAGAAGCATGCATTCATTCTTCGTAGCACAAGTTAAAAACTTTTCTTAACTTAAGTCTAATCATTGTTTTAATTTATGTGTGTCGAGTTGTCCATTTTCAAGACTAATATTAATCTTAGGTGGATTATAAATAAGTTTGGACAATACATAAAATAAATAACAAGCATAACAAGTTTAAGTGTTATTTAGAAAACAATGACTTTAAGTTTCAAATCCATATTTAAACTTAGTTAAACTAAATCATAAGACTTAGTTTAAAAAAAAATTGGTTTGTGTTTCGTTTCAAGTTTTTAGAAAACAATTTGCATTTTACATACAATCATAGCATATATAAAAGCAAACAAACAAATACACAACCACAATATGCAAAGCCTCAACCGATGAAAATCCTATGCTCGGTCTCGTGAGCTATCACGAGAACCAAGGTCAACTAGGGACAAGTTACACAAACACACGGAGGGCTCCCACTTGCTTCAAGACAATCAAGAGCAAGTAGAGGCCCATTATGCACATGAAATAGTGATTCTGTCAGCCCATAATTTCTGTATTGGGAGGCCCAAATAGTCTTCCCCACTCTTTGGTCCAAACTACAAAGTTGTAAGCCCGTGTCTTGTGTACATGCACAAAAAATTTCAGCCCATAACTCCTTACCAATCTCCTGAAAACTACGTTTTACTGCAGCATGTTCCAGCAGCCATTCTTCGCTTTTATGCCTTTCACTCTTTTGCCATTCCATTCCAAGCTTCGGTTACATTATATATGAAGTAAAATAGAACTAATCTACTTCCTATCTACTGTAAAAATGCCCAAACAATGGCAAAAACCAAAATGAAATTCATTACATAAGAGCCGAAACAATGACAAACCCAAAAACAAGAAATTAACGACAAATCACAACTACACATGGCACAAGTGGTCTAGGTTTTCATCGGCTTTGCATATACACATAATAATAGTATAATACAATAATATTATGAACAAAACAAGGTATTGGCTAACTCCATGGACAAACATGCATGTATTTGCCGTGGATACAAAAATTAATAACAAGAATTAAATATTTAGCCAACGAAACGAAGAAATTAATTAACAAGAATTAAAAACCCCGTTTGGTACTCGTGTCAAATGGCCTTAGGTTCAAAATCCACTATATTAGGACCTTCTAATTATCATTTTACCACAGAAAATTAAGCCATAGGGGCTGATTTGAAATCGTTTCATAAATCGATCAAAATAGTGCATTTTAGGCTATTTTACGCGTACCCGACAAGTATACCAATTAACATATGCATAACAAATGGCTATGAGGTCAAAAATCACAGATCTTAAGACCCCTTAAGAGTCGACCATTTGTGAGAAAATGGAGCCCTAGGGCTGTTTTATTGTGGTTTCATAAATCATAAAAAAAACACCCGTTTTAGCCATTTTTATGCATACCCGATAATCATATGGCACATATGATGGCTCGTGATACCACTATAGGTGATGTTGAATATGAAAAACATATTAAACTAAATAAACGCAGCGGAAACATCACCTAGAGACGGATCCATATAGCCATATGATCAATCAAATAAATAAATATAACAATTTATACCTTTGTAGCGTGATCACGGATTCACCAACACACCAATACCAACAAGATGGAATGAGAAACCCCAAAAGATCAATAAGGTCGATCCCTTCTATGTGTGAAACACACTACACATCCTTGATCACCAATTTGATGCTAGTCTTGACCTTGTAACAATAATCCTTGCAACACCTACAATAGAATATGCAAGAAAGGGATCGAAGAACACAAACCCTATGGGAGGGGGGGTTATGTGTGCCGTGAGGATGAGAGGGAGAGGGGGAGAGATTTTCTCCTATAATGTGGTAAGTAATAATGTGTAATTGATATGATTAAATGTGATTGATCTTATTATTTACATGTTACACTTAGCACCTAGGAAAAGCTCCATAATGCCCTCTTTCCCCGCCCCTTTGGCCGGCCATATAATGGGCCCACAATGGGCTTGCCCATTGTTGGTCCACTCAAAAAATGCTAAGTCTAACTTAGTATTTAATGGCCCATTATAGATCCCGAGTTACATAGTCATTTATATATTGTAAATACGATAAATACAATCTATTAAATGATGCCTCTGTGTATAAGTGTGTGACCCCATAGGCTCACATATGTCTAGTCATATAATTATTTATTATGACACGAGCATAATCCAACACCTTTGTTGCAGAAGATCCTACTGGCTGAGTACTTCTTCCTAGTACCTCATCTGGTACTCCTTCCTTTCTTGTTCCACTACCCTTCTTTTGGTTGTCTGTTGGTCCTGTACAAGCTCTCTTATTGTGGCCCTTCCCACCACATGCACCACATTTGATTGTAGTGCCCCTCTTTGACAGCTTCCCATTTTTCACGAATGACTTTTTTAAAGCTTCTTCAGCAATCTCATCCTTTGACACTCTTCTCTTCTTCCTTCTTCTACCAATTGGAACATGGTGCTTAGGTGGCTTTAGGTTGCTAGGGATACTGCATTTGGGCCAAAAGGCAGGACCAACAATTTCTTCAATCCTGTACTGATAAATCTCCTTCCATGTGTTTAACCAATAACTTTGGGACACCTAATCCTCTGGTATCCCAACCTCATTGCCATTTGCTGACATGTTGTAGATAGCGACAACAACATGTTTACATGGAATACCAGTTAGCTCCCATCTCCTACATGTGCATTCCCTTGTTGTCATATTCACAACACATTGGTCATTCCAAGGTCCCTTACACTGGTATGTGCCCCCCACCCCATATAACATTGTAGTCATTTGCTTCTTGCTTTATGTTTCTTAAAATTGTAGTTGTTGTTGGGGTTAAAGGACCTTCACATCTGTCTATTAACTGCTGCACACTAACATTTCTCTTCGTAAGATACTCCCTGATGTATTCCAAACAACCAATGATTGGTTGATCTCTACCGTCCACCAACTTGCTATTGAAAGATTCACATAAGTTGTTAAGAAGGATGTCATATTTAGCTCTCCCTGTATGTAACATACAATATCAACATAAGTTTTAAGCTTATTAATGTTATAGATGAAAGTCATAATATATGTATATTATACCTGAAAAATGTGACCTTTACCATGATGATGTTGGTATCTTTCTTAACTAGCTATAAGCTTTAGAGTCCGCTGATTTGAGCTCATCCATTCCTCTATTAAACTGAACCACTGTTGATGTTGTAGCACACTTCCAAAGAAGATCCTTGATCTTTTGTCCCTTGAATAACTGTTTTGTTGTCATATATGTGTCGCACACAAAATCTGTGTTCAGCAGCAGGAAACAATTCTGCAATGGCTGGTAATATCCCCTGTCACATTAAACATAAGATAATATATGAATGATGATTGAATTGGGTTGAAAATAAATGAATAAGATAAACCATGTTGATATCTTTTGTCTGTCTAAGATAAAGGTGTAGTTTGAATTGGGTTGCAAATCAAGATCATCTCCTAGATTGCTAAGGAACCATAACCATGAACTCTTAGACTCAGCTTCAACTACCACGTAAGCAACTGGATACAGCCCATTATTGCTATCGACACCAACAACAGTTAAGATTTGACCTGTATATGGTCCTTTGATAAAAGCCCCATCCAAACTTAGTATTTCCCTTCTTCCTGCTCTGTAACCTTTTTTCAAGGCACCAATACAAACATAGATCCATCTGAAAACCCTTGAATCCTTGGTTGAATCAGTGTTTGCTTCAACTTTAATCTTCACAGTTGTATCCTTGTTTTTTTTCCTTCAATTTCAAAGCGTAATAACTAAGATTGGCATATTATTCTTCATGGTCACCCAAAATCCGTTTCATTGCAATATTTCTTGCTCTGAATACCTTTGCCTCAGAGAAGTCGATATGAAATTTTTGATTTAATTCAATTGTCAGTGAAGCGGTTGCGATTTTTCGGTTGTTAACAAGAAATTTAGCAACCTCGGATAAAATGAATCTTGCAGTCAACAATTTAATTTTTCTTTTTTGAAGGCATTTATGTTCATCTTTTAATGTTTTGACACTCCAACAAGGTTCATCACCGACTCTTGACACATGTAGGGACCACGGGCACATGGGCTTGCCCTTTTTGTTATAGGTTTTGGATGTCGCAAACTTGCCCTTTGACTGTGAACAAGAAGCTGTTGTTTGACAACTTGCAGAATCATTTCTGCCATCACTATCTGCATGTTTCCTCTTACCATAACCCACAACAGTCCCATTACAATAAGCTCTAACCCTTTCTTGATCATACTTATCAATCCTAATATCTCTTCTACACTCCAAAGCATACATTCTTACCTTCTGTTTGATTTCCTTCGGTGTCAAAAGTTTTTCGGTTACAAAAAAATCACCCTTTTTAACATTTTCTCTACCCTGGTACTCCCTCCTAATTTCTTTCAACCTTTTCTTTCTTATGATCACAATTCTTGGAGCACGGGTATCTTCCCCACTATCAAACTCATTAAAGTCATAGGCAGCATTCAAATCCATATCCTCTGCCATACTAGCAGCTAAGTTTGTAACATGGTCAATGTGGTCATCAATTTCAAAACTAAATTCAGTCATGTCCACCTGTGGCTCAATGGGGGTGCCCACATCATCCTTTTCAAAATCACTAATATCCGATTCTTTTTCTTCCTGACTCTCCTGCTCAATGGGGGTGCCCACATCATCCCTATCAGCTACCTCTTCAAAATCAACAAATTTATCGTTAAGCTCTAAAACAACATCCTCGCTCCCTTTTTGAAGTTCATCGACCATGTCTGTATAGTATTCTTCTTCAACAACATCATCTACAGGAGGGACAAACTGGAACAAGTCTTCATCCATAATTGCTGATTGTTGCTCAGTTTGTTCTCCACCATAAGGCCACACTTAAAGGTTGTTGAGCAGCAGGAGTGTCTATGTCAGTTACCAACCTGGTACCAATGGTTCCATCAGGTTTGCTAGTTGAAGCTTGAGTACCATTCTCAAAATCAGCAACATTTTCAGTAGGCTCATCCAGTATTTCATCAATAATTTTGGATTTTTTTGCCTTTTTTTCGTTTAGCCTCAATATAAACCTCTATCTCCCTATATGTAGGAACCAAATTCAACAGGTTCATAACATCGTCATCATCCTTCAAGGGTGACAACCCATGATCCAATGTGTCACCTGGTATCCTATAATGAGACTCTAAAACCCCACCATTGTTGACACCTAGGTCATTTAACAACGATTCAAATGCATCAAACGTAAACATGTCATAATCAACTAAATCATACCACTCTATAACTGGATCAAGATACACCCTTCCTAGTAGTGAGGTAAATTTTCCACTGTGGGTGATTTTGAGAGTGAACAAGTTCTGGTTTGATTCTGTGTAGAAACAATAAACATCAACACCCACACTAAAAAACATAAAAAATCATCTTAATGTGTAATCTTATTCCTATTCATATGGTGCATACAGTTACCATTATATTCAACTAAAAAAATCGATACAATTAACAATAACTAAAACATACCGTATAGTTTATGAAGATCACAGATCGGGGAAGATCGTGCACGGTTTTTCCCAAATGGTAGAGCTATCATCTTCACTTTTTATTAGATCGCAATGCGTATGTGAAAAGTTTAGGGAAGAAATTGCAATTGAACTTTGCACAATAGGGTTTCTTGGGTTTTGTGCTAATCGATGGGTTATGGTTTAGGCGAGAACAGTGAAATGACAAGACTACCCTCAGTGACATGACACTTAAAGATCGAAATAACGAAAGTTAGCAAAAAGTTGCTCTCGGTGGCTGTTTTGCAAAAAAAGGGAACATTAATGTCATTTTTGCAAAACTTTTTTTCTCGGTGTATTTTTTGTGTTTTTGGGCTACTTTAAGGACCATTTCTGCAATTTACCCTAAGTAAAAAATAGAGTACTGGTGTTATTTTTATTTTTATTTTTATTTTTATTTTTTTATTTTACAAGTAACGGTCGAATGGAAAGTGAGGCCCATTGTTTTAGACACAAACCAAGAGTTGACCGAGTCACCTCTATCCTTCTTTTTTTTGGTCGGTCACGCTTTAGAGAGGCTGGCCGGAATGAGGTGGCACGTGACGGAGCGGTTCACGAGTGAGAGATCACCCTCCGCTCCGTTCAATCTTACGGTTATCAAATTACATTGCTAGTGTCTTAAAATACTTAAATCGATCCAGATGTTTTTTATGACTTAAATCAAGTCACTTTGTACTTCAATGGTAAAAACTAGGGCTGAGCAAAACCGGCCGAAACCGAAAAATCCCGAAAAACCGACCAAAACCGAGTGTCCCGATACCGAATGAGTGAAAATCGGGTCGGTACTCGGTTTTAATTATTAGTGAAAGTCGGTTTCGGGTCGGGTTGAAAACCGACATTATCCTGACATAACCGAGTGTCCCGATTCCCTTTTATATATCCCCTTTTGAGTACCTACCAACTCAGATCTCTTATCTCTCCTAACATTATCCCGCCCCTATATCTCTCCCAACTCAGATCTACATAGCTCAATCGATCTCATCTCCATCATCATAACCCAATCAATCGTCATCATATCACAATATACATACGAACCAAAATCCATAAGCTATGAGCCGTATACCCTTCTTAGGTCTTGAATCTCAACCCGAATAACTAATGAAGAACAAAGAGAGTGTAGGCTTCAAGGTCTCTTAGTTTTGTTGTTGTTGGGTCTTTAGTTTTGTTGTTGTTGTGTCTTTATGTTCGAAAAAAAAAGAAGGTGAACTTCTTATAGATCGATGATGATGCATATCTTTCGTTTGCTTGACCTTTGATGGTCTTGATTTATCTTTGAATGGCACGAAAGAATGAAGGCTGAGATCTATTTAATTATAGTTTAGTATATAAATGGTTGTGATATAGGTAGTCGGTGGTGGTGGTATTTAATTATGTTTCCGTATAGATTGTGAACCCAGATGTAAGAAATTCGGTTCTTGGTGCTTAAAACCGAAACCTACCTGATTAAAACCAAGAAAAACCGAACCGACCCGAGTCCTATTCGGTTCGGTTTTCGGGCTATTATTTTCACACTTTTCGGTTTCGGGCTGGGTCGGGACGGATCGGTATTGCTCAGCCCTAGTAAAAACGAAATTGCTAACTACCCAAATAAATATGAATGAAAAGAAAATCAAACTAGTAACATAAAAAAGGACCATGGTATCTCAGAAACTGTTGACCTGGGTCCAGCTGTTGTAATAAATAAAATAAGAGATAAATGCATCTCCGTCAGTGATACCAATTCATAAAATTACCAAATTACCCTCATGATATCACTAGCTGTCAACCACTCGCCCCAATGTACACCAGCAACGGTCCTATTCTCTTATTTTCCAGCTGTATTCCATTTACTTTCACTTTCTCTTTTCCAACACAAATATAACACTTGTTATGAAAAAAGATATAAAAACAACACACATCTTTGCTACATTACGCCTTTATCACACGCGCTTTTTCGCTAAAATACGTTATCATTATATGCGCATTATTCACACACATCGTCAATGCCAAGTAACCTGCGTATTTAGTGGTTTCACAAGTGTCTTTTGGCTAACCTACGCCTGGATAATAAGCGCATTTTATCACCTTCCAAACTTAACTGGCCTTGCTAGTTGCTACATAAGATTCCGTCATTCCAAAAGAATGACAGTGATCCCACATGCGCAATTTAGCTAACCGACACCAATTTGGCTAACTTACGCCCTCAGGCTTATGTCATAACAGTACATGAATGAATATTTTATGTTTCACGCGCGGTAAAAAGTCTCTGGTTACATAAAATGCCAAAAATTCACATTCACATTCACATGTCACATAACAAAACAAAAAAAAGTTTACACACGTGTGAATCATTGACTTTTATTGACCGAGTTTCCGGTGACGAAAACGACGTCGTTCCTCTTGTTGCAAATTCCGCATACTTCTTATCTCCAACACATCGTTCTTCTCAACATCATCATTAATATCATCTACAATTATTTAAAATTAATAGTGTTATTAAATACTATGTACCTAATTTAATCAATAGCAATAAGTTTAAATTGTACATTATGTAAATAAAATACCTATAGCGATCTTCTTTGAAGCGAATGCTGTGAATCCGTTAAACTGAGCTAAATCTGAAATGTAAAATCAATCAATGATATTAGGCGTCTCGTGGTTTTTGGTGGCCCACAATAATGTCAACAAAGAGAAATTGCATATAAATTTGAATTATACTATGACTTATATATGTTTAATATTTATATGCAAAACTAATAAAAATGTGACGTGTTTTTAAGTGTAGTAAATAAATATATTAGTATTGGATGTAGAAAAATGTATGAAATAGTACCTGTTCTAGAAGGATCGTGAGAGGATAAGTAAAGGATTAAGAAGCATAAGAAAATGAGGATTGGAATAAGGTGGATTAACGAAGTGGATGAAAATGATATTGTTAGTTTGTGGTGGTAGGGTTTTTGTAACTTGTGTTGTTCGTCATCAATGGTGGAAGATGAAGATGAAGATGAAGATGAAGATGAAGCTAGTTTTTCTGAGTTTAGGCTGTCGGTGATGACTATGGTGTTGTTGCTGTGGAGTTTGGAGGCTGGGGAGCCGAGTGATTGACGGTGCATTTTAATGTGTGTGTGTGTGTGTGAGAGAGAGAGTGGGGGTGAATGGGAGCGTTTTAAAGAGTTATTCTTGCTTTTTGCCCTGTGGGGACTTGCTTTTATATTGATTTCAGGGATTTTAGTTTTTAAAGGGGTTATTGGTTGGTCAAATGTACAACTCGCGATGCACACCGTACAAACTGATAATTCGTGTAATGATTGGAAACCTCCTTATGGGAGGGTCCAAATAACTTGCCCCTTTTAAAGATGAGGTTCATGAGATTTTTTAACTTTCTTTTAATGTTTTTATGCTTTTTTTTTTTTTTTTTTTTTCATTAGAAGTTGAAGTATGTAACAAAGTAAACAGGCCAAAAGATCCTTCATGTTTTTCATGAAAATGTGGTCATTTTTATTAGGGTGTTCACAATGAGGAAAAATATAGCTCGATGTGGGAGGGGGTTCTTGGCCTTGCGGTCTTCCGATGGCTGGCTTGGTGTCAAGTTGATCATGATCATGACCACGAGCAAAACAAAAAACTTTTTTATTTTATTTAAAGTGTTAAGTGGTGGAGAGTAACCATTGTAGGATAAAATGGTGAGAAAGTGATCGGGAAATATGAAGATGTTGTGCTAAGGTGATAACAATGGTGCCAAGGAATCATCCCACCGTTGAGAAGGCTTTTTACGTAATCTTATCTTGATTATAAAAAATAGCTGATGTTTTTATTTTTTTAAAAACTATATAATTGATCTAATCAATCCTGAGTTTGATAAATAAAATCGAAAGTACAAGTGAAGATGCATAGCTTTGAGAAACTAGTGGTCAAGGAAGTGGTAAATCTTCTCACGGATGTCGTTGTCAGTTTACCAAATCAAACTAGATAAGATATGCTATTTATATAGTTTTGGTAAGACGGTTTGAATGTCTCCGAAGAAACCACCTGAGATGACATAGGAAAGTGTCATGTGAATATCGGCTGGACTACGTAAATTGAAGCCAAAAAAGTCTAAATAGGAATATCTATCTATTTAACCCAAAATAACTCAAATATATATTTTGGTAGAACATAATTGCGGTGAAATGATACGCGGTTTCTATACGCTCCTAAGTCCTAAGAGCTTTAATTCTTCTAGTACTCTTATCGGCTTTATTTGCTAAGCCCATGAAATTGTTGCCTTAACCAAGCCCAACCCACAAAAACCAACAAAACACTAGTTAAAAAAGCACTCTTATCTTTTTTTTTTGGATGGTGACTTTCAATTTTTTTGGGTTGGAGTCACACCGCCTAATCGCAGGCCTCATCCACCATATACCCAGACTATGTTGTCTGAACGGGTCTACGCTGGCGTAGTTGGGACTATTAGCGGCTTCTCCCGGAAAACCGTACGCCCCACACGAGTTTCCTCGCTGGAGTAACGCCGGATAAAACCGGGTGCGGGTCGGATTGGAACTGCGCCGCGCTAGGATTAGACCGCGAACAATGAGTCTTTTTAGACAAAGATTTTCTTGTAAAATTGACACAAATACAACAGAGCTAACTGTAGCCCTACTAGATTATGACTTTTGGTAAAAAAAAAATAGTGCCTTGGGAAAACGAAAGAAAAAGAAAAGGCATCGTGAATAGACACGAACACGATGCAGCAAGAAAACAACAGAGTTAAATTAACCCAAAATTAGATAGATCTTTGAATAATAAACAAGAAAAAAAAAATGGTTTTATGGGAAATAGCATTAGGAACAGCTTATTTCCTAGGATTAAAGAGGACATACAAACATGCTTTAAGGATTCAACGTCGTCTTGTTAGCCCTAAATACCCAAAGATCCGTCAATTTCTTCACGGGTATTTATTTATCTCATCTATTTGATCTTATATTACGTAGATTTGTAACTATTTGAATATAAGTGATGAATCACCAACTGAGCTGGATAGTTTTTGTTAACTTTAACTTGTTTAAGTTAGCCTTTTTTTTTTTTTTTTTTTTTTGGGTTATTGGAATTTGGAAGTCGAAGAAGTTTTTTTTTCCGGGCTTATTAGCTGATTAACTTTGAGCTTAAGAGGTGATTGGTTCGGCTTATATAACCAGCTTAACTTTGAGCTGGCTTATTTGGTTTTTGGTTTATGGCTTATTTTGAAACTTTTCGCCTAATAAGTTCATTATGACATAATGAACGTATATGAGCAGAAAAGTTTCAAAATAAGACACAAAATATGAGCTTATGAAATATAAGTCCAAAACCAAATAAGTCATAAGCCGGCTATATAGGCCGAAACAAACACCCCCTAAGCATAAGCTCAAGTAGATGAACTCATAAGCTTTAAATTTTAATAAACCGATATTCCGATAACCAATAACATAAGGTAAACTAAACAGCTTTAAACATCAAAACTTGGAAGACAAAATACAGTCACCCAAACGTACACTAGGACGATTATATTAAGCTATCAAATCTGCTCTGTATAAACAAATAGCTTTACGCACATTGGCATTAAGTTGCAGGCTAGCTTAGGGCATCACTAATCAATATCTGCTCATTAGTTTGTTTAAGAGCTCAATTGCTTACGTTGTTTATCTCTCATAATAGCTACTATTTGAGTATTGTTATCTCCACTTGATAGCTGCTGCATCCTTACCCAAACTCGAACGAAAAACACATTTTTTTCCTAGATTTTTGTAGCAACGTTCACGAGCTTTTGATTGCTGAATCAATCCTCATAGTATCTTCTGTTTTTCTGTTTGATTATAATGACACACTGACCATCATCATTTCCATGATACTTGCACCTACTTGAACTTTTTTCATTAGTTTATTTTGTATTCTGCAAGAATGGTAAGGTTATTGGAGAAATGGCTGGTGATGTAAAATAGCCAGTATCGGTCTTTATACTCAACCGACTTTTAAGACTAGTTATTGGCTTATTTTCATTAATACGTAGAATATTGCCAGACAGTAAGTGAAGCGACGGAAATTAGCACATTGTAGTGACGAGTAGTTAATACATAACAGAAGAAGCAACCGCTTAGCAGCTTCTCAAGAAATCACAGGGGAATATGCTGAGATGCTTATATGAGTACAATACACATAAGTGTGTAGTAGTTCTAGCACATGTAACACATAATCCATACAACTCCTTATAACTTATAATGCAAACCTGCAACAAGAATCTTCTACATTGTGGGCCCCTGTGACATTTCCATGGCTTCATGTGTCGTGTGTCGGAGACTACCTTAAAAGCATCATTGCTGAGACTCCTCTTCTTTTGAAATATATATCTGCAAACTTTCATGATTCCTTGCTTATCGGGCAAATTTATTAGAACATATCCATCCAGACTTTTTCACAGAGCATATCCATCCACGCCCATGTCAGCTGATCCTGCTTATTTGCTCGGGTACAAATTTAGTAACAAATAACAACCTCTCTTAGTAGCACCCTGCTGGTATATGCTATCTGATTACTTTTAAATCATTATAGGGCAGATTATTGTAAGAATTTGTTCAGTATGGTCTATCTATCATCATCTGTTACTTGAGAATAGATTAATAGTAACAGTACTATCACTGTTTTTATGTAGCAAACTTCTGCGAGGGCAAACTTATTTACATGAAATTTTTTATAAGAAAATTTGCCTATTTTGTATGACAGTAAGTTTAGCTTTTCACTATAACAACCTTATAACTTGTAGTTTATGACTGCTTCTAAAAACATTTGATCAGTTTTTTTCCAATCATAACTGTTAATGCGAATGATTATGTGTTTGCGTATTGTAATAGCAATTCTTCAAGTCATTGGACATCCTTATATGTATAATGAGTTGGTATATAGCCGGTTCTTATTTAATCAACCCTCTCTGTATTTTCTGGTTTATCCTTATCTTATTCAAGATAAATGAGATCTATAGTTAAGTATGCTATCCTATGGAGCTATATAGTGACGGTTCTTTAACTTTAAGTTAATATTATGATTGACAATCGAGATAAAAATCTTAGATTGTGAATGTAGACTGATGGTTGAACCACATAACTATTATGTATGATATTTAGGTCCTACAACTCTTACTGTTTGTAAATACTTATCCTTATACTCATGGGAGTATATATAGCTTTAATATGCTAAATAAATATTCAAAACAGCTTTGGTAATCGCCCTTTTTTTTTTTTTTTTTTTGCTTACAGGAGAACAAGAACTGTATTTGATGCAACACTGAAGATTCACCGTGAGATACAAAAAAGAGACCTAGAAGTTGGTCGAAATTTGGGAAACTGGGTTCTCAGGTGGCTTGACAAGATGAAACCAGCGGCTCAGATACGAGCAGTGGGTCCTACTCGTATCCAATCTGCTAGTAGCACAACAAGAATGCCAACCAGACAGTTGCTTGAGGCATATCGCCAGAAAACTTTGGGGGGGTTTCGGTATCGAGAAACTGGTAGGCGTTTGGTTACCTCCTCTAGGAACCTTTGGCATACAACATACCCAACGGTTGCAAAGTTGTTGAGGTATCAGAATCCTTTGGCAAGTAATATACAATATAGACAATTGGTATCAAACGCTGACAGTTATAAGTTGGGATATGGGATTAATGGAGTTATTCGTGATGATATAATGCAATACTTGAGTCATGCTTAATGTTTGGTTTCACAGATTTTAGTTAATTTGTGTTTACGGATAGTAAATCGCCATAAGTGCGTCAATGGACGTGTTTTTGTTTGGTCTTTTAGACGACTGATTGTACCTTATATCATGTAAGCATATGTATTTTCCTATATGCAAAGGTTTAGATGGCCCTTTCAAACTATTACAACGCTAATGTTTTGCTGAAATAAATGTTTTTCACTTGCTTTGTTTTTTGTTGTTGGTCTACGACCATTGTTCGTTCGATACTGATGCAACGAGACATGAATGACTCGTTTCAGAATGTGTTTTACAATTTCCAAGCACTATCAAACTACTGAAAATTGACAAAATGACTTGTCAAAGAAAGAGATTTACCACATTATGGAAAATGCATAAGATTAGTGTATTCATGGTAAACATAATAATGTTATTTTTTTTACGAGTTTAAAACGAGTAATAAGTTTAGAAAATCTTAAATGAAATGATATTTTTTTCAATAGGCAATATTTTTTCCATAATTGAAACAAATGTGTAACGTAAACATAGCCTAATAGATCTACATAGCCACCACAACGTAGGGTTTGATTACAGTTTCTGGAAGACACAAAAATATGGCTATGCAATTGCAAACAGGACTAGGTTTATCAAAGATCTTCATTCTAATGGGAGCAGGTTTTTTTCTTATTCCACAATTTTATACTTTTCAATGATGAATTCGATTGTATCGTGCACCTTTAATCAGTTGATGTTCTATTATATATGTGGTTATATAAGTGGATTTACCATTTTTGATGTCATTGTTATAAGTTACTATGATCATTTTTGTATATAGTACATTGGTATATATGTCTTTTGTGTATTCTGGTGAGAACAACTATCTTTGGTTAAAACACGGAACACTTGTTTTTTATGTTATGTGAGTGACAAATGCAGAAGTGAATTGCCAGTGTTTTATTTTTACTGTGGATCATGCCATCTGACGGCTTATACTTGTTTTCACGGCTCTTAGAGCATTTCCAATGCTTTGAACTTTACCAAGTGCGTAGCAGTACAACATCAGATATTTATTGATCACTACTTTATATAAACTTCCTCGTTATATAAACTCACAAAGTCTATAGATTTTGATGTGTTATTCCACTGAAATTTGTATGGTTCAATACATTACAATTTACATACATTACAATTTACATACATTACAAGTGACGACTCTATAAAATCTATTTAGATGCTCATATATGCCAATCTATTGAACTCCATTGTGGATGTTCTTCTTCAGTAAACTTTCACTTGCATTGCGTGGTATATGCAATGGGGGGTAAATGCTATGGATGCCACCTTACCATAAACGTGACTCTGAAGACTGAAATGAAAATGAGTTGTTCGTATATGAACCTAACTAGCATGGTCTTTATGAAGTGTTTTATTATTTCCATAAACTTACTTGTTATCAATTTTGGGATGGTTGTAAGACTGTAAGCAATGCAGCGAACTGATGAAAATACAATTGTATGAATGTGTTTTGTTTGCAGGGTTCACCGGTGCAATTCTGCTTAAAAATGGCAAGCTAGCTGAGTTTTTGGTATATGTTATCAATTATTTTCTAAGGATTTCATAAATAAGTTATTTCTACATTATTTGGCACACTTATATGTTATCAATTCTGCTTAAATATATGATGTCAAGTGACTGAATTTTAGTTACAGTGTTAATTTTTTTATTCTGTTTTGATATTGATGGACTTCAAATATTGGGCAGTCATTAGTGAAAGAATACGTAGGAAAGCGACGCAATGGAGCTGATGATGAATATGCCGATGCAATTACTAACCAAGTAAATATACTTCATTTGGTATTTGTTTATGTAGATGCTCTTTTATTCAGATATATGTGTTTTCAAAATGCTAACATAAATAAAGAAAACAGGTTCGCCGGTTAGCAATGGAAGTTCGACAATTGGCATCACCACGCCGGATCACTGTTGTAAATGAAAGTTCTAGCGGTATATTATTTATACATACTTTTCTAGTCATTTTATGTCATAAAGTTCTTAAATTGTATCTACTACTCATGTCTAATGTTATTCATTTGTGCAGTCAGTATAACATCTCTGGTGGGACCAGTGGTTGCATTGGGTGCAGCTGGTTATGGATACATGTGGTGGAAGGTTTGATCGATTTGAGCTTTTGTTGACTTTAATCGCGCATATTGTATGAGCTTTCAAATTTGATACTTTTTTCAAATTGTGTTTTAGCGTCTTACGTTTTCAGACCTCATGTATGTGACAAGGCATAATATGGCAAATGCGGTTTCAAATTTGACAAATAGTCTTGAACAAGTTACAGATGCTATCGCAGTAAGTTCCTATTTAAAACTCAGAGTACCTTTATTTATATATATATCAGATTGGTTATATCTATGCTTATTTTTATTTTTAAATATTTTTCATTGTTGTTTTCATTGATCAGGCAGCAAAGAGGCATTTAATTCAGAGGATTGAGATTTTGGATGGGAGAATGGATAAACAAGTTGAGATATCGAAGTTAAATCTAGAGCAGGTACATTTGTTAGTCACAAATAGAGGTTTAAACTTTAAAGAAAGTATAATTTATTTTTTAAACTTGTGAAACAGTTGAGTGAAGTTCGTGATAAGCTTAGCTATGTGAGCAATGAAGTGGAATTACTATGTAACGGACTATCTCGGATAGTGAGTTTTCTTTTGTTGTTTACATATTGTTTCTGAGATATCACATTGTTATGTTAATTTTTCTTATACTTTGCGCTGCAGGATGGAAGGGTAATGACTATTGATGAAAGAATGGTAAGCCAACTACTGTATTTTTTAAAATTGAAAAAAAAAAAAAAAAAAAAAAAAATTCATGACCATTTTTTTATAAAATTATATTTGAGGATAAAGTTAATCTGTTTTTTTGCAAACAGAATTTAACTAACACTGGTGTGTGGTACCTGTGCAACAAGGATAACGAAAATACAATCTCTAGCAGGGCACAGGTTGTACCTCAATTCGCACTTTTTTGTTTGTCTATGATGTTAAAAACAGCTTCGTATAATTTGACTTCACTAATATTTCTTAGTATTTTACTTCACTAATATTTCTGATACTAGCGTTATATGCTGTAATTCGATATAGAAACAATTTAACCTTATGTTCTGACAAAAAATATATAAAAACTTTGTTTTTACGAGATTTTATATTGATATCTTCTTATATTCTACAGGGTAACAGGAAAATTTCTAGCTTATTAGATCCAAATTATTCTAATGAGTTGTTAACAAATGGTGTCATAGAAGATCGCATGTTTAAGTCAGATATGAACACGAGAATGCTAAACAGGTATTAACTAACAACAATTACCATATTCATGTAGCTCCTAACATATTCATTTCCATTTTACTATATGTGGCAAATTCTTCATTCTATTTATGACTGGGTTGATTTGAGTCATTTTTCATCTCAAACGAGTCAAATGGGTCAAATAAAATAGTTTCCTAAACTGAGAATGGCTTAAAAGTTTTGCAAAGTCTACTTTTAATGCATACAGCCTTCTACATCGTCATATTCAAGGATTTGTATTATTGTTGTAATAATATTGCATCTCTTATATAGTTATATGCCTCCACAAACTTATTTTGTTATGATTTTGGTGTGAAACAGGTTAACTGCGGCCAGGTTCAATGTTTGAAAGATGTGGACAATATAATATGGTTATCTACGCTATAAGATAATGGAACTGGAACAAATCTTGAGACCCTTAATGATAGAATATGCATTGCCTTATAGAAAATCGTAAAGATTATGATTTTTTGTACATGTTTACATTAGTAGTTTTTGGATAGTTTATCATTGAACCAAGTTTGGTTCCTTGGAGTTTTTATTTATTCATAATGTGTACATTCAAAAACCATTATTTCAAACCAGACGTGACACCCTATGTTTCTACATCTGTTAAAAAGGAAGCAAACCCAATTTCTTCGCAACAGTTAGTGTCTAGACGGTTTGTTCATGTTCAAAGAACCGTTCCATAATGACTGGGTTGGATTCCTAAACAATGGTATTTCATCTTTCGCGTCTTCTTCCTCGTCTACATCCATAACAACTTTCGAAGGACACATTCCATTAAAATACATCCCTCTAAATTCATTCCCTTCGGCTTTCATTATCTCTTTAGTATCATGTTCTTCATTTCCAGCAATTAAATTCTTTTCAACAAGTTCCTTAAACATGGATGATCTAAGGAGGAGACTTAATGCAGAAGGCGAAGGTGATGAGTCTTGATTGCTATCAGAATCGGTCATTAGCATCTTTGTGTCAATAAGTTCTTGGTTTCGGGAATTAAGTCCTAATGGTAATGAACTTGAACCGAAAGTAAATTGAGGCTCCTCAATGATTTGATTGAGGTTGTTGGTGGTAGTGGTTTGTGGCAGCGGTTGGTCTTGGGATTGAGTGGGGCCGCCTCCCGAAACAGAGCTGGGACCCGTTCTTAGCCATCTTATGTATGTGCTCAAGTCGAAATTTGTTACTGCATTTATTCCTCTGTATTCTATTGCTGCTATATCATAAGCATGAGCAGCTTCCTCCTGAGTACCTAAAAATGGTAAAGTTATCGAACCATTATGTCATGTTTCGATAATGTAAAAGGTAAACGGGAACTCACTATATGTGCCAAGGTAGAGATACTTGTTGCCAAACACCCTTCCTATCCTTGCTTCCCATCTACCATTGTGATGATGCCTGAGGTTAAATTAGTAATAAGTTGAATATTAACTCGATAATAACGAAAACACAACAAAATATAAAAGGAAAATGCATATAGGAAAGATTTGGTGCGACCTTGCAACCCCTCGATATTTCGATACACCTCTTGAGAAACCGCTGCTTCTCCTATTACCGAAGGGTAGGTTTAGTCAATTTGCACTCTCAACGACACACACATTATACAAATATGTATGTATGATTTTTCAAAACATTACCTTCTTAAGGTAGCCAAGTACTCCTCCTTGGTCGTATTTTCCATTATTTCTAATTCTTTCTCATAATCAGTCACCTGGAGAGCAGATAAGTGGACTTGAAATTCATACTTTATGCCAATTAATGTAAAATCCCAATGATATTTTTTACAATTATGTTTAGAGTACCGGGAAATTTGTGAAAGTTGATGTCCCCCAATACTTAATCGCAGCCAAATCATATGCTCTTGCTGCTGCCTCTTCCTCATCGTATGCCCCTAAAAGATTAAGCAAATCCGACATGGCCGTGTCTTATTTCCCAGAAGCTAAATGTATGATGACAACATATGTGACATGCATAAAACCAAAAAGTTAAATTTCATGTTGATTTATATCTTACCAAGATAAACTGCTTCCTCCAAGAGTTACCCCATGGTGCATCATACATGGAGTTTAGAAACCGGGTTAGTAATCATATACCAAGGGAATACTAGTAAGATACATGACTCGAGTGCTCAAGAACATATCTAACCTTGCTTTCCTTTCTTCTTTTGTGTTGCGTTCCACGACCCTTTGTCCCATAAGTGAGCCTCGTATCTTCCTGTCCACCGATGCCTGAAACTCAATACAAACACGAAATTTATGCATTAAGAAAAGCTTTTCTGAACTCTAAATATGGCATCAGAAAATTCAAAACTGTCCCCTTGTTGCTGCATAAGTTTCTTAATTCATTAATAACTTTTTCGCACCTACTGACTCCTCTAAACTTTGAGCTTCTTTTCACTGTTGTCGGAGTGGTAGGGGTGGTGGGAGTTGTGGTCTTCACAATATTACTTGCTTGATCAACAAGTGGCGGCATTGATGTCTGAAGCTGGGTTTCATCACTACTTATCTTCTGCTCATTCAACGCTAGCGTAGATGGACACCTTCGCCGTCTTTTAACAATCGAACTTGAAGCATCACTAACCGTGCTAAATGAGTTACGCCTTCTTAGACTTGCTTCAGATTTTTCAGTGATCAAATCCATACAACCATATACGAGAACCTCGATTGAGGTTCGATCTAAGTTTTGATATATCAGAGAGAAGAAAGAAATGCAAAATCAAACTTTTAAATATAGGATTGAGATTTTGGCACATAGTTCAATTTGGAATTAAATACAAACTAAATGTAACAAAAAGACATAAATGAACGATTATTTCAAGTCCACAGGCAGCATAAAACAAAATCACACAGTATTAGACACAATTATAATTCCCGAGTTGACAAAATCTTGTTTTATAATACCAAAGTTTTCACTTTGTTCATCCTATATTAAATGGTTTATATATAGGTGGATTTCTTTCGATCATGACACGAGTGCATAGATACAAGAAAAACAGTTTATTGTTGATGCATTATCGAGGAGTAGCGAAAGAATCAAGCCAAGACGGCTGGATAAAAATCGACAATCCCTAGTTTTTAAAAATACAAAATCTTGAAGGATGACTCAGAAATAACATTTGTGTTTTATGAAAATGTTACAAAATCGAACATGCATTTAATAGGATTTAACGTCAAAAGAGTTGGTTTTTAGCCTGCATGCATGGTAGTATTTTGAGTTTGTATTATAATTCGATGGAAATAACAAGGGGAGGAAGCAGATTCTATCATGTTTAAAGATAAAATTATGTGATACTATGTGTAAAAAATCATTGTTAACACCTTTTCGTATTATTAGTTTTTCTTAAATATTTAAACATCATAAGCACTTTATAATGATAAAAAAAAGTTAGAAACTGACATTCACTGATGGAAAACATAAAATGCTTGTTACATAATTTCTTAACTAATCTATTAATTAAATTGCAACTACAAAAAAATAAGAAAGAAAAATGGAAAAAAAATGTTTATCCAAAAAATCACTGATTGATAACTAGAAGTGAGCATGATACGACCCGTTGAGGTAGTATCGATAGTTGCCATCACTTTTAGCGAGTGCTAGCTCCGTAAGAATTAAAGGCAAGAAGAAGAGAAGTAATTGACTCGAAAAATTCTGCATGATTTCATTAATGGTGTTAATAGCATACACGACTCCAAGGGTAATCCCACACAAACATAAAGACGTTTCTTAGATGAACAATGACTCTCAATGACTCTTATTCTAACATGACTCCGACATATCCTAATAGACATAAGCATAAAGATAGTTAATCCTAGTGTAACACAAAGTCCTTGTGCCACACCGGTTTCTTTGACACCCTTGCAGTTCTCCTCGGTCCATTAGCAGCCCTTGGCGTATCATTCTCCCCTTTCTTCAAAAATGACCTTGTCCCCAAGGTCATAAGCCGGGTAAGCACTCTGAAACTCAGTCAACCACTCCCACGTTGCTTCCTTAGGCGAACGCCCTGCCCATTGTACCAAAACTTGTTGCATCGGTTGTCCATGTTGCAATATACACCGCGACCCACAAACAGCCACGAGTTGCTCAATTGGCCGTCCCTCCTCCACTTCTTCAGGAAGGGCTGTTACTTCATTAGTATCATCTCCCATAAATGGCTTAAGAATGGAAACATGAAACACACGATGAATCTTGCTATCCGTTGGTAAGGCTAGTCGATAAGCCACCTTTCCACATGCTCTAAAATCTCATATGGACCATAGTAGCGCTTAGCCAATTTGTTGGATAAGCACCTAGCCAAGGTAAGTTGGCGGTAAGGATGAAGTTTGATGAGCACTTTATCCCCCACGTTGAACTCAACCTCCCGACGCCTACGATTAGCTTTGTCGACCATTCGATTTATGGCAGCTAACAAATTTTGCCTTAGTTGCCGCAACAACGTATCTCGTTCAATCAACGCATCATCGACAGCCGTGACCTTAGATGATCTGGAGGGTATCGAATGATAGCTAACAGAACCTTGCCATACAAATCCTGATAAGGCGTCATTTTAATACTGCTATGATAAGTTGTATTGTAACAATATTCGACCCATGGCAAACAACGAACCCAATGAGTTGGACAATCCTCGACCATGGCTCGCAAATATTGTTCCAGCCCATGGTTTACCACTTCCATTTGTCCATCCGTTTGAGGATAATAAGAGGTACTATGATTGAGTTGCGTCCCACTAAGCTTAAAAAGTTGCGTCCAAAATTTGCTAACAAAAATAGGATCACGGTCAGACACGATAGATTTCGGGATTCCATGGAGTTTGACAATGGTTTCGACAAAGACCTCCGCCACTTTGTGGCCATTGAAACTAGTTGGTAAAGGAGCGAAGTTTGCATATTTATAAAATCGTTCCACCACTACAAGAATAACAGTAAAACCTTTTGATAATGGCATACCCATGATGAAGTCCATTGATACATCCTCCCAAACCGCAGTTGGCGTAGCTAATGGTTGTAAGTAACCTCCAACTGCTTGTGTCGAATACTTGGTTTGCTGAAACACACGACAACTTTTAATATAGTCTTTTACCGAACGACGCATCCCTTTCCAATAAAACATACTGATAAACCGACCATCATTTTCTTGACCACGCCATGACTCGATCTGGGTGTGTCGTGATACTCACGCAACAAGGTTTTTAATTTGGATTCCACCCCAATAAAATAACGATCGTGAAAAATTACCAACCCTTCCTGACGCCGAAAACCAACTGCGGCTGACCCTTGGTCAAGTTGCTGATTTAGAACACGTAACTCTTCCAAATCATGATTCGCGAAAATCAATACGTAAATATTTCCTAGGAATTACAAGGGAAAGTATGTAAAACCCGGGTCGTTATCCCCGATGAAGGATGAATGGAATTTACGATTCGGTTTGTGATTGTGTGAATTGAATGGTGAGAATAATGAGATTTTAAGTTTTTAAACTAAAATAAGCACACAAATAAGCTATAAGTACTGATCAGTAAGTTACAGAAAGGAATAAGCTAAGGCTTGGGATTATGGACTTGTTAAGCTACTTAATAAGCTAAGTGAAAATTGAAATAAGCTGAGTAACTAACAATAAGCTAAAAGGAAACTGAATAAGCCACAAAAGCTAGCAAATAAGCAATGAATCAAACCAAATAAGCAATGAGGTCTGCACTTGTGTGCAGGGCAAAAAGTGAGTTTTTTAAGCTAATAAAAAGCACTCAAAAGCTAATTCTAAAAATCTAAAAAAAATAGGAATAACTAGATAAGCAACCCAATTCTAAGTGTGCCAAATTTCAGAACTAATAAGCCTGTATTGAGCTTATGAAAAATGGAAAACTTGGGCTGAAAATTGCAAAATTCATTAAAAATTCAGCAAACTGAGGTGGTTTTGCAGATCAGAAAAAGCTATCTAAAGCTAATTTAAAAAAATCTAAAAAATGTGGAATAAGTGCATCAGAAACCAAAGATCATTAGTACCAAATTTGAGCTTAATACAGCTTATAATGAACAAATGAAAAATCAAAAACACAAGCTGATCTGAGCTAAAATTATGAAAAAAGTGCAGAATTGCAGCTGAGAAAAAGCTGTTAAAAAGCTAACTTAAAAATTCTAAAAAATGTGGAACTAGTTTATAAGCTACCCAAGAATAAGTATACCAAGTTTGAGCTTAATTGGGGCTTATAATGAACAAATGAAAAATAAAAAACATGGGCTGAATTGACCAAAATTCATGAAAAATTGCATACTGAACAGCAGACCCTTTTTTGCCCAATGAGGTAGCTTTAGAGCTTATCAATAAGCTCTAATAAGCTGAGATCAGGTCTGAAACTTAGAAATAGCAAAGAAAAGGTGGCCATCTACCTAGAAACAGAGAATTAAGCAGTATGGATCACAATTAACCATTTGAATCTAACCAAGAACAGGACTGAAATGGACAAAAGCATTATGATGTGCAGACTTGGAATATATGCACTAAATCCTATCAATTCCAAATGTCTTTTAAGCCAAACTTTCAGAGATCTCTTTATGACTCCAAATGAACTTGAAACAATCAAAATCAAGAGCCAAACTGCTTATCTTCTAGAACTACACCTTATAAGCAGACTACTTTCTTAAATCAAGGCCAATTGTATAAAACTATGAATCCTTTTAAAACAGCTTAACACAAGCTACGAACTACTTATTTAAAATAAAATAAGCAAGATCAAACTAATCCCAAGTGCAAATGAATAGTGAACATCAGATTTGACCCATTTTGGGCCTTATGCCAAACAGTCCTTAAGGTGGGCTTTTTTGAGATTCTAACTAGCTATGGCCAATTTAAGCTAAGTTTCTGATATACTAAGGTTATACTAGGTTCATTAAGCACTAAAAACCATTTTTACACTAACAATAAGCACTAGATAAGCTATCCTATATTATGCTAATTTTTTGGCTTTTTTAAGCTTTTTGTTAACCAAACTGAATTAACTGAATACTAAACTAAGGGAAAGCAACTAATGGCAAATATAAACTAAAATAAGCTAGAAAAATCAGTAATAAAGCTAATAAGCAGAGGAATTAAGCAAATAAGCAATTTTGACTTTCTTTGACTTTTTGACTCCTATTGAATTTAAAACAGAATTAAACGAAATTAAACTCACAATAAGCTATCAGAAGCTTATGTGAGCTTATTAAACAGATAAAAGAGCTTTACAAATTTTAATCAATCATTTAAAAAAAAATTAATAAAAGCATAAAGATAATCTGAACATGGGATTTAAAGTAAAACTTGAATTTTTATTAAAACTAAATGATTACAAAGCTTTTTTAGACTTAAATGAAGGTTTACAATAAGCTAAATACAGAAATTAAGCTAAGATACTGAATTACTCGACTACTCCTAAACTACACTACTGATTAAGAAGTAACTCTGGAATACAATGAAATATATTTATACTCAGACTAAACTAGGGTTTTCTCTGTCTTCTGTGCTTCTTCTAAAGTCATCTCAGCCCTTGAATTTCTCTTGAGCAATCTCAGCCTTTGGATTGGGTTTTTTTTTTTGGCGCCAAAAGTACCTTGGATTGCCAACTTGGTAGTGGGTAGCTTGTGAGGAGGGGGAAAGCATTAATTGGTGTTTTTCTTGGAGTAATTTGGAGTGGAGTAGGAGGAGGGGAGCAGGGTATGGGTTGGAGCAGGGATTTGGTGGGCAAGTGGGGAAGAGGGAAGGATAAGGGTTGACTGGTTTGACCGGTATTTTATTAACTAAAATGGGTACGGGTTATGGAATGGGAAGTGGGCTGGGTTTTATGTTCGGCTTGGGATTGGATTTATTAAAGGTCCGGATTTGTTAAGTTTAGGATTTAATTGGAATTGGTTTTAAACTTTGAGGGACTAAATCTGCCAATTCTGTAAATTCAAGGACCCACTCTGTAATATTATTCCAAGGGCTGTTTGTGACAAATGATGATATTTGAGGGTTGACTTTGACCATTTGAGCATAATCTCTGATAAATTCATCCCTGGCTTCGGCTTTTTGAACTCTTTCCAATCTCGTGCTCGGTTTTGCCGTTTTCTCATGATTTTTGTCCATTTCTCGCATATCCGTACCTGCACATGCATAAACACAAAAACACAACATATTTGGCATATTTGGTTAGTTTTTGGTCTATTTGGTCCGTTTTATTAGGTAAAAGGTATGTATAATTACACACATACCAAAATCCCCCAGACTAAGGTATTGCCAGGTCCTCACGCAATGTTATCAAATCACGTTTTTGAAACCAAAAATTTCTAACCTTTTTTTACTAACTTTGAAAAGTAGCAAAATGTTCAAAAGAGATTAAGAAATCAAAAGTTCTAAAAATGCTCCATTTTTCCATTTTATTCACACTCACGCTATTTTTGTATTTTTCTCTTTTTCTTGTGACGGGATGTTGACTTTCATTATTTCACAATAACTTTTAGGATCACGGAGTAGGAAACACAACTCATAAAGAAGTGACCATACGGATAAAATTCATCGTCCCTGATTTTTCACAAGTCCCCAAACTAAGCTTAAAAACGAAATCATTGTTAAATACAAGTTAAGATGCTAATGGTACTCATGAATGCAATTTGTAAACTTTTCACTCCCCAATTGTTCTATAAGTTTGGCAAGTGTGCTCATTTTCAAAAGTTTGATCACAGAAATCGATATTATTATGGTTGTTACTTGTTTAAGTCAAATACTAATTTACCGGGAACCTCGAAAATCTAAGGATTAAAAAGGGCCTTTTCCATGTAGCGGCTTTCTTCTCGGCACATCCCAAACCAGTTGGTTTTAGGTGACCAGGCTTTTGACACCCCACAGAGAATAGTACCGGAATCAGCGGAATTTCGATTTCAAAGATTTTGGATATTCCCACTAAGTTAATATTAAATACTTAAATAAATAACAACAAACGACCATTTAGAGATTAGAGACTCAAAGGTGAGATCACTCCATGTAACGGCTTTCTTCTCGGCACATCCCAAACCAGTTGGTTTTAGGTGACCAGGCTTTTGACACCTCACAGAGAATAGTACCGGAGTTTTCGGGGTCTTTGAAATCAACAATCTACCAAATTACCGTTGAACCTTTATGACAAAATTGACGAATCCTAGTTCAACTTCCGATTTAAATTTAAGAAAAAACAAGTTTCCTACATTTATTCATGTAAACAACATGTACATCTTTATTTTTGCAACATCAAAACTTATTGCATTTTGCAATATCATTCAATTTTCTTATTTTGCAATATCATTCCATTTTTTTTCAATTATTATTATTTTTATTTATTTTATTATTTTTTATTTTTTTTATGCTTTCTCAAAAATAAAAATAAAAAGTTGAACTCGGACTCTATATCAAAATTGTATAAAAATTTGTTTTGCATAACACAACGATTTTAACGTTCAAAAGTTTGAAAACAGCACTATTTTAGCTTATGGGAGGAAAAATCACAAATTACACTAATGAACATTTAGGATAACCAACTAATCCTTGCTTAGCATCACAACTTATAATCAACTCTATCATTTCTCGTTCTTCGCAAATTTAAAATCTTTAATAAAAAGATCCGCGAATGCTTAGTCAAAAAAGTTAAGGGGACAAGCTAGGGCTCAACACGCCCGGTCAAGTCAAAATTTTATTCCTACTCTAACCATCAGAAAGTCAACAATGTGTCAAAACAATTATGATTTTTGCAAATTTTTTTTAAATTTTCTCATTTTTTCAATTTTTTCATTTTTTGGAGGAAAAACAGGGTTGCGAGAATACAAGGCAAAAATGCAAGGCAAAATCAAATCAAAAGATTACCCCCCAGACTAAAACGAAACATTGTCATCAATGTTTTAAAAGAAGGGTTCTCCTACATAAATCTAAGGTCGTTTATTAATTATGCCAAAAGATAAACGTTAGTCGATAAGATTAAGGATACCAGATTTCCTGTATGATGAGAATCAAGTGGAGATAGACAAAACCATGAGCACGAGAGTCTTCACATGTCGGGCAAATCCTGCACAAGAGAACAAACACCAAACACAAGAAATGGAAGAGAGAGACCTCCTCACGTCACTTATTAGAAAGAAAATAGAAAAAAGATAGAAGGATAAGCATGGGGTGCCTCCTACGAAGCGCTTGTTTTTTATCGAGTCGTGTAGCTTGACTCGCCCCGAATTTAATTGTTCTTGGGGGAGCATGTGGAAAAGATAATCTCAATCGGACTTTCGTTCAAGAGGTTTGGATAAACATTGAAACATATGAAAGTTCCACGCCGACGAGATATCCACGGTTTTAAGAAATAGCAACCATAAATGGTGATACCGGGGTCAAAGACAGTATCTTCACTCCCGAATGAGTGAAGGAGAGGAGAAATCACTGATGAGTGCCTATTTACTCATCATTTTATACCCATATGAGACACAAAAAATGACCAAAAACACCCAAATAGACCAAATATTGTTGTAAATATTCTTGGTTTGTGTTTTTATGTATTTCAGGTACAAAAGGATTGAAAACAGGGCAAAAACTGACAAAACCGAGCTTGGATGGGAAAAAGAGCAAAAATGGACATTGCCGGATCGACTCAACACCATTTGAGCATTTAATGAAGAAAAGAAAAGTCAAAGTCAATCCCGGGATAGGGCATTGGAATGAGCATGGAAAAACGAACCCGACACCAAAAATCACATTTCACCATTTACCCTCACCTAATTACCGTAAACCTTTTTTACCCTAAACCTAATATATCCGATCCTTAAATAAACTAAACCAAACTTTTTTTATCCTAAAACTAAAACCCAAGCCCAATCCCACAAAAACCCAACCCGTACCCCATTTTAGTTAAATCCCAGGGTCAAATCAATAAGTCAACCCTTCCCACCTTTCTCTTTTCCCGCTATTCACCTTTACCCTGCTCCAATGCCTAGACAACCTTGTCTCCTCTGCTCCAGCCACCTATTTCCCACCCCCTCCAATAGCTTCAGTACTCTTCACGTGATGCCATTGCCAAGCTGGCAATCCACCAATACAAGTTTGGGCGCCAAAACTCAACCAATGGCTGTGATGATTCCAAGACATATCCAATGGTTCAGAATAAAGCACAAAAGCACAAGAAGAGTGAGAAGAACCCTTGTTTTAAGTTCGAGTATAAATAGGCAATTTGTAAGCCCTTGTGGAGTTAGTTAGATTTTAGTATAATTTAGGAGTAGTATAATTTAGCTATTAAGTTAAATTTAGATAAGTTGCAGGTTTTAGCTTAATTTCGAATTAGTGTAACTCAAAATTCAGTTTCAGTTTAAGTTCACAAGCTTTGTACTATTTTAGTGATAATTCAAGTTCAAATCAAATTCAGTAATCTAAATTAATTGTTTTCTACAACTTAAAAGCTCTCTGTTCTGTTTACTTTAGCTTATATAAAGTCCCTTTAACTTATTGTGAGTTCCTGCTATGAGTATTATGTCTCAGTTTCAAGATATAAAAAAAGTCAATGTAAGTCAAAGTTACTGTTCATATACTTATTTTAGAGCTTATTTGTTCTTTTTCAGTTTCTTCGGTCTAAATATAGTATTTTATATCAATTTGATAAGTTAGTGCTAGCCTTATCTCAGTTTTGCTATAAATAGCTTAAAAAGCCAAATATAGCTTATTATTATAATAGCTTATTCTAGTCCTTATTTTCTGTTTAAATTAGCTTTTTAGGACTTAATTCATCATTATTAATGTTTTCCTTTTCAAATTGTAGCTTAAAATAGGCTTCTTTAGTTCAAAAATCCCAAACAGTCTCCATAAAGGACTGTTTGGCTTATAGGTCAAAATGGGTCGAATTGGCATTTCACTGTTCATTTGCATGTGGGTTAGGATTGAACATGCTTAATTTTGTCGACATAAGTATTTTGTAGAAGCTTTTCAGTGGTAATAAGGTATTTTGAGCTTTAGTGGATTAGAGTATTTATAGGGTATAAATTGATCAAATTAGCTTATTAAAGCTATAAGCTGATTTAAGGTCAAGTTTTAGTTTTCTTTGTGTCAATTTAGTCTTTAATGAATAGTGACAAAATCCCTTAGGCCCTTGTTCTAAAAATAACTCAAATCAGCCCTTCCTAGATAAGCAGACTGCAAATTTGCAATTTCCCATTTGCAGCCCATGTTTTTCATTTTTGATTTCTTAATTAAGAGTTGTTATAAGCTGAATTTTTGCATAGTCATAGTTAGATGGCTTATCTAGTTGATTATATTTTTATTTTTTATTTTTAGGATTTGTTTTTCATAGCTTTTTAGAGGATTGAAACAGCCTCATTTGCCCTGCACAACTGTTACATCAGCAACCCTTAGTGGCTTTTTAGCTTATTTTGTCATTTAACAGTGCTTATTTCCTCTATTGTGGCTTATTTTAGTTATATTTTTAGCTTATTATTAGTCATCTAGTATTTTTCAGTTTCATTCTAGCTTAATGGTAGCTTATCTCAGTCCATAGCTTATTGCCCTTTTTCTTATTTCCATTTTAGCCAACTGTCAGCCCTTTAAGGCTTATTTTCTAGCTTATTTTTAAGATTCAGAAAAAGTTGTAGTTTTCAAAAATGCTTATTTTTAAGTGCTTAATTAGTTTGTAAAAGGAAAATTAAAATTAAAAAAAGTTTAGAAAAAAGGAGGCCAAGGGATTCGAACCCTGGACCTCCCCAGTCACCAAAGCCTCAACACCACACAGCCTAACCAAACGTGCCCTTGGGTCTTTTGCGTTAGACTTCCCATTAATAATCCTTTTAACACCATTTCAGCCTCTTTAGCTTATTTGCGCTTCTCAGCTTATTCCAGCTTAACTGGATAAGTTGAGACTCCCATTTTATTTTTCCTAAGACCAGTTCAACATTTAGCATTTTCCTGTATTTTTCCATAATTTTCCATTTACGTTTAGTATTTTTAATCTATTTTTCTTTTTAAATTAGTTTTTAATTCGTATTAAATTAAATAATAATCAGAAAAATATAATTCTTTTTTATAAAATTTTCTTTTATTAATTAGATCCTAGGAAAAATAGATTTGTATCCGTAGAGTTAATATTTTATCAATTTGACGTTTTAGGCTCGGGATTTCCCCGGTTTAAACGTATTTTTAGATTTCCTTTACGTTTTTAATTACGAGCACTCTAGATTATCGTTTTTCTTGTTTATTAAATCATTTTTAGTTCATGTTCACTTATTTTAGTTTAAAATCCCAAAATCCCTTTATTTTCACTATTCAAACACGTTTCACGAATCGAGATCACAAATTCCATTCAATCCTTCATTGAGAAAACGACTCGGGTTTACATATTTCCTTTGTAAATCTTTGATAAAAAATACGTGTTGATTTTAACGAATCAATCACATCATATGTGATGAAGGGAAGAAAGATTTTGATGATTACGTGAAAAACTCTTCATTATTAAAAGCAAATTTGTCATTAAAACTCTTAGGTTCACTTGCAAGAAAAGCTTCGGGAGGGAGGGTTGGGATGATTTCATCAATAAGAAAATTCTTATGATCAAGAACACCTCCCCCCAGACTAAATTCTTTCTCAAGATCAAAATAAAAATGATCATACTCCGGCTGAGAGAGTTCATCGGAGAACTCTTCAAAGATAGACGAATCATTCTTATCAAAGAGAAACGAATCAAACTTGGGAAGAGAGATATAAGCATGAGAAGTGGTACTGCCACTACTCGTCTCTTCCGAAAGATCGATGTCAAAGCAAAAGGCTTCATAAGCCGGGAGAGAATAATCGGGATGAGAAGTGGGATTGCCACTACTCTCTTCTTCGGTATCAAAGATAAAACTCTCATATTCGGGAAAAGAATCCTCGAGCTCGAGCTCCGGAGGATCTAACGGCTTATCTTTAACAACAACATCCTTCGGGGGGAGGGAAAATAACGGTTCATCAAATATCATCTTTTCTAACAAAGGAGCGTCTCCCCCCGGATCACAATCAGTATCAACAATTTCCGGTGAAATTGGATCATCAATAAGAAAAACTTCGAGCTCTTCCATAAAGATACCACTTCCCTCAAACGACATGAGAGAAGGGGAAGAGTCGGTAGTGATAGGTTCAGAAGATGGAGTGGGATTGCCACTCTGAGATTGAATTGATTTCTGAATGATATGTTCTTCAAAAGGTTCATCCTCATCACTCTCGTCAGAGTCTGAATAGTAAAAGGTGTGTGGATGACCTGGTCCTTGTTGATGTTGACAATTTTGAATTGTGTATCTAGTGTTATTGTCAAGGACCTCGACTCGTGCACTCACTACGGAATTGTAATCGGAATAATGATCACTTAAAATAGTGGTAGAGTCATGCTGAACTTCAGCATCCTACTGATAATGATGAAGTGTCATATTCTCGATCAAATCATAGGCTTCTTGAGGAGTTTTCCGCATGAGATTCCCACCGGCTGCCAACATAATTTTGTCTTGATTAATCGGAATTATGCCATTATAAAAGGTTAGGATTTGATCAAGAAGCAAAATTTTATGGTCTGGACATTTCCGCAATAATGATTTGAATCTCTCCCAAGCTTCAAATACTGATTCCTTGGGCCATTGCTGGAAATTACGAATGTCTTTCCTTAGCTGCACCGTTTTAGAATATGGAAAGTATTTTGAAAGAAACTTGAGGAACATCTCTTCCCAAGTATGAATTGAGTGGGTTTTAAGAGTATAAAACCAAGATTCATCGTTGTGGGATAAAGAGAATGGAAAGAGATTCAAACGGATGTTATCTTGGGAAACTCCATTTTGCTTTATGGATTGAGTGATGGATAGGTATTTTTTTAAGTGTTCGTTTGCATCCTCATCTCGAAATCCGTGAAATTGGCAATTTTGCCGGATCAGTCGAACCATATGATTTTTCAATTTGGGAACATCTCTTCCCAAGTATGAATTGAGTGGGTTTTAAGAGTATAAAACCAAGATTCATCGTTGTGGGATAAAGAGAATGGAAAGAGATTCAAACGGATGTTATCTTGGGAAACTCCATTTTGCTTTATGGATTGAGTGATGGATAGGTATTTGTTTAAGTGTTCGTTTGCATCCTCATCTCGAAATCCGTGAAATTGGCAATTTTGCTGGATGAGTCGAACCGTATGATTTTTCAATTTGAAATCGGTTCCCGGAACTGATGTAGGAGTGATCGGTCCTCCTCTATCGATAAGTGTTGGACGATAGAAATCCTCCATGGTCCGAGGATCATGGGGAGGATACGATGGAAAATTGATCATTGTGGAGAATTAAACAATGAGTGGGTGAAGAGATAAGAATTAAACATTTAAGAGGATAGCGAAGATTTTTTATGTGATTTTTATAAAAGAAAGGAAAAATGGAAAACAAATGAAGACAAAAGAAAAACAAATTTTGAAAAAGAAAATATTTTTGGTTTTTGTAAACACTTTAGGAAAAGTGTTTGTGGTTTTTTTTCTTCTTCTTCGTTTTTTTTTTTTTTTTTTTTTTTTTTTTTTTTTTTTTTTTTTATGATTTTTATAATAAGAAAATATTTACAAATGAAAACGATAACTTCTCGGGAGAAGGGTCATCAAAACATGAATCGACAAACAAGAATTTAAAAATTCACTTCAAACCTTCCCCGGCAGCGGCGCCAAAAATTGATTCGCGAAAATCAATAAGTAAATATTTCCTAGGAATTACAAGGGAAAGTATATAAAACCCGGGTCGTTATCCCTGATGAAGGATGAATGGAATTTGCGATTCGGTTTGTGATTGTGTGAATTGAATGGTGAGAATAATGAGATTTTAAGTTTTTAAACTAAAATAAGCACACAAATAAGCTATATGTACTGATCAGTAAGTTACAGAAAGGAATAAGCTAAGGCTTGGGATTATGGACTTGTTAAGCTACTTAATAAGCTAAGTGAAAATTGAAATAAGCTGAGTAACTAACAATAAGCTAAAAGGAAACTGAATAAGCCACAAAAGCTAGCAAATAAGCAATGAATCAAACCAAATAAGCAATGAGGTCTGCACTTGTGTGCAGGGCAAAAAGTGAGTTTTTTAAGCTAATAAAAAGCACTCAAAAGCTAATTCTAAAAATCTAAAAAAAATAGGAATAACTAGATAAGCAACCCAATTCTAAGTGTGCCAAATTTCAGAACTAATAAGCCTGTATTGAGCTTATGAAAAATGGAAAACTTGGGCTGAAAATTGCAAAATTCATTAAAAATTCAGCAAACTGAGGTGGTTTTGCAGATCAGAAAAAGCTATCTAAAGCTAATTTAAAAAAATCTAAAAAATGTGGAATAAGTGCATCAGCAACCAAAGATCATTAGTACCAAATTTGAGCTTAATACAGCTTATAATGAACAAATGAAAAATCAAAAACACAAGCTGATCTGAGCTAAAATTATGAAAAAAGTGCAGAATTGCAGCTGAGAAAAAGCTGTTAAAAAGCTAACTTAAAAATTCTAAAAAATGTGGAACTAGTCTATAAGCTACCCAAGAATATGTATACCAAGTTTGAGCTTAATTGGGCTTATAATGAACAAATGAAAAATAAAAAACATGGGCTGAATTGACCAAAATTCATGAAAAATTGCATACTGAACAGCAGACCCTTTTTTGCCCAATGAGGTAGCTTTAGAGCTTATCAATAAGCTCTAATAAGCTGAGATCAGGTCTGAAACTTAGAAATAGCAAAGAAAAGGTGGCCATCTACCTAGAAACAGAGAATTAAGCAGTATGGATCACAATTAACCATTTGAATCTAACCAAGAACAGGACTGAAATGGACAAAAGCATTCTGATGTGCAGACTTGGAATATCTGCACTAAATCCGATCAATTCCAAATGTCTTTTAAGCCAAACTTTCAGAGATCTCTTTATGACTCCAAATGAACTTGAAACAATCAAAATCAAGAGCCAAACTGCTTATCTTCTAGAACTACACCTTATAAGCAGACTACTTTCTTAAATCAAGGCCAACTGTATAAAACTATGAATCCTTTTAAAACAGCTTAACACAAGCTACAAACTACTTATTTAAACTAAAATAAGCAAGATCAAACTAATCCCAAGTGCAAATGAATAGTGAACATCAGATTTGACCCATTTTGGGCCTTATGCCAAACAGTCCTTAAGGTGGGCTGTTTTGAGATTCTAACTAGCTATGGCCAATTTAAGCTAAGTTTCTGATATACTAAGGTTATACTAGGTTCATTAAGCACTAAAAAGCATTGTTACACTAACAATAAGCACTAGATAAGCTATCCTATATTATGCTAATTTTTTGGCTTTTTTAAGCTTTTTGTTAACCAAACTGAATTAACTGAATACTAAACTAAGGGAAAGCAACTAATGGCGAATATAAACTAAAATAAGCTAGAAAAATCAGTAATAAAGCTAATAAGCAGAGGAATTAAGCAAATAAGCAATTTTGACTTTCTTTGACTTTTTGACTCCTATTGAATTTAAAACAGAATTAAACGAAATTAAACTCACAATAAGCTATCAGAAGCTTATGTGAGCTTATTAAACAGATAAAAGAGCTTTACAAAGTTTAATCAATCATTTAAAAAAAATTAATAAAAGCATAAAGATAATCTGAACAAGGGATTTAAAGTAAAACTTGAATTTTTATTAAAACTAAATGATTACAAAGCTTTTTTAGACTTAAATGAAGGTTTACAATAAGCTAAATACAGAAATTAAGCTAAGATACTGAATTACTCGACTACTCCTAAACTACACTACTGATTAAGAAGTAACTCTGGAATACAATGAAATATATTTATACTCAGACTAAACTAGGGTTTTCTCTGTCTTCTGTGCTTCTTCTAAAGTCATCTCAGCCCTTGAATTTCTCTTGAGCAATCTCAGCCTTTGGATTGGGTTTTTTTTTTGGCGCCAAAAGTACCTTGGATTGCCAACTTGGCAGTGGGTAGCTTGTGAGGAGGGGGAAAGCATTAATTGGTGTTTGTCTTGGAGTAATTTGGAGTGGAGTAGGAGGAGGGGAGCAGGGTATGGGTTGGAGCAGGGATTTGGTGGGCAAGTGGGGAAGAGGGAAGGATAAGGGTTGACTGGTTTGACCGGTATTTTATTAACTAAAATGGGTACGGGTTGTGGAATGGGAAGTGGGCTGGGTTTTATGTTGGGGTTGGGATTGGATTTATTAAAGGTCCGGATTTGTTAAGTTTAGGATTTAATTGGAATTGGTTTTAAACTTTGAGGGACTAAATCTGCCAATTCTGTAAATTGAAGGACCCACTCTGTAATATTATTCCAAGGGCTGTTTGTGACAAATGATGATATTTGAGGGTTGAATTTAACCATTTGAGCATAATCTCTGGTAAATTCATCCCCGGCTTCGGCTTTTTGAACTCTTTCCAATCTCGTGCTTGGTTTTGCCGTTTTCTCATGATTTTTGTTCATTTCTCACATATCCATACCTGCACATGCATAAACACAAAAACACAACATAGTTGGCATATTTGGTTAGTTTTTGGTCTATTTGGTCCGTTTTATTAGGTAAAAGGTATGTGTAATTACACACATACCAAATCTCAATTCTCTGCCTTTAGTTCGCCCATAAAATCGGTCAATGGTTGACTTGTTGACATAAAAGAAGCTCTTAAGGGTTCGGCATCCTTATACATTCGAGACAACGCATCGGCCACCTAATTTTGTACCCCCGGTTTATATTCAATGCTAAAGTCGAAACCTAGCAACTTACGAACATATTTGTGTTGAATCGGAGTTTGAATGACCTGCTGCATAAGCTCCTTGATACTCCTATGATCAGTCCGTATAACAAAACGTCGCCCAAGCAAGTAGTGTCGCCACTTAAAAACCGCTTCCACAATAGCGAATAATTCTTTCGGGTAATTCGTCGCGGCTCTCATGCGTGGTCCTAACCGCCGACTAAAGTAACATATGGATCGACCATTTTGGAGCAATACCGCACCGATGCCCCCTTCTGCTGCATTAGTCTTAACAACAAAGGTTTGGGCAAAGTCGAGGAAACTTAACACCGGGGTAGTGGATAATTGCAGCTTGGGAGATTCAAAGTCTGTTGTTTCTGATTCGCCCCATTGAAACCCGTCTTTGCGCAACAAATCAGTCAACGGGGAAACAATAGTAGCGTAGCCCTTTATAAACCGCCTATAATACCCAGCTAACCCAAGAAATCTACGCCATGTCACAGCGTTTTAGGTACTGGCCAATCACAAACGGATGCCACTTTCTTAAAATCCACCTCCACGCCACGCCCTGATATTATGTGACCAAGATATTCCAACGAAGACGCCCCAAATGCACACTTAGAATGTTTCACAAAAAATTGATTTTCCTGTAAACAAGACAACACACGCTCCAAGTGCTCCACATAAGTTGTAAGTGATTTACTATAAACTAAATTATCATCGAAGATAACGATTACGAATTTACGTAAGTAGGGTGAAAACAAACGGTTCATTGTGGCTTGGAAAGTAGAAGGAGTGTTGGTGAGCCCGAATGGCATAACCAAAAATTCGTAGTTTCCATCATGAGTGCCGAAATCCATTTTGTAAATATCGCGTTCATGAACCCTTATCCGGAGATATCCCGCTAGTAGATCCAACTTAGTAAAGATAACAGCCCCCCCCCCCCCCCCAAAAGTTCGTCAAACATCTCATCGGCAGTCAGAATGGGAAACTTATCCTTAACCGTGGACTCATTAAGCACACGGTAGTCCACACAAAAACGATAACTCCCATATTTTTTTAACAATTAAAATAGGAGAAGAGAAAGGACTTTGACTAAACCTTATAATTCCTTGCTCCAACATTTCGTAAACTAGCTTCTCCGTCTCACCCTTCTGATAGTGAGGGTAGTGATACGGGCGAACATTAACGCACTTGGTATTAGGCAGCAAATGGATTCGATGATCTACTATGCGATGGGGAGGTAAGGCAGTAGGTACCTGAAACAAGGAACCAAATTGGTCCAAGAACGGAGCAATCTCAGGGGGTGTGGAGTCCGTATTCACCGACGACGAGTCGACCCCCTCCACATCCTTTTTAAAAGTGTGTAATTCATAAATACCATAGACTTCGTCGGTTTCAAGTAATGCATGCTTATGATGAAGACTAATTATTTTCATGCGTAAAGACTCGTCACCCTTCAAGGTATATGTAGTATTCACAAGCGTAAATTCCATGGTTTGTTCCACATAGTCATGTGTTACTTTGCCAAATTTTTGTAGCCACTGTATTCCTAAAACAACATCGAGACCTTTCATAGGAAGAACATACAAATCGATGTCCATTGAGAATCCTTGCATACATAACGTGACCTGGGTACAAAAACTCTCACATAGTAAGGACCACTACAAGAATATTGAGAACAGGCAACTAACATAATGCTGACGACATTTTGCACTAAACGACAAAAAACACGCTTGACCGAGCCAAGGATGCGTTAAAATTTTAAGCTGTTAAAATCCCGACGACGTGTCATCGGGATCATATTGGAAACATTTGACTTTTCTAACCATAGTGGAAAATTGGGCGGGGATTTGCCCCGCCAATATGTTGTCGACGACATGTCGTCGGCAACATTTAAACCCAAATTTTTTTTGCAATTAATGATTGATTAGCGTTTGATTAACATTTATTTTGTCATTACTGTTATTGTCCCGACGACGTGTCGTCGGGACTTATTTAGACCTAATTTTTGTCTTCCCCCGCGTGTGAATAATAGCGAATAATTGGGCGGGGTTTTTTCCCGCCCGTTTTACACCGACGACATATCGACGGGATTTTCTTCCCGCCTTATTTTACCTTTGTCCCACCAATTTTTTACTTATATATAGCGAATCATCCTCAACTCGGAAAACGCACATAACCCAATCGTCAATTCTCACAAAACACACATAACAATGGCTGGTTAAACGCCGGAAGAGGAGTGGTCAAAGGTTTTATCGTCGGAGGGTCTCTTTAATGAAGTTCTTAATACATATGGCTACGAAATTTATAATGAATATGGTTTTTATAAGAACATTAGCCCATGGATGAGAGACCAGATTCTGGAATAGTTAAGGAAAAAGCCGTACTACAGATTTATGTTGGACGCTCAAGCTGATGATGTTGGAGTAGAAAGCACGTTGGAAACCAAAATTGATGATCTGGGAAATAGGATAATAAATCTTGAAGTTATGTTTGAACATTTCATCAAGCAAAGGAAAGCAAGGAAGGGAAAATATGGTGCAGGTTCTAGCAAAGTGGGAAGTAGCAGCAAAAAAAAAAAATGAATGGGCGATGTTTGTTATGGTCTATGTCGTGTGTTTCGTTTGCTTGTCGAGTTGTTTCGTTTGAGTTGTTTTGTTTGCTTGTCGAGTTGTGTCGTTTTCTTTTCGAGTTGTTTCGTTTGCTTGTCGAGTTGTTTTGTTTGAGATCACCACCTTTACATAATTCTCAACACATTTAATGTACGAGAAGTCTTCTTCAAGGTCATCGGTTGATACAACTAAAAAGCAACGACTTTCTTGGAACTTTGTTTTCTGAACTTTATATGGATGGTGATTGAAGACGTTATCAAGAATATAAGTTTGATCATCGGCGGACAAAGGATCGCCATCATTGTACCTTCACAAAATAGTTTGTGCCCATACATAGTTAGTATTCGTGTTTCATAATTTTAACATTAACAAGAAATGGAATTGAACAATGTAATAGACTGAATGATGGGATTAATTTCGTTAATAATCTCTTGCTCATCTGCTATGAAGATATCGAGCCTTTGTCTCGTTGCGGTAAAAGGTCCTCCTGGTCTACATCTAGCAAAAACATCAGTAAGGGTTTGGTAAACGTATCCAAGATGAGTCTTCTTTTGGTTTCAACCATAACATACATCTAGAACACATAAAAGGATTATATCGCTCCATTCTTTATGCATATATGTAATTTTCACAACAACAACAACAACAACATATATATGCATAACTAAACATAGTTGATAACGTACGTACAATATCACATTAGAACAAATTAGAAAGACATCTTCATTAACTAATGCAGATCTTGGTCAAAAGAAAATCAAGAACTCAGAAACTCTTATACATCGAACCCATGACTCCAACTCTTCATCTAAACACTCACCAACAACATCAACCAACCTTCCCTTTTCTTGATAAACATTAGGACTAATCAATAATGTACGAGAAGTCTTCTTCACGACCATCGGTTGATACACATCTATTCCATCTTTCTGATTATGTAAACATGTGAATTAGTTTCCATCATTACAATAACACAACATTTTATTAAACAACAACAACAACAACACTACATATGAAGATTGTCCATGTCACCTAACAGCTCACGGAGTATTGCATCTGACTGACATGCGTGGTCGTGTTCGTCGGGATTCCTTGCCATTTCAAGTCTTGCCTCCAGCATCCTTACTCTTGTCTCTAGCACCTGTTTTTGTGATTCCAGCATGCTTATCCTAAGATCTTTGGCATTACAGTTTGAGCACTCCATTGGTGCAGATCCATCACCTTGAGATGTTGAAGCAGAAGAGATTACTCGTAACCGGTCATCAAATTCACTCTTCCACATAAAATATTCACATCCATAATCCTTTTCTCTTGGTTGTTACATAAATAAGGAAATGTTATGATTGTTTGTAAATTTACATAAATAAGAAATGTATGATTGTTCACCTTCGAAAGAGGACATGCATAATATTCCCATCCAAATGTATATTTTTTATGTGATTTTCTTAGTTTTATATTTCCTGTTCCACAAGAACACATAAAAGGATTATATCGCTGCATCTCAGGTTTTGAAATTGGTGTGAGGATAAGAGGTTGTGAGGTTGAGTGGTTTTGAAGATAAGAGTGTATATAATGTGTTTGTGAGGATAAATCAGATATTTTACACAAACATTTTGGTGGTAAATTTTGTTGTGAAGTGTTTTGGCGGAAAGTGTTTGGTGGGAAGTTTTGGCGGGAAGTGTTTGTTGGGAAGCATTGGGAATGTTTTGAGAGTAGTAAGATTCAGTTTTTTCCAGTATTGCAAGAAAAGGTCTACAAGGCCGATTAATCGCCGATTAGGTGCTACAAGGCCACCGACCTTGCCGATTTATGTAACTGGGTCAAACAAATAGGTCAACCGTGGTCAACGATGATCAACGGCGGTCAATGGTGGTCAAACTTGCTGGAAACCTATAAATCATGCCATAAGTATCCAAAACTCACTGTAAACTTATTTTGATCACTTATAGTAACTGTTTAAGTCTATTACAAGTTGTTTTTTAGAAAATACATTGCCGTAAATACCTAAAACTCACCGAAAATACACAAAATTTGCCAAAAATAACTAAAATTTGTCAGTAATGCCAATTCGATTAATCCCGCCTGGACCGATTACAAACTACAAGGTGGTCGACCGTCCGACTACCGATTCACGATTTTTGCAACCTTGCTTTTTTCTTCAACTTTTTTACTCCAATCTAAACCCTGTGGTTTATCAGATTCCACAACACCCCATTTACCAGATGTTTCGTCATTAATGGGTACATCTACTTGAAGTTTTCCACCTAGACACTCATTATCAGCTTCCTCTTCAGATACTCCTCTAACGAAGTTAAGGAAGTTGTACACATCTATTCCATCTTTCTGATTCATTCGTTCAAATACAGGTTTAGAACCGGATTCGAGCTCAGGAGATCCCGCTTCTATGTAATTATCCTCTAGTTCATAATAGTCGAGATCACCACCTTTACCTAATTCTCAACACATTTAATGTACAAGAAGTCTTCTTCATGGCCATCGGTTGATACAACAAAAGAATGGAAATGCTACACGAAACCTTGATTTGTAGAAGGGTGGATCATATATATAGTACTGAGGTTTACCATGATGTGTTTGACTCCAACACCCGTTTTATGAACTTTATCTGGATGGTGATTGAAGACGTTATCAAGAATATAAGTTTGATCATCGGCGGACAAAGGATCGCCATCATCGTGTATTCAGATCTGCCACCAGTCCGATCAACATCCATTTCATCAATATAAGTTTTAACCATATCATGGCCAAGTTGATTTGCCACCAGTCCGATCAACATCCATTTCATCAATATTCAGATCTAAACCGTCTTCAAATACAGGTTTAGAACCGGATTCGAGCTTCCTCTTCAAATACTCCTCTAACCAAGTTAAGGAAGTTGTACACATCTATTCCATATTTCTGATTCAATTCAACCTAAAACCGGGACACTTAAATTTTATAAAAGTATTTAATTTTAAATATAAAATATTTAATTTTAATTATATATTAAATAAACGTATTTATAATAAATAAAAAAATTTAATTATATAAAAGTAATATATTATAAAATTAAATACTTTTATAAAATTTAATTATAAAAGTATTTAATTTTAAATATAAAGTATTTAAGTTAATTATATATTAAATAAAAGTATTTATAATAAATAATTTTTTCAAGTATATACTTGTTACTGACGTCATGTCGTCGGTAACATAAACCCAAAATTTTCATTTACCCCCCAAAAATTTTCATTTATCCCACCAAATCATAAACGACAAAATAACTTTATTTGTCTCGACGATATGTTGTCGGGACAATGAAAAAGTATACCAAAACCAGATCTGGTCAAACACTTAGAAGAAAAAAAGTTATAAAAATTTTCTCTCTACCACCTGCGATAAAGCAGCTCCACCACACCACCACCGTCTCCACCACCACTATCATCACAGCTCCACTACACCACCACAGCTCCACCACTACACCACCACGGCTCCACTACACCACCACAACTCCACTACTACACCACCACAGCTCCACTACGCCACCACTACACCACCACAGCTCCACAGCTCCACCACTCAACCCCTCTATTGTTTAATTCTTCCTCTTCTTCTTCTCCACTATTTCATGTTTAACGAAGGTTACTTTTTTTATTTTGTTAATAAATGTTAATTGTTAATTTATAATTGTTAATTTTTTGATTTTTTTGATACAGCCGAGAGCTGTGATAGCCGAGAGTGAGAGCGAGAGCCTAGGGTGAGAGCCGAGACAACCATAGGTAATGTACCTCCTTTTAATTTTTTTATTAACTTTTGGTATCCCGTCGACGTGTCGTCGTCAAAAGTTTTTGCTCTTTAATTTTAAGCAACCGTTATACATTGCTCTCTTTGTTACAGCCCGCACTAGACGACAGCCAGAGAGAAACCACAGCCCGCGCTAGACGACAACAGTATGTTGTTATTTGTTACATATCCGTATTGTTTTTTCATTTTTATGGTTAGTTAGTATTGCGTTTGGACACAATACATATTCTACAAACTTATGTGAAAACAGCTGAAAATAGTATTGGAAATGGACCCTTGGAATATAAGTTGCTTTGCGCATACTGATACCATGTATACATTCATGTTTTTATCTATATATTGCTCTAATGTTTGCTCACTTACTTATGTGGGACAAAACCAAAGTTCATTTCCTTCTGCCTTTGTTTCAACTGCCTGATTCTTGTCGACATTATTTTCACGTGCAAATTAATTTGCAACATTGGTTTAGTTTAATAATACAGCTCCAAACAAGTAACACAAACATTCCCTATGTTGAAAAAAAACATCACCAATTTAAGAAACATGAACAACTGCCCAACAAGTAGATGTTACAAATCTGGTTGCTAACAAAACATCTATATCAACACTTAACCTACTGATTTGCATCCATCATTCGAGTACCTACATAGTCTTTTAGCAAACCTTACTAAACAAAAACATCTTAGTTTTATAGGTCCAAATTGTTGCCAACAACATATAAACTTAATCCCATGGATAGTCTAAACTCGCAAACCCTTTAGGATTGTTAAAATGTGTATATTTATTTTGAATGTGTATGTATTTGAATGTGTATATATTTGAATGTGTGCATGCTTATGTTAATTTGTTCCCGAATTTCTATATGTTATTCAACTTGTACTTTTACAGATGGCAGCAGCAGTCGCGCGCGGTCACGGTGGTAACGATGCCAGTGACCCACCTTCCCCTCCCCGTCAGATTGAGAGCGGTTGCCGTGGTGGTAAGAATTTCTAGATTATTTTCAAAGAAACTTAAACTTGATCATTTGAATTTGGTTAAATGTTACTTTATGATGTTTTCACTCACTCCAATTGTAGGATCACAGCGACCCCGAAGAGGAAGTAGGGCGAGGGGGGGAGGCAGGGGTGGAGGTCGGGATGGCGGCAGGCTGCGGCGATGCCAAGCCACAAAGAACGTGGCCCTCAAGAAAGCCGTGGAAATTAGCGGCCCGCAGTCGATTGAGTTCGAGTATAATGATCAAGGGACGTACGTTCATGTGGGCAAGCATGCCGGGTGGTTCAGTAACTACGTCGGCGAGCTGATTAGGCAGCTGCCGTTGCACTATGACTCCTGGTACGATATAGTACCGGAGAAGAAGGCGCACTTCATTCCACAGCTTGTGGTCAGTTATTTCATTTTCCTTTTATATTGTTATGTTATCGTGTTAATTTATTTAAATGTGCATATTTATTTAAATCTCTATATTTAATTATTTGAATGTGTACATTTATTTAAATTTGTTTAAATGTGTATATTTATTTAAATTTGTTTGTTTATTTATATCTTTATATTAATTTTAACTATATTTGATTGCAGCGTATGTTTAATTTGGAGCGCCACATGCGCGAATCGCGCTGGCAGAACATTCTGACCGGCATCAATGCGTATCTGGCTAGGCGATACGCGGACAACAAATATGACCTGAAGCGCGATTTCTTTACCAGGGAGGGTGGGGCTGCGAATGTGGATGCGATCAGAAGAAACCCTCCTCTGAATATGGAGCAGTCTATGTGGGAGGAGCATGTGAAGTTTTACATGTCAGAGAAGACCGTGAAACGAGCTGCTGTGAACAAAGAGAACCGAAAGAAGAAAAAGGTTTACAGCCGCCACGGTTCCAGATCATTGGCTGCTTGTCGACACGAATATGTAAGACACATTTTATTTTTATAAGATTATTTAATTTTAATTATATATTAATTAAAAGTATTTATACTAAATAAAATATATATGGTGCTTGATTTGTCATTTTAATTTGTTTCATCCTATATGCATGTGTATATACAGTTTGAGAACAGCGAGGACCACCAGTACCCGTCCCTCATCCAAAGCTTTTTTGACACGCACTGCAAGGATGGTGTATGGTTGCAGGATGAGGCTCAGGTTCAATATGTAATTATCATTTTTTTTTCAAACACGCACTTTAATGATTTATTGAAACATAATATAGTAATTAACCCGACTAATATATTAATTTTCTTATTTTTTTTCAACTACATAGGAAGAGATGGTCAGGCTAAGGGATCTCGGATCGGATACGCCTACAGGGGTAGCGTACACAGAGGAGGAGATACTTGCCCTGGTAATAAAGGGCAAGCAGCGGGGTCATATAGCCGGCAGGGGCAGGGTGGTACCTGGCTTGAGCAGGCCACCGTTCCAATACACCCCGCCTCCACCTCCAGGTATGTACAGTGGGATAATACTAATAGATTACTCATGACTCATCTTATGTATTGAAATGGCCGTTTTTAAATTTTGATTATTTCGTTTTTAGGTGTGTAATCTGGGCCCCAGATCGATGAGAAGCTTGCTGAAACTCAAAAGAAGATTGATGAAGCTGAGAAGAAGAGTGTTGCAGCTGAGAAGAAGAGTGTTGCACCTGAGAAGAAGAGTGATGCAGCTGCAGCAGAAGCTAAGCAAGTTAAGGCGCATCTCGATTTGTTGATGGGTTTTGTCCGGAGCAACCCGCAATGGCACGAGTTTATTAGCCAAATACCTTCTCAATGTGAGGTAGACTCAGGCAGCGAGTATGGCGCGGGAGGGAGTGGCGCAGGCGGGGGCGGGAGCTGGAGTTGCTCCGGCGGGAGCGGGAGTGGCTCAGGCAGCGAGAGTGGCTCAGGCAGCGAGAGTGGCGATGATGAGGATCGTCGTAGCGATGATATGGATGACGACGAGGGGCGGTAGAGGTATATTTTTTATTTTGTGTTGTTTTTAATTTTGAAACTATATTTTGGCGACCCGTTATTGTATAGTTTAACCTTTTGGCGATTTGAACATTGCGGATATTGCAACATTTGTAGATATGGCAGCTAGGTCTAGCGATTATAACACCCGTTTTGTAAAGTTTATAATGTATTTTGAGGGTGTTATAAAGTTTATAGCCGTTTTGTAAAGTTTATAAGTGTTTAGTGGTTATATATAACCGTTTTAGCCGTTATAAAGTTTATAGCCGTTTTGTAAAGTTTATAAGTGTTTGATGGTTTTGGATGTGTTAGTATTCAGCTGGAAAATTGCAGGTATTGGTAGATTTTTTCCGGAAATTTTTTCAAAAAAAATCTGGAAAATTGTAGCTGTGCAAGCTGCTGTGCAGTTGCACTATAATTAGATGTCGACGACATGTCGTCGGCATTTAATATCTAAATCAATGTATAGTTTTAATTTACCGACTTCATGTCATCGGTATCTAAATCAAAAATCATATATTGTTTTTAATTTACCGACGTCAAGACGTCGGTATTACTAAACTTGTTGTTGACCTTCACTAAAAATACCGACGTCATGACGTCAGTATTATTAAACTTGTTGTTGACCTTCTTAAAAAATACCGACGTCATGACGTCGGTATTATTCAAATCTTGTTGACCATTATAAATTAATACCGACGTCATGTTGTCGGTATTAATTTATAAATTAATTAGGTTTACTAATTCAATCGTTAATTATTAGTATGGTCCCGACGACATGTCGTCGAGACAATCTTGTCGAACCATAAAAAACTTTGATTGAAAAAACGTGTGGGTCCCACATTGTCGTCGGGGGTTTTTGTCGGGAAGTTAAATCCTGACGGAGCATTGTCGACAAGAGACTGTCGACGTCATGTCGTCGGCATCTTATGGTGCTGACGTCATGACGTTGGCACAATTGCAAAATAGTCGTCGGGCAAAGTGGTTAATGTACTAGTGGACTCGCCACTCCCGATATAGACCTTATAAGCTTTGGTTGCCTGAACCGGTAACCGCATTTTTTCCACGACAACGGGCCTAACAAAACTATGAGTACTAGCATTATCAATTAAAACATACACATTACCTGTCCCAATCGAACCCAAAAGCTAGAGAGAACGAGGGCTCCCATGCCCGGCGAGAGAATGTAAAATAGATATGTCACCACTTTCCACTACCTCGGCAGTGTGTGTGTCAGCCTCGGTCTCCGTATCATCCTCGTCATCAGCCATGAGCAGTAAAAATTTACCCGGACACTTATGACCACGTACCCACTTATTTTCACAATTAAAACACAATCCCTTATTAAGGAATTCTTGACGTTCCGCCTGAGAGAATCCATTTAATAGCAAGTGGTTTGGAAGTTGTATTGACGGGTGTTTGGGTTTAGGATGGTGTCAGTAACAATGCCTACTTAGCACTCATAACAGCTTTGGTGGCTGTAACAGAAACTAAAGATACTTGGTCATCCAAGCGGGCTTCTGTAATACGCGCTAATGAAAACACGTCACCAAGCGTTGTCGGTTTGGACACCAATAATTCACGTTGAAAATGAAGTTTAAGTCCGGATATATAAAAAGAGATGAGCAATGTTTCAGGTATATCAGTAACCCTATTCATTAATCTTTCAAACTCTCGTTGGTATTCCTCCACCATACCTAGTTGTAGCTGCTTCGACAACGCACCCTGTGGGTCTTCGTATTTGGATGGTCCAAATCGGTTCTTAACACTTTCCACAAACCGATCCCAATCAGTGATCAACCCATTTTTCGACATCCAACGAAACCTTTTCGCCGTTGCGCCTTCGAGGTTAAAACCCACAATCCACAAACGTTGATCCGCGAGTATGTTAAGTAAAGAAAAATATTATGTAATGGCAAAAATCCATCTGTCAGGATCATCCCCAGTAAATTTGGGAACATCCAACCGCATCGATCTTGGCAACAATAACCCTGGGTCGCCACCACCACCCTGGCGATTCGGAAGTAACCCGCGCGTGGCCTGTGATTCAGCACGCAAGGCATTAAATTGATCATGAAAAACCGCAGCTTGTTGTTGTGCAAGCTGTTGAGCCGTGTCGGCTTGCTCTTTTAGCAACAACCGAATAGTGTTTTCGTCCATGCTCATGATAGCAATGAAAGACCAATTGATACGACCCGTTGAGGTAGTATCGAAAGTTGGCACCACTTTTAGCGGGTGCTAGCTCCGTAAGACTTAAAGACAAGAAGAAGAGAAGTAATTGACTCAAAAATTTTTGCATGATTTCATTAATGGTGTTGCTTAAATAGCATACACGACTCCAAGGGTATTCCCACATAAACATAAAGACGTTTCCTAGACGAACAATGACTCTTATCCTAACATGACTCGACATATCCTAATAGACATAAATATAAAGATAGTTAATCCTAGTGTAACACAAAGTCCTTGTGTCACACCGGTTTCTTTGACACCCTTGCAGTTTTCCTCAGTCCATTAGCAGCCCATGGTGTATCAGAGCATGGGGCGGTTTTTGGCTGAAACCAAATCTCAAACCAAAATTTCAGTTTTATATTTTTTATAACCAAACCCCGCACCAAAAGTTGGGTTTGGTTTTTTGCAGTTCGGTTTTTGGTTTTTCTGTTTTTGGATGTCCGAAATTTTCGATGACGGTTTAGTTTTTTTCAATTCGGATATTCAAAATTTCGGATAACATTTTTATATATCCGAATGTCTAAATATCTATAATTTTTGGAAAACTTTTATATGAGTTCCAAAACTGATATTTCATGAAACCCAACTTTTTAATAAAATCTGATCAATATTTCGAATATCCGAATGCGGATATTTTTTGAACACCAACAACCTAATCAAGAAATCCTAGAAAGTAAGTTGAAATTTTTTTCGAAAAATAATAAGATGACATAACATGTATATAAAGATGAGATATGCGAACATATATGAAATAAAGAAAACTAACTTTCGATCCCATGAATGTGTTTACGAAATATGAAAACACAAAATATTATACATTCTTTTGTTGGACGAAAGATTATTTTGTGTTTTAATTTGGCGGGTAAGACAAACTGCATGAACAAACATGTTTGTTGGTATTAGGGTCATGATAATCAAATGATTGCCCGGATAAATTCTTGAATCGTGTATAGAGTCCACTTTCCTAATACAATATTTCGACCCTATTGTACCTTAGGTTACACGAAATTCGTATTGAGATAAGACAAGAACAAACACTGTAATTCTAGGCACAAGAAAGAGAGCAAAACATTGATTACTTTGTTGTATTTGTTGTTGATATGATATTTTCATCCATGAAGACCAAATTAAGTTTATATATATATATATATATATATATATATATATATATATATATTAACTACATGGTGGTTGTATGAAAAGTTGTGACTCTTGATGAAAAGTCACACCCTTTGGTGAAAAGTTACAACACTTCTTTAATTATGTCCAACAACAGTTTTGTAACAGAAAAAATTGTCGCTAACAGCAACAATTAAAGACATGTGTATGGACAATTTAGTGACGACAAAAATTCTGTCACTATATGCCCCTTGACTTACATAAACAACCATTACCATTATTTGTACCCGAAATCAAGTTCATCATTTATACAAGCGTGCACTCTGCACCTCCAAACTCGTATTATAACTTAACTTGAAATTCATTTGGTCTCAGGTAAATCAACATTACACAAAATTATTAATGACACTAAAATCACCAACAATACATACTAAGATCTGGTGGTTTTATTTCAAGACTTGAAGAGCGTACGACGTATAAGCATCCATGTGTAAGTTGAGTCACCCCTTTTTTTTTTTTTTTTTTTTTTTTTTTTTTTTTCCAGAAAAAGAATCGAATAAGAAAGAGTTGTATACATTGAAAAAATAAAACTAAAAGTTGAAATCAAGTTTGTGTGATGTCTCTAAAAGGTGTTGTAGTATTTTAGCCATAACTTCTTCATACAACCTCCTTTTTAGATGATTCAAGTTTCCATGGAAAGAGATAAAAGATATCTACTATTAAGATAATAAAGGCCTATTAGCCCGGCTCACTTGTTTAGGCCCGTTTAGCTCTGGCGTTTATTTGTTTTTTTTTTCTATTTAAGCTTATGTAATTAAAGTTATTTAGTGAATCTGATAATACAATTTTCAGTATTCATTTGATTATCAAGAGATAGGTCGAAGATTAAGAAGAAGAAAAAAGAAAAAAGTTTCGCTTGCTCGATTGATCCTTGTTGCCGAATGTTTGATTGTGTGTTAATCGAAACTTTGATTGGCAACTTTTCATTGGTTGGTCAAGTTAGTGGGTCGGCCAAAGCTATAACAATTAAAAAAACGAAAATCTTACATTAATGGTAGAACAAATCTTACATTAAATTAATTGGGGTGTCTTTAATTGTTATAGTATTTGATTTGGGAATTGTGTTGGTATGTTAGTATGCGTGGTTGAAACAAATAAATTAGATCTGTTGCTTGGTTTAGCGACTATTGGGTGATAGGCAATTTTGGTTTCATTCTGCCTTGGTTGTGTATATTAGTATTAGAGTTTGGTTCGAAATCGGTATCGGTATGTGGTAATCATGGTTATGTTTGTTTTGGTTATAATGGATTATCGGTGATGATAATGGTAATACTACAATCTTAACTAATCCGACTACGTATTGAGTAGTTATATGTAGCATCTCGACATTAATAACTTGTATTGGTTTTGGTTTCACATGTGTTTCTGCATCTGGTTCTGTCTGGTTTTATCTGAATCTATCTGCTACATATACTCTTAATCTACCTCTATTCGGATCTCTTTGCCTGAATTTGTATTTGTCTGTCTATATCTGTTCGCCTGAATCTGCTCTTTGTCTACCTTTGTTCGGACATCTCTGCTGAATCTGCATCTGTCTGTTTGCACCTGTCTGTCTGAATCTGCATCTGTCTGTTTGCACATATTCGTATAATTTCGGAGTTTTCTTGTCAAACTCTCAATGTAGTAGTGTGAGTTTGAGAGGGGATGTTAAGATAATAAAGGCATATTGGCCCGACCTACTTGTTTAGGCCCAGGTTTATTTCTTTTGTTTTCTATTTAAGCTTATGTAATTACAGTTATTTAGTGAATTTGATAATACAGTTTTTAGTATTCCTTTGATTTCTACATACAACTTACAAGTTAAGTACACACATAAATATTACGACAAAAATATTTTAAACCTCACTCAAGTCCAATAAGAGTTTATAAATTTGATCTATTTCATTATTTATTTATAGTATAATAAATATATATTATAATATAATAATAAAATCAGTTGGTCCAGTTATTATAGTTCGGTTTTTTGCCAAAAACTGAAACCGAATGAAATATTCGGTTTTTGTATACAAACCGAACCATCGATTTTCAGCTTCGGTCTGTTGTATAGGTTTTTTTCGACTTTCAGTTTTTTCGCTTACCATTGAGAATTAGATGTCTCGATAAACAAAAACATACTACTACTTACTAACGCGTAAAACCTCATGCAATGTGTATAGTAGGGGACAAAATAACATTTTCTAAAATTTTGAAGAGTCTGTATACTAGACACTTTAATCACCAAAAGTCTGCAACATGAGCGGAGCTACAGCTAGCCAGGGAAGGGTACTGCCCCCCTTGAATTAGGCCTGGTAATGTATAATCTTTTGCATTTCATGTGCTAAAAAAACAATATATTAAGTTTGACCCTTCATTCTTAAAGCCCAATAAAAAAAATGGCATGCCCAAGCCACAACTATTATTTAATTAATACCAAAAAGCTCCCAAATATATTACAGTATTAATTAGTTAACTATGTTGATGTTTTTTCAGGAAAGTTTTTGTTTCGGCCCTCCCACGAAAATATTTCTGGCTCCGCCGCTGGTCTGCAAATTAAGCAAGTTGATAAAGTAAAAATTAAGGTTATATTAGATGATATTGAGTTTATCGCATGGGTCATTCACTTACAAACCAAACTCCCCAAACTTCAAATACTTTATAAGCAACCCTTAACATGATTACCTTTGGTCCAGATTATAATCGCCCTTAATTTATGTTGTTCATTTACATAAAAGAGGAGGAGGAAAAAAAAAAAAAAAAAAAGTTCACGTGCATAAAAGAGAACTAGTTATGTATCTATCAAAATCATAATTTAAGGTTCAAATTAATACAGTTATACGAATCTGCTTCCTTTTCTTTTTGTATGTTTTGTTTCTTTTAACACACTAATATGGAGATCTAAACATTCTTTAGTTCTCTTTTTAGCCTTTTCTTTACTTTTCTTGTTTTAGCAAGTGTAAAGCATATGACAATCCTCAGGAAATAACATGGAGCTCTTTCTTACACCTTTCGCAAAAATATACTCATCCTTTTCTTGCTCTTTATAAAGTGCTCCATTACAATTACCAAAGATCAAGTCATTTCCTTTTAACAAAGTTAAAGTTTCTATCTCTCTATTGCAACAAAAGAAACAAAAGAACAACTAGGACTTTATTGGATAAAAAAAGTGTAGATTTGCAGGTACACCTCAACCATTTGTACCATAATTGTACCAATCAACCCTACCCAGCAAAAACTTGATGCCTGTGAAATACCTCCACCCAATACCCAACCATGCTGCGGAACGGATTCGAACTCGCGTCCTTAATTTGTTGAATCAAGACATCACATGGCTGGGCCAGGCTTCTAAGGTAGCTGGTGGCCAACTGCGCTAGGCAGCTGGTTACAACTAGGACTTTATATAAAACCTTTGTTGGTCAAGTATTTTAAGCAGTTGATAAAACAGCTAGCTTAGTCTCATTGGCTAACCGGATAAGTTCTATAAGGTTTTTAGGGTTTTCACTTTTCAGTTTAATTGTGTTATAAATACTTGATACAACAACAGGACCCAATCCCGGTGGAGTGAGGTATGGGGGTTATAAATACTTGATAATCATACATAATACCAGGCGAGGTTCCGGTATTCGACAAAGTATAACAATGACTGTGGACATGAGGACATCTAAACTTTGATCGTGGTAATCATGTTGATCCAATAGGCCACGCCCATTAGAAGAAAATTTTGCTTGTTTATATATACGAGGGGAGGTTTTATATACAATCTATGGATTAGTGAGGAGTATATCTAAAACGACAAAGATAATGAATGGGGACAACATTTTCTTGCATTAATAATATATATATACATAATCAATCAAGATGTAATGTAACAAAAAGATGATCACAAATAATAATTTGATAGCTAGGAATTGAAGGAGCTTTTCAAAACCTCTTCCCTTTTGTTTCCTTCTGTCTTTAGTTCTCCCTTTCCCTTTTCTTTTCCTTTTATGATTTTCTAGTGGGGGCCTTATAAATCTTTTTCACCAGCATCCATTCAAACACATAATGATAATGAAATGAATAGTACAATCACTATATCATCATCATATCATACATCACCAACATGCATAATGTCACTGTGGTCTTCCCAAAGTAAATTCTAGATTGGGTTTCATGGTGTAAGGTTTTGATGAGTTCACTTCTGATAATCTCTCATAGTTTATACCCTTTGAATTGATCATTTCCTTCTGAAAGATATTCAAAACATCAAATTAAAACGTATCAAGAAATTTTGTCTACGTAAGTAAAGAAAAAATCTACATCTTACTCGTAAAATCCTCTTCAGATTGGAGGTTGTTTAAATTAAACGGACAATTTCAGTCATGTGATAAAAATTTGGATCAAGATTTAGGTTATGTACAAGCAAATATATATTAGTTCTGCTTATATTAACCGCGTACATAAGTTGTGTACATGGAAAAATCTTCCGTGCTATCCACATACAGCATACTACGAGTATCAATATAGCTGTTTGGTAACTTTTTGCGACAAATATTATAGCAATTTTCACCCCTTGAATCGATAAATAGCAAAACATTTGTGACAACTATAAGTTTCAAGTTTTAAGATTTATGGTTAAACTATCTATATAATGCTGATTAATTCTCAAATAGTTTAATACTTAATCTGAAATAAGTTTCATGACTCAATGAGGTCGATCTCTTAGAGGCACTCTACCAATGTGTTGTGCTCATACGTCAGTCTACATAAGTGTATATACACATCTTTATATTAAAATTTACTCCGTATCATTTTAGTGCCACTTTAGTGCTTTGAAGTCTATTGAAAAAAGTGTGTTCTTTTCTTTGCTTTTAGCCTTAATGCTTTTATCTTACAAAAGGAATAATTGAGGATTGGATATATCGGAATGACTTGACTAGTCTTCTAAAAGCCTTCATCTTTTCTTATCTTTTTTCCCACTTAAGATATTATTCTTGCTAATTAAATACAGCTATAACATTATAGAATGCTATCAAAAGTGGCGTAATTAAAGAGATTTATCTAAACTTAGGGGGTGTTTGGGATTTAATGTTAGACCTGTTTATGTGTTTGTTCTTGTTGAAAGAAGTTGTTCTGAAATTAGAAATTGAACCCAATTACTAAGTGAACTATTTGGATATGTATAAACCATCTCAGACACTCTTATAACGTTTATCGGCTGTATTAAAGCACTATTAAGCAATCCCAAATATCCCCACAGGAAAAGATAAATGAAATTAAATTCAAGTATGTATATTGTATAGCATCATGCACATAAAAAATCCTACCTTAAGAGATGGTATATTTACTTGAGAATCTTTATGTTTGCCATGCAGCCAAGCTTGCCTACTGCAAAAAACAGTACATTGTGAAGGGAATATTTCCAATCAGTGGCAAGCCCATGCAGAAGGAAGGAAAGAATAGAAAAAGCAAACTCGTATAAAGAAAGCTACATCTCACTCTCTTAAGATAAAGTTATAATCATCCCATGTGCTATGCAATTACCCATGACATAGAAGATGAAATTAAGAGGGGTAAAAATGATGAAAAAGTGAAGGAAAAAAAAAAAAAAAAAAAAAACTCATAGCAGACACATAAAAACAGAACAAAAGTACTTAGAAGTATCAAAGATAGCAAACTTGGCACCAAAAAGCTTCTCACATAATGGGTCCTTCATCTAAAGGTCTTAGCTTTGACACCAAGTTTTACAAGTTGTGGATCCCACTTGGAATGAACTTGTGAAGCCCATGATGTAATCAGTTAAAAGGAGATTTATCTATCTTTGGCTTAGTTTTATAAAAAGAGGTTATTGAGAAATTCTTCCTATATCAACAGTCAACTAATGTTGAAATGAGTGGTCTAAGTTCAAAAAAAAAATAAAAAAATTAAAAAATTAAATTAAAAAAAATAAAAAATGAGTGGTCTAAAAATAGCATATAAGCTAATAACTATAAGACTAGTCTTTTCGTGATTAAAATGTCACGTGCATGTTTCAATGATCGACGGAAAAACCATCTCTTATGCTAAAGCCTAATTTCCACGCATGATGTGTATATCGAAGGACAATGCCACTGAGATCTATAGAATTTCTAAAATGAAAAAGTGTGACATGTTTATGCAGTACAATGATAATGAGAAATAAATGTTTTTAAGATTCTTCAACGGATATGTAAACAAACAATTATAGAGCTTGTTAGTCATTGCCATGAATGTGCACTTTTGCCAAGATTTTGAGCATACAAGATATCAGAAGAAATGAACATAAATGACAATATAAGTCTACAAATTTATGTTCAATTTTAAGTGTTCTATTCCCTAATTGCTACTAGTAGTAATTTAACTAATAGATAAGTTACTAATGCTGTTCGAAAAAGAAAATGAAAACAAAAGATAAGTTACTAATAGAACAAAAATCTATTTTGGGATTTTATTTCATCAAAATATAATTTACATAGTGGTTGCAGGCAAACGAGCAATAAATTACTAATGTATAAATTATAAACTACTAACCTTGAAGAATTACTCCAAAGTCCATATGGATAGTCTTTCTCACGATGAACCTTAGACCTTCCTCCATGTTCAACCAATGAGTCTGTCCTCTTTAGGTTTTGAATGTCAAGCAATATATCATCCAATACATCTCCCGGTGATCCATTTTCTAGACCTTCTGATTGCCCTAATTACACGTTAAACAACATCTTTTCGAATTTAGTATATACTGAAACTCCTAGTTGGTAATACACTTCAGCAGAAATCGAAACATAAGACAAAGAAAGGGATTAACCCGAAGAACTTGGTGCTCTGTCTGTAGTTTTAATGGTTCTATACATCTGCGAAAAAAGTAAAGAAACAATTATCACTTAAAACATTTTCATTATACCATTTCCTTCGTAATTTCTCGCCATGTCAAGAACATAAGATAATTAAACACATGGAAGGACCAAAACTAACTTGAAATATCCACTGATGTCTTTATCAAAGTAATTATTAATTTGATAAATTGGAACTAATATTAACGTTTTCATCATAAGGTTTAAGTCAATTGTAATTAAATTCATTCTTAAGTTGTTATGAGTCAAACATTGTAAGTTACTCAGCATTTTTAAAGCAGAAGTGACCACATATGTGTTTGACCATATATAGAAACTGCATTACTTGTGCATGCCCATATAGGTGAAAGTCATCTGGCTAATTTACTTAACCATGGTTAACTATAGTAATGAAATCACATGTGATGCTAGACATACATATGCACCTACACATATCATTGATGAATGATGGCGTTTTCTGTACTTTTTGATATCTTAAAGTAAAAGAGAATATCTATCATATATAATATTTATGTTTCTACCAATGATGTTATAAAGAAAACAAACACACAATTTGGCACATGTACAATCTTGTCTTAGCTATGTGTTTTCAATTCCTCAGTGTTTGTTGTCTTGTATTGTACAAAGATACAATAGTATGTATATATAATTAGCGTATGCTTCAAAATAATACTACCAAATTAAGAAAATATATTTTTACGAAAACACCAAAGGGCTTGTGTCCAATGGTACCCTTGTTGTGTGAGAAGCTCCCCAACCAAATGGTTGTGAGTTCAAGTCCTGCTTAGGACATGTGAGATAGTTTGTGGTTGTATATTGTGAGATAGTTAGTTGTCGTTAAAAAAATATATATATATATATATTTTTAAGAAAACATAGGATACCATGATTAGAAGAGAAAAATATAAGGAAATGAGTTAGATTGGGAATATATAGCTATAGAGAAGCGTCAGGTCTAGTAGTATTAGGGGGAGAAAAACAGGTACTAAGAAATAGAAATGTTACCTGTGTGCAGGTAAACAAGCATTGGAATTTGCAAATAATTTAAGTATGTAATAAATTTGGCCTGAATAAATGACTTCATCATATCCTAACTCACTCTAAACCCCTTCAAATTGATTATTGTTGTTTTTGTTGTTGTATGTAATGAAGTAAAATTTTCTTAATAGTGCAGAGTTCGTATACTTCTTATTTACAAGTCGAAAACAATATTTATCTTTTCATGAATAAAATTAATTACAGATTAATTTAGACGTTGAAGTAATTAGAGGCTTAGTACAATGAGAAGATTGGTATACCTGCAAGTGAGATTTAACATGTGCTAAAGTGAGATCCTTTACATCCATTAGCTCAAGAACTGACTTGGGTGTTGCTCCTAAACTCGATCATTACAACAATATGATATCTCATCAATCAATGAAATGAAAAACAAATTTTTTGATAAGAATATTAAGATGTTGGAACATACTTTCATGGCCTCCTAAGAGCTCAACAGCATGGACAAACCGAGCATGAAGGGTTGTAGTCCACCGCATCCTTGGAGCTCGCATGTTTCGCTTAGTTGAAAATCTCGAAGACAAGAATCTTGTTTGTGCCACATTATGGGCATGAACTATAGAACAAGAATCAAGTAAAGACTGATGTTTATTATCATGAGAGTTAATGTCATGATAATTATCAAAAACAGGAACACCTATTATAGGTTTTAAGAACCCTAATTCTGATTTTAATCCATGGTTATGGTTTGAGTTGGTGATATTAGTTAGGTCTAGATTTATGGAATGTGTTAGGTGGGGTGAGTTTAACCCGAAAGAGTGTTCGGGTTCGGGTTCATGTCTTGTTATTGATGTGATAGTATGGTGGTGTTGTGTGTTCATGGCTCTTTTCAAGAAATGCCCTAAATTTAGATCATGATGATCTTGATCACTTGGTGTAGATGTTGTCCATGTTTTTGAAGTAGGTTTGGTGTTGGGTAGGCTGATTTGGAGAGATAGATCTGGTTGTGCTTGAAAAAGCTCCATTATTGCATACACTTGCAAATGAGAAAAATCTCTCTTTTTCACACGGACTTTTTTTCTCACACTCTCTTTGTTTTAGGTTATGGAATGAAGGTTGGATATATGTGTTTTATATATGAAAGAAGAAAAATCGGAGAATATAAGTAGATGAATGATGGGCTTGTATAATTGTATGAAAGTTGTGATATCTTTGGTATAAAGTTGTATAATTGTATAATTGTATGAAGATGGACGTATAAAGTTTTATAAATTTGGTAAGTGATCATGGGATTGAATTTTTTGAAGATGACACTCCGAGATGCATTCTTTTTATGTGGACGTGTTGCTAAGGAAAAGGTGAAAGGGGAGAAAAAAAGATAATGAGAAATAAAAAGGATAGTAAACAAGTTTGAGAAATAATCATTTCTCTATCCTTATTATCTTTTGAGAAAATCATCAAAAGAGACTACTACATTTCATTTACGCTAAATGGTGCAACAGCTTTGAAAAGATGTTTTTTTAACGTTCGGTAGTGTGATTGTGGTTTCTTCTCATTCTTCTCATCCTTCTCATTTTATTTTTTCTTCTTAGATCGATCCTAACTCCTAAAAGTAATTATGTATTTCTTTTCCGAAACTAATTATTAACTACAACTATTAAACCTTTTACTTTTGAGCGATACATAGCCTATAAAGCATTATTCGAAAAGAAAAACAAACTAAAGTAGGAATGAATTCCAAAGCAAAATTAGGTATATGATTCAAACCATGTTATGGTTAGTTGTGCAAGCTTTGTATACATAAAAAGTGAAAAGTTGTCATCCTCAGTATGCACAAATAATATTTCTAAGAAACTTGACTAAACAACACGGGTATAAATCTATCTTTTCCTTTCACCAATCAAAACAAAATAAGATCACTTGAAATGATATATGCAAGTGAATTAGCTTTAGCTTTCCAATTTTAAATTGTTCAAATAGAGCATAGTATCCATTTCAAACACTTGAAAAGACGAAACAAAGCTTAGGAAACATATTGGATCTTTCCTCAATGACTTAGGTAAGGAATACCTCACTTTTAACTTTTTAGTGGCCTACAAATCTTTGGGAACAAAGTGAGTGAAAGATAATTACATACCCTAATGACAAATTTGCCCTTTTGTTGTTATGATGGTTCTATATATGGACATGATATATTCATAGTTTGCACTATGTTAGTCGTTTAAGGTTCCAATTATCCAACACATGCAATAACTTTTAAATAATGTTGACAAGTTATGCTTTTTATATTCGTTATTAGTTAGTACAATCTTGATTTTGAATGTTGCATAATTAGCTGTTAATCTTACACCTGATCTCAACCTAATGGATGTTTTTGAAGTAATAGAAATTAGGGATAATTAATAATAAATGTACTTAAATTGCTACTTTTTACTATATTGCATAACATTTTTTTTTTCCTATTAAATGTATTGATATTGTTAAACTACCTAAGTTGTGTAACAAGTGAGCGGATTAAGCAAATGATGCTTACATGTCATGTACTAGTAAAAAATTAGTGATTGTTCGAGCCACGTCATCTTACTAAACTTATTCCAAACATCCCCTTTCTCTTATAAAACACACAAAAAAAACAAACCAATTTTATCCCTATTAACAAATCTTATTCATAATCAAACTTCACAATATCTATATATTAAAACACAAGTCTGCCAAATGCAATAAAATATTATTTTTTACTGTTCATGCTAAAGTAGCCGAACTATTTTTTTGTTTTTTGTTTTTTTTGTTTTGTTTTTGTTTTTATTATTTTTCGTACCAAACGGGCTCGAAAAATTATGAAACTTGCGCCATTATTAACGAAATAATTTTTCCAACAAAAAAAAGTTGGGGAACACCCCCACCCCCCTCCCCCGCAACGCGGGGGGTCGTCCCTATTAACAAAACTCGTTCATAATCAAACTTCACAATATATAAACATTAAAAATCGTGTAAATCAACACTTACACCTAGCATACCCTAATCACAAAACTGCCATATTATTATTTGCTATAGCACATTGTTTAAAAATTAAAACCCAAACATAAAAATAAAAAATAAAAACATTAAAAAAATAAACCATGAATCGACTGTGATGGTTTATAGCAATTTGTGATGGTTTATAGCAATTGTTGTAATTGTTGCTTTTGATTATTATACATTTGTTGTAGTGATGGTTTGTTTGATATCGATTGTAACTGCAGCCCTTTTTTCAAAACAATATCCGATTTCCCAACAACATACACATTTGTTACCCGATCCGAATCACGTTTCTTGGATGGTAAACTGATAATAAGTTAATAATAGGTTAATAAGTTAATAATACACATTTGTTGCACAACACAAGAAGTTTAACAATATCGCCACATTTAATAAGAAAAAACAAAGAATGTTACTTAACATAATAAAAGTGTCAAATTAGATACATTTAGAATAACTTATTCCTAAAAATACACATACCAAAGAACTAGAGTCTAAACTTTAAGACTTTGAATGTTAACTTTGATGTTTAAAGTCAAAGCAACATTATCTGGCATTCTGGTTCTATGACAAACGCAACACCTGATTTGGCTGCTTCTATTGAAACCTTTGGCTATTTGTTGTGAAAACCTAAACTGCTTTTCCACAAACATAAATAATCAATCATCAATATATAGTTGGATACTCACGCAAGTAGCCTAAAAAATGTAATTAAAATTCTCGGCATGCAATGTTCTGCTACGTTTAATTTATACGTTTTTTGTCTAACAGAAAATAACTTTACTAATTGCGAGAATTTTAGGTTGAAATATGTTACGACATATTAATTGAACTTTTTCCCCTCCATAAAAAGTTGAATGAAATGTAAGTTAAGTATTCTTGATCTTGTTAATTTGTTTTCCATATTTACATTGAAGTTTATTGATTTTCATAAATCAGTTGCTCTAAATCTTGGCTTCATTTAACTTTCAAGAATATATTAAAATTTCAAATTAAGAGTTTTGAATTTTGAGCATTTATATTTTGCAAGTAGTTAAGATTTAACATCAACTAAATCTATACTATCTAATACATATATATATAAAACAAAAGTTGACTAAAGATGACGTCAGCATCTCTAAAATCATTGATTGGTCGATGATGGCACATGGAACCCTAACTTCTACGCTTAGTTGGTAGATCGATCCCTAAGTCGATTCCAAAATAATCGGTTTCCTATTTTGAAGAGTTGTACCGCGACACGATCTCTGCCATAGGCGTGATCATATAAATACGGCCCAAGATCTCTACCCACTCACATTCGAAGCAACGCAAGAAACAGCAGCCATTCCATCAGCAATGGCATCTAAAGGTTAGGCACATGCATATGTTTTGGTTTTGTTCATAACGTTTTATTTTTTGCAATTGTTTCATGCAATTTTGTTTTCTGTTTTATATATTTGAACAACAATGGAGTCTAAAGGTTAGCCAATGCAGATGTTTTGGTTTTGTTCATCATGTTTTATTGTTTTCAATTGTTTCATGCAATTTTGTTTTGAGTTTTATATATTTGAACAGCCATGGAGTCTAAAGGTTAGGCATATGCAGATGTTTTGGTGTTGTTCATCATGTTTTATTGTTTGCAATTGTTTCATGCAATTTTGTTTTCTTTTGTTTGTAATGTAACAGGTACAATAATTAATCAAGGAAAAACTCAATGATTCAGGCAGCCATAATGTCTAAAGGTTATACATATGCATGTGTTTTATTGTTTACAATACATTAGATTTATATGATTTGGTTTTGTTCATCATGCCTACAAATTTGTTTTATGCATTATAACATGTATTTGGTTATGTTTCATGTAAGTTTGTTTTCTGTTTTAAAACAACTACAAGTGTTAACCAAGTGTTTACTCTGTTAAGTGATGTTGATCCTATGTTGGATGACATAAAAATCCAAGTAAGGTGTATCAGTATTTGGTTTTCATATGAACCAAATATGTCTCATTCTCTATTGAGTTTGGATTGTGTAGTTCAAGATTAACATGTTTGATTACTATTATGTTATATAAATTGTTTATCACATTAAAATATTTTTTTAACTAACCGACATTGTTGATGATATTTATTTATGGGTTTTGCTAACAACAACCCAATGGGTGTTGTTTAAGCTTATCATAATTAACAATGTTTCCAAATATGAAGTCACTTGGTATTAATGTATACCTTATTAAAATTCACTTACCTTAATTATATGTGTTGAAATCATGTATTTATAGAAATGATGAGTTCATATTTGAAAACATTGTTATTTATGGTAAGCTTAAACAAAACTCATTGGGTTGTTGTTAGCTAAACCCTTTATTTATTTGTATTAGGGTAATCGTATTCAATGTACTGTTACCAAGAAATATATGCATAAATATAAAGGGATACTTGAAGAAGGCCAGTGTTATCAGATATCTAATTTTGGTGTAGGAGAGAATGGTGGTAAAATTCCTTTGCGAAACCGTAAGTATAAGATTATGTTTTACAAAAACACCACATTGACATGTATCAAGAGTTTTGATGAGAACAATATGGGTTTTAAATTTGTGAGCATCTCTCGAATCAAGTCTAGAGAAATTTTGCAAACCGAATGTGTTGGTAGGCATTTACTTTAATCGTTATTTTATATTTTATGAAGTATACAATGTTTAACATAAAAAATGACCTAATGTTGTGTAACAAAATTTCAGATGTAATTCGATCAGTTGTTTCGATGGGAGATTCAATACCTTTTGGTATTGACAACCATCGACGGATTGTAGTAATCGAATATATTGAGTAAGCAATAAAATATTTTGTTTGTTAATGTTGAATTGTATTTTACAAACTAATATATTTAATTATGTACCCTATGAGAGGAGATAGGATCGAATGTTGTTTTTTTGGCGGGATGGTAGATTTCTTTGTTACTTTTGATGCTAACAATGAAAAAGTTGGTAATTTCGTTGTAATTCTTTAGCTAACTAAAAACAAATATTGGTTAGGTAATTAAAGTTTATTTAGTTTAATTTAATAATTTGTATGTGAATAAATTTAATTGATTTTAAATGATTTCAAAACATATAATTTAAATTATTTTGTAGGTGATGCATCTATTTGTCCTGCTATGAATGGTAGTAAAGTTTATATCAATGCTGACTTACCTGAAGTAGCATCATTTAAAAAAAGGTATACAATCCCTGCCTAATATTCATATTTTGAATGTTATTATGAATTATATGTTTGTTATATTTAACGAAAGTATTTTCTTAAATTGTAGATATCAAGAATGAGGTAGTTATAAAGGATCTGATTTGGAAATTGCGATTTCCAATCCAACAAAGACAATTGTTGTTCCTGACATAATTTTGAAAGGGGCCTCACGTATGAATGTTGGTGATACCCGTGATACAACTAATGTAATACAAATTGACAATGTTTCTTTAGATTATCATTATATATTAGATAATCTTTAAATGTAATCATGTTTAAAACATTACAGGAATCAACAATTGTAATCTATGCAAGGATTCACAAGATCCAGAAAGAGTTTGGTTGGAATTATCCTGCTTGTAAGCAATATGGCCGAATAGATAAACAAAATGATTCTTCACATTTATGGCGTTGTGACCGTCATGGAATTCTCACATCTATTGTTGATAGGTATGCAAGTTTATTTTTTTATTAAAAAAATACTCATTTCACAATCATATTTACAATATTTATCCAAGTCATGTTTTCACAATTTACAAATATTTATCAGTCTAATATATGCATCTACCTATGTATTTATAACTACTATTATTTATTTATTTTTTTATTTATTTTTTTAATTTTTGTTGTTGTTGTTGTTGTTGTTGTTGTTGTTGTCATTTGTTTATTAGATACAAATTGGTTATCCGTGTCATAGATGATACATGTTCTATTTCTTTGATCTTATTTGATAATATGGTACGAAAGTTGGTCAATATACCTTGTGCCAGACTTAAAGATCAATATGCTGGTGTTGATGAGGATGAGTTTCCAAAAGAGTTAGATGCTATTGTTGGCAAAAAGATGTTGTTCAAAATTTTCTATTTTGATTACGATATGAATAATAACAACCATGTATATCAAGTTAAAATGCTATCAGATGATAAAGGCATTATTAAAAAGTTTAAAGAATGTTCGGTTCATGATGAGGTATAAGTTTTGTTTGTTTTAATTCTTTTAACAAAAAAATAAATTAAAAATGGCTTAAAGCAGTTTTTGTTTATGATGATGTAGGAAGATGAAGACAATTTTGAAGAGGAAGCATCCATTAATAATGACGATATGCCTACAAATCATACATCTTCTGAGGTATCTAATCTATGTATTTTTTTTCTTTATATGTTTATTATCACACTACATAGATACCTTTTGTATACATGTAAATAATTTAGATTTGAATAACCTTTAAATGTGTAGGGTTTTGAAAAAAATCATGACACAGATTTATATTCATCATCATCTTCAAGCTTTGGATATAAAAAAGAACCAAGGTGTAATTACAACTGTGAATCAATCTTGAGCATTAGGTGAAAAGGCGAAGATTATGTTGAGGAAACATGTGCGACTAAAAGAATAAAAAAGCAATCTATGCATCCAATGTTGGGAAAAAATGAACAACGACTATGGTAGATATATAATGTGATTTTTGGTATTTTAAATAAACAATGTTTGATTTTGAGTTTTTATGGTTTGGATTTAATCGTTTCTGAATAATCGTTGTGTTTATTTTCTTTCTGTTACGTTTATTATATATCCATTGTGAAACCACACACTATATTTGAATGTATTTAAAAGATATCATTCTAAATTTAAATTTTTGCATCAAGGATAATATTATATGTATACGTAAAATAATAACTATAATTAAACTATAGACGTAATATTTTGATTTTTAACATAATTTAATATATTTAATCATACATAAATATAAAAGGTTGTGACTTGTCATCTTATATACTTAAAGATTCACTTTGTAAATTTAATGTGCAAGAGGAATTGTGCACAAAAGGATGTACAGTACAACATGTTTAAAGCAATCTCTAAATTTAATGTGTAAGAGGAAATGTGCACAAAAGGATGTACGGTACAACATGTTTCAAGCCATCTCTAAAAGGTATATCAAATCAAATATCAAATACATTCACGGTTCAATTCAATGCTTTCAAAGAGGGGTTACCGAAGACAAAGAGGTTGCATAATTAAAACTCAAAGAATACGAACCAAAAAAGCCATAAATGCAAAAATTAATATAAACCATTAGCAAATAAATGATATCTTTTTATTTGCTTGCAAATAATCTTTTCAGTTGCTTTTTGAAGATTATAAATAGCCAACTATCACAATCTTCACTACATCATTTTTTTTCCCGATCTTCACCACCATGAAACCATCAATAACCCATTAAAAAACACGTGTGGAATTCATACCACATCTATGTATTTTAAATTTTGTAATGATTTCAATTTTTGCATTGCATATTTAGTGTATACTTCACTTTGTTGGTGCAGGTTGTTCATCTATGTGGTGTTTATATTAGAAGGGAAGCTGGATATGGAAATATAGAATTTCGACATGGCATTGTTATATATTGAAGGCCTTCCATCGGTAAGATAATGTTTACAACGTCTTGGATATTAGACCCTACAAGCATGTGTATTTAAATACTAAATTTTATCATAATGAATACATATTACAACTTTGGAAGCATGTAAAAGTAAAATGTATAAAAATCTCTTTGGTGGTGAAATTTAAATTATTTTGTTTTAGTGATGGTGGATGTTTAATGTCGTCTTTCTATTGAGCAGGATGCTAAATCAAATGCCTCACTTTTGTTTCGGCACTTCTCATCATTCGAGAAGAAGTTAGGAAGTCAAGATAAAAAGGTTATGAAAGCTAAAGAACAAAACTCTTCAATATCAATGCATCGTGTACTTGCTCATCATAATAATAATACAAATTCTCAAATACATTGATTTACGAGGTTACATGCATTAAGTATCGACTTTGGGTTGCCCGTTAGACCGTTTGACTCTTTTGTTTAACTTATGCATTAAGCTCGTTTGAGATAATTGCAACTCAAATGAACTCATAAATAACTGAAAAGGGAGTAAATGTGCAACATCCTTTTGCATTTAATTTTAACGCTATTGTTTAAATCATGCATAAAATAATTGTATCGTACGAAAAGATTATGATTTAAAACATGCATGCACGTCATGGATGGACCGGGTGTTTTTGAATATGTGTAGGTATACGACAACACTTAATGCCATCATCAAAAATTCATGGCAAGATAAAATTTAATTATGCATTACAATTCGTGCAACGCACGGGTTCACCATGCCTCGTACATAAATATAAAATGTTGTGACTTTCCAAATCATACATAAATATAAACAGTTGCATTTTTTACACATTTTATGTAACACCCCAACCCAACAAGGGTAGAAGTATCACATTAAGGTGGCAATCAGTACATACATAATAAAAACGCAATCGGAAGTCTAATCATAAATACCAAAATTTAAGTCAACATGACTTAAAAGAAATGCATAAGTTCCATGATCCAAAATGAAGGAAACATAATCCAAGTCTAAATAATGAAAACATAGTCCAAAGCTAGGAAGTCTAGGGTAGGTAAGTCCACACACAGCTCCTACTCTCAGCCCAAAGATAGCCCAGCTCCCAGCTTAATAACCTGCCGCGGAAGAAAAGAAATGCGACTGAGCTTAAAAAGCCCAGTGAACAGATATATATAACAAAGTACTGAAACTGAAAATGAGAAATACAGAATATAGTGCATTGTGAAATAACAGAAGGTATAATATAGGTGTATCAAAGGTGTAAGGGTTGTCAGAAATCTACCACGAGCCCAGAAACATATCATATCATAAACATCATAATCATGGTCTTCATAAATAACATAAGTAACATAATGGAGTAGCTAGCTCCCAGAAATGTGAAGGGCATGCATTGCACACAGTACCAATCACCAGAAATATAACATATAACATAACAGATCAGATCTAGGATGCATCCATTCCCCCCTGCAGAAATCATAGTGGCCAAACATATATCCTTGAGCTCATAAACATATAACAGAAAAGGGATGGGGTGGAACATCACTCGACCACCCTAGAGTCATGCCATTGGTGCATCAATGACATGGTCATGGAACCCCCATGACTAGTGATAGCTCGGGTATCAAACTGAAGGGTCAAACAGAATGTCATAGTAATGACACAGAATCTAAGGTCATCAGAAATATCATAATCATAGGTTCATATCAAAGGGTGCATAGCAAAGGCTCATATCAAAGGCTTATGTCATCGTATTATATCAGAAGTGTCATAATAGAAAGGCTCATAGCAAAGGAATCAAAATCAGAGATTAAGCAATCAAAAGATGTGAAAAGGATCATGAGAAACCTTATAAGAAAGGTCAGAATATCTGTACCTCAAACCGCGAATGAAACCTCATCAGAAAAGACAAGTATCAGGAGTTACTCCTTCTTCATCGAAACTACACGAATTAATGATCGTCTTAATATTTAAGAACCATTTCAAAAGTTATTACTGATTTCATACTTATTGTTGTTCAGATTACCATATTAAATTTTCCTGCTATTTATAGCAACTTTCCAAATTTAGTAACTTTATATATTTAGTAACTTCCATATTTAGTAACTTTCCGAACTAAGTGAGTTTCTTGAATTAAGTAACTTTCCCGAATTAGTAACTTTCAGGGTTAAAATGACAATTAGTAAACTTAACGGCTTATTATGACCAATATCGTAGTTTAGGGATTAATGTGACAACTTATCATAGTTTAGGGTTTAAAGTGTCATTTATCAAAGTTTATGGTTTGTTGTGACAATTTCCAAAGATTAGGGTCAAACATGTTAAATTCAGTTTTTAAGATTTATTATACCATTTTAATGAATCAAGACGAAATTCGATCCGTACTAACAATTCCTGATGAACTCGGATTAAAAGAAACATGTTCGTTAGCACAAAATAAAACATATCCTCGATATACACACATTCATACCCTCACGACTCTAAAATAGCATCGAGACGCACCCCTTTCTCAATATACATTTAATGAGACCAAGCTAAAATCAAATGTGACCAACAATTACCCAACCCACGACCATAATATATATTTAATTTACAACATGTTTGGACTTCATTTGCCCCACCAATTACTCACGCACAGCCCCTCCTTTTTTTTTTCAGTCCAACTAGTCGAGACACAACAAAGTTTAACGAGGCAACATCATCAATATTTAACTCATTTCCAATTTGATCACACACTCCTTTATATAGTTTTAACTAGGGCTGGTAAATCGTGTAAACACGAACCTGTTAAGACACGACACGATAAGACACGACACGATAAGGGGCAGACACGAACATGACACGATAATTTTTCGTGTCAAATTTTCAAAACACGAATACGACACGAAACCTGTTAAGCCCAAACAGGTCGACCTGTTAACGACACGAAACCTGTTAAGCCCAAACACGAACCTGTTAACAAGTCGTGTTTTCGTGTTCGTGTCAAAATTGCACATAGAGTGTGTCAGACACGACCTGTTAAGACACGACATGATAAGGGGCAGACACGAACACGACACGATAATTTTTCGTGTCAAATTTTCAAAACACGAACACGACACGAAACCTGTTAAGCCCAAACAGGTCGACCTGTTAACGACACGAAACCTGTTAAGCCCAAACACGAAACCTGTTAACAAGTCGTGTTTTCGTGTTCGTGTCAAAATTGCCAGCCCTAGTTTTAACATACAAACGCATGCATGCAATTTCGAATCTAATCACATGCACACTCCTTTATATAGTTTTGACTTCACGTGAAACAAACAAGCAACCACTCTTGGTATTCTATTTTTATCGAGACCAACAAATGAGAACCAAGATTTAGGATGATCACATCAACCTTTAATTCGTTTCTTATTAATCCGGTTATTAAGCATATCTTCAAAATATTCTACTTATATAAATCCAAAAACTCAAGTGTGTAAAACATGCATGTTTCAAACGTGTGTGTATATATATATATATATATATATATATATATATATATGATAACCTGTTATGTGTTTTCCTCACTTTACAAGTATTAACAATATTTATGTGTAATGTGATCTCATGCAAATCTCACCAATCTGTTATATGTATGGATGTATGCGTTAATAGGTAACCAGACAAGGACGGACAATAGATAGAGATGTACCTCTCGTAGATCAAAGGTCAATCGAATAGAAGCATGTATCAAACTCGAATACATACACCAGCTAGAACATAAGCGATAAGATTCAATGTCGAAACTCGAAACCTCGACATACAACAGCCACACGAAGACCCAACAAATTATGCTACGAGACTCAAACGAAATCGATCACCCGGCCAAAAGTTGCTGCGAACACTGGAACACAACTACACGATCACCAACTGAACTAGCCTTCGACTCCTGTTCTTGTAGAGAGAAATACGTCTGGAACTTTTTTATTGTGTAACGAATCAGTTTAGAGAGATGCCAAGATATGCAGGATTGTTATACGCTCTTCAAAAGGGCATGTGAATTGATAAGGATGGAATACCGTGTATTTTTATAAGGCAAGTAGATATGAACGTATCTTCATTTTGATATACTCAATATAAATTGGTCTTATCTCCCCAAAACGTGTGGCTTGCATGAGTAAAAAAAAAAAAGAATGTTGTTATATCATATTTGGGTAAGAGGTATACGTATTTGAACAAGGGATAAGAATGCATCATTATTTATTTTAGGTTTGGATTAGAATGCAATAGGTATCGTCTCCAAAAACATAGAAAACGTGTAGGTTTATAAAGGATTTAGGAATGTCATCTTATGCTTTAGGCTAGGATATGGATTAATATTTTAGATAATATTGTATTTTATTAATATAAGGTATAGTACATATGTATTAAGTCACTTATTCACACTTAGGTTATAATCATAAAATGTTAATCAAATTCTAGGGTGTTTTATTTTATCTTTTCATTTTCTTTCATATTTTTTTTCAAACTTCAATGGCTTCATCATCTTCGAATTATGTTTCAAAGAAAAAGAAAAGTGCAATAGATAGTTCTCCTCCTCAAATTCCTTCAAAATATAAATTTTTTGACATACGCCAAGATATTTGGGATAAATGTCATTCCGGCCAATTTGGCACTGAAATTTTTTTGATTGACCTTTATAACAAGCGTATCAAGAGGCTGAAAGAATAAAACAAGGAAGATCAAGAGATTATATTGACGCATCAAAAGAAAGTTGATGATCGTAATAAAGAAATAGAAGATTTTCAACAGAAAATTGTTGAAGTTTACAAAAGTATTCACGATAGTTTATTTATTTCTTAATGTTTCATTTATTTTTAGTTGATGTAGTATGATATTTTACATTAACTATTTGTTACTACGCTACGTTTTAAGTATTTTCTATCAAGATTTCTAGGCAATTCGACTTAGGTTTTTGTTTTTGGATTTGATTATGTTGAAACAGAATGCTTCTGTTAGGTCACCATATTGTTGTATCACAAGTATATTTTAGTGAGAGAAAGTAGAGAGAGAGAGAGAGAGAGAGATGGATGGCACAATAATATGCTTAATAATAATGAAAGAGTAACTTTGCATAAAATGAACCAACACCCATCTCATCGATGAGAGGGGTATTTATAGTTGTACAAGCTTGGGCAACACCCCATGTAATGTTTCTAGAATCTTTGCCATGGTCCATGGGATTACTTCATGGACCGGGCCTTAACTAAACATATAAGCCTGATATTATTGCAACCTATTACATAATTAAATGACCGACACTTTATATTAATTACACGTAATCCCAACAATCTCCCCCTAAGGGTTGGTCATCAAAGGTTGCTTGACGTCTTCATTGCTTCGTTGGCTTGACGTCTCTTGTATCTTTGTTCTTTGTTCTTTGTCGTTGCTGTGATCATATGTTGGTTTCGCCTTGCCTTCATCAACATCTTTACTCTGTTATCTTTACGTCTTTCTCCAACATGCTCATACTTCTTTTGACTTTGAATCTTCATGAACAAAGAGTTCTTATTTCATAGCTTTGATCTTTGTCTTTCAACTTTATAGATTCTTTGACATTGACATAGAATCTTTCTGAAATTTGATTTGATCTTTGATAGGAAATTTTTCTTTTGTGATGTTGGTATGAGCATGTGGATCTTGAGTATGAGTTGATGAATCATGATGGTAACAGTCTTTCCTCCAAGGATCATTCATCGGTATCTGCATGGTAAAGGTTAGTAATAATCACCAATCGATCACGGTAGACTTTTCATAAAGATTAGACCACTACGATTGTTTTACTGATGAATGTCTTGATTCCATTCACCTTGGTCGGGCACATCAGCCATCCGAATCCCATTAAGGACAGTTATCAGTACTTTGGATAAAATCTAAGTACCGACCCACATTTTCAGGACTCGATTCGTGAAAGGAATATCCTTAAGGGGATTTCCAGCACTTACAGGTTCAGACTTTGAAATAATCAACAACATAGTGTGAAGACTCTCTCTAATCCTTACAAAGGCTGTTCCTGAATTGGATACCCTCAAGAAGGCTCACACAGGTGCACCGAAGTACACTAACAATTCAGGTGAGCTGCTGAAGTATACCAAAGTACTACTCCACGACTGTAGACCACTTGAAACATAGGAAACACAATTATATAAGTGGTAAGATCCAAAGATCTCATAAAAGACTCTTACAACTTGTGTTCTTTTTGGCGAACACAAGTGTATGTTTTGGAAAATGTATCCTAAGAGATCTTTTGATGAATCTTGTGGCTCTAGACTCGATTAGTGCGCTTTGATTTTAGTAGTCGGAGGCATGGAGCAGAGTATCTCCTTTTCAATATCAACACATCTCGGAGTGAGAGGTCGATAGATTATGCGAGGTTCTCCGTGAGAAATGAAACAAGTATTTTTTAAGAGATACTTGAGTGGCTAGAAGGTTAAGTGCAGTGCGTCACTGGGTCCATGACGTCTTTTCTTCAATACCGGCATCACCTTGGTGACAACCAGTAGCATATGAATTGAACCCGGTTTCTGCCCTAAGGTTGATCATTTGGAGGGCTATTTCTTTTCACCCTTTCATTAAATTTTCTTTTTAATTCTTCAACCACTTCTTTCTCCTTTCATTTCTTTATTCCTTTTTTCAATCATACCTAAGGACTTCTAGTTCTAATCTATTGGTGTTGTCCTTGGGTAGATCCCTCCGGCTCTGGCGGATCATAGGACATAAACCTAACCATAATAACCTTATTACTCCATGATTATCCTAGATTCATTGATCACATGCCATAAAACCATTTGTAAAAATCTCTCAAATTGTTTATGATTATAAAAACATATTTTGTTAGCACTTTGAGAGTTTTCCTTTTTCAGAAATACTCCCCCTTCACATGTGCTCATAAATTTTAAAGATAAATTTACACATGTTGGGTGGAGTTTGCACTTTTGAATTAATTAAATCTCAGTGAACATGACCGATTCGAGACACACTTACATCACTAGTTAGACTAGCTTGAAATTATTACTCGTCCTGGTCACATTCAAAGAGAATCTCTTGAAACGGTAATCTTCTACTTAGACAAGTCCTATTCGAGACACTCTTACATCACTGGTTAGACCAGCTTGAAATTATTACCCGTCCAGGACAAGTCCTTTTGATTATTGACAGTTAAGTTTAGTCAATTCGTTGGTTCTATCTGAGTCGAGCTCATACGAGATTCCACACAATTGTTACCATATTTTAATCACATTTTATTTTTCCCCTCAAAAATAGTATATTTATTGGGTTTTAGAGTTGCTGCTGCTTGAATGGTTAAGACTGCTAATAAGAAATGCTTTAAGTCATTGCTGCTGCTAGTAAAAAATGTTACAACTGCTTGTGTATTTACTACTGCTAGTGTTATTGAAGATGTTCAAGAAAATACACCAAGTGGTTACTACTGCTAGACTACAAGTTACAACTGCCAGTTCAGAGTTACAACTGCTTTCAGAATTACAACTGCTACTGAACTTGAAGGAAAATATTCTAAGTAGTTAGTGCTGCTAGAAGAAAAGTTAGTACTGCTAGTACAAACTTACTACTGCTGAAGAGTTAAGACTGCTAGAGTTAGAAATACAACTGCTCGTATGTTTAGTTAGTGCTGCTTATGAGATAAACATGTATAGTCGGTTAGATAAATATAGAAAATATTCTTTTAAAATTTATCTTGTATAGAAAGTAATTGTAAGCCGACTAGGACTCCTTAGTCTATAAAAGGAGGTCCTAGGGCATAGAGATAGATACATGATCTTACGATTGATTCATATGATTCTTTAGAAAACTTCAAGGTTGTAAACCCTAATACTGTTGAGTATTTGTATTATTAATAATAATATTGAAGTGTTTTGTTTGATATTTTCTGTTAAGTTCTTCTTAAGATTAAAGTTTAGATTCCGCATAAACTTTAATATACTCAAAGACAGTTTCTACATAAGTTGTATTGGATTTATTCAATATTACCCTTTACAAGCTAAGGGAATTCGATCAAGTATTCAACTGGGATCAACAAGTGGTATTAAAGCTTTTGATCTAGAAAATGTGAATCAAGAAGAACCTATTTAAACTCACCTTACTGAAGACATGGTGTCAGAGTCTACACACATGATTACTGCATCTAAGGTGCCAATGCTCAAGTCTGGAGAGTATGAGCTATGGAGAATGAGAATAGAGCAGTACATTCAGATGGTTGATTATATGTGGGAGGTCATAGAAGCTGGCAATCAACTACCTAAAACAGAAACTATTGTTGATGGTGTTATCATTACCTTGCCTATTAAAACTACTGAAGACAAGGCACAAAGAAGACTGGAAGTAAAGGCAAAAAGCACTCTAATGATGGGAATTCCTAATGATCATCAGTTGATTTTCCACCACATCAAGGATGTTAAATTGTTGCTAGAAGAAATTGAGAAAAGGTTTGGTGGGAATTCTGCTACCAAGAAGACCAGGAAGTACCTTTTGAAGCAACAATATGAGAATTTTGCTGCTCCAAGTTCTGAGAATCTTGATCAGACTTTTGACAGACTTCAGAAACTTATAAGTCAACTAGCACTTGTGGATTTCTCAATTCCTCAAGAAGATGTAAATCAAAAGTTTTTGAGAAGCTTGTCACCAGAGTGGAATACACATACTATAGTATGGAGAAACAAGGCTGATCTTGATACCATGAGTTTAGATGATCTGTATAACAATTTTAAAGTTTATGAACCTGAAGTCAAAGGGTCATCTAGCTCATCCTCAAGCACACAAAACTTAGCTTTTGTGTTCTCCTCCAATAACAGTTCTAGCAGTACTAATGAAGCAGTTAATACTGCTCATGGAGTTAGTACTGCTGGCACACAAGTTAATGCTGCTGGGTCTACAACCCTTGATAACTTGAGTAATGTTGTTATCTATGCTTTCTTAGCTAGTCAATCCACTAGTCCTCAGATTATGCATGAATATTTGGAACAGATCCATCCAGATGATCTTGAAGAGATGGACTTGAAGTGGCAGATGACAATGTTGAAAATGAGGGCAAGAAGATTTTTGAAGAAGACTGGAAGAAACCTCAAGGTCAATGGGCAGGATAGCTTGGGTTTTGACAAATCCAAGATTGAATGCTACAACTGTCACAGGAAGGGTCACTTTGCTAGAGAGTGTAGGGCACCAAGGAACCAAGACAACAAGAGTAATGAAGTTTCAAGGAGAACTGTGCCTGTGGAAAATACAACTTCTACAGCTTTAGTGTCTAAATGTGATGGTCTTGGTGGCTATGATTGGAGTGACCAAGCAGCTGAAGGACCAAAATTTGCACTTATGGCCTACTCTTCTTCATCAAGTTCTGATTCTGAGGTATCTAATGATTCTGGTTGTTCATTCAAATCTTGTTTAGCAGTACAAATGAGATCTGGTTTAGTATCAGTTAAAACTGCTAAGCAAAATGTTTCTAAACCAGCAGTAGTAACTAATAAGGCTAGGAATGAAAACTGCTAAGCAAAATGTTTCAAATCTTGTTCAGCAGTACAAATGAGATCTGGTTTAGTATCAGTTAAAACTGCTAAGCAAAATGTTTCTAAACCAGCAGTAGTAACTAATACTGCTAGATCAGTTAGTACTGCTAACACCAAAAGAATAGTGAATGGTGCAAAACAATTGTCAAAGTTTTCAAATAAAGCACATTCAACTGTAAAAAGGCCCATTCAAAAGAATACAACAATTAGTGCTGCTAAGGCAAAAGCAGTAGTTTCTACTGCTAAGCCAAAAGCAATAACTGATACTGTTTTGGGAAATCACTTTTATGCTGTTAAGGTTTTAAATCAGGTTTCCAGAAACAGCAGTGCATCCATAGTTTTAAAGAGGTATGATTATGTAGATGCACAAGGCAGATCCAAGTCAGTATTGGCTTGGGTCCCCAAAATGAACTGATTTTCTTACTTTATGTGCAGGGCAATCCACAGGTGGAATTAGAAGATAAAGGAGTATTTGATAGTGGATGCTCAAGGCACATGACTGGAAACATGTCCTATCTTGAAGATTTTGAAGCAATTGATGGAGGATATGTTGCTTTTGGGAGTAATCCAAAAGGAGGGAAAATCACTGGCAAAGGTACAATAAAAACTGGTAAATTAGATTTTGATAATGTGTACTTTGTAAAAGAGCTTAAGTTTAATCTCTTTAGTGTCTCACAAATGTGTGACAAAAAGAACAGTGTTCTTTTTACTGACACTGAATGTTTTGTCTTATCTCCTGAATTGGAAGAAATCTATCCTGATACTGATGATGATGTACTTGGTGCAGAGGCTGGCTTAACCAATATGGAAGATGTAGTACCTGTCAGTCCTATTCTAACTACAAGAGTTCACAAGAATCATCCTAAGGAACAAATTATTGGAGAGCCAAAATCTGCTGTTCAAACAAGAAAAATGATAAAAGATTTGAAGGAACAAGGTTTCTTTGCCAGATCCCTTCATCAAAGAAACAATCACAAAGACCTTCAAAACTGTTTATTTGCTTGTTTTCTATCACAAATAGAAACCGAGAATGCTCATAAAGCATTACAAGATCCAAGCTGGGTGGAAGCTATGCAAGAAGAGCTTCTACAAATTCAAGCTTCAAGAAGTTTGGACACTGATAGATTTGCCTAATGGGAAGAGGGCAATTGGTACTAAGTGGGTTTTTAGGTGCAAAAAGGATGAAAGAGGAATTGTGATTAGAAACAAGGCAAGGTTAGTAGCTCAAGGATACACTTAAGAAGAAGGTATTGATTATGATGAAGTATTTGCTCCAGTTGCAAGAATTGAAGCTATAAGGTTATTTTTGGCTTATGCTTCATACAAAGACTTTGTAGTGTATCAAATGGATGTGAAAAGTGCTTTTATGTATGGGACTATTGAAGAATAAGTTTATGTCTCACAACCACCGGGTTTTGAAGATCCTAACTTTCCTGACAAGGTTTACAAGGTGGAGAAGGCACTATATGGTTTACATCAAGCTCCCAGAGCTTGGTATGATACATTGTCAACATACTTGTTGAATAATGGTTTTAGTAGAGGGAAGATTGATAAAACTTTATTTATCAGAAGGAACAAAGATGATATCTTGTTAGTTCAAGTTTATGTTGATGATATCATCTTTGGATCAACAAACAAGGTTTTATGTGTTGAATTTGAGAAGCTAATGCATGAAAGATTTCAGAAGAGTTCAATGGGTGAACTTACATTCTTCTTAGGGTTACAAGTTAAGCAAAAGGAGGATGGCATATTTATCAGTCAAGATAAGTATGTGGCTGAAATTTTGAAGAAGTTTGGGTTTACTGATGCCAAGCGTGCAAAGAAAACTATGGAAACTTCCAAGTCCCTGCTTAGAGATGAAGATGGTGAAGAAGTTGATGTTCATTTATATAGATCAATGACTGGCTCATTGATGTATCTTACAGCTTCAAGGCTTGACATTATGCTTGCAGTGTGTGCATGTGCAAGATATCAAGTCACACCAAAAGTTTCACATCTTAATGCTGTGAAAAGAATTTTTAGTTACTTGAAAGGTCAACCCAAATTAGGCCTTTGGTATCCAAAAGATTCACCTTTTGACTTGGGTGAGGGTGAGGAGGTCAGGGCATTTTTGGTCTCAAGAGCTTTTGAGTCTGGGTATCTCCTAGAGATTAAGTTGTCTTCATAGAAAAACTTCCCATAGATCTCAGGGAGCTCAAGGGTCTGAATGTGATTAGTATTCCTGAGGCCCTGTGAGAAGTTTAGCCACTTCTTAGGGAGACTGTTGACAAAACCAACATTTGTCTCATGCTTAGACAAAACTACACCATCATTTGATAATTCATTTATCAGGGTCTTGTATCTAGTATATGTCTGAGAGAGACTTTCAGAGTCCTTTGCCCTGAAAGTATTGCACTCAAGTTTCAGGTCCATAATCCTGTTTTCCTTGGTATCTGAGGGACCTTCAAAGCTATTAATCAAGTCATCCCAAGTTTGCTTGGCTGTTGAACAGTTGATGACTGATTTCATTATATCGTCAGGAAGACAAGATATAATTATGCTTTTCAGGCGTTGGTCTTGATTGACCACCCTTCTCTCATCAATGGACCACTGAGCTTCAGGCTTGTTTAGCTCCTCAGCAGTCTTAGGGATATAAGGACCTTATTTGACACAAGTGATGTAGTATGGTTCTATACCAGTCAAGTAGCAAAGCATTCACTTTTTCCACTTGCTAAATTTTCCAGCTTCGAGTCTGGGGGCAACAGCTGAAAAGCTACCACACTTTTTATCGAAGAGCTGGGGCACATTAATATCAGCCATAGTAGGATCTTGGTTTTAAAAACCTTGAGCACTCTTAGTTTTTGAAAAGATTTTATAAACCAGAGGCTCTGATACCACTTGTTGTTCCCTTTACACGCTTAGAAGTAACTACAAAGTTAATCTAATTTTGTTTATGACTGAGATTAACGTAATGATTAATTATAACAAATAAGTAAAACGTAAATATAAAAACACAGTTTTTCAACGTTTAAATTCTTATTAGAAATCAATCAAATAATCTATTACCCAAGTGTTTTGCGGAACAAACACTTGGGATTGAATAGACAAGGTATGGTGTGTCTCCTATCTAAACTCAAGATATTCTTGAGTGGTAACAATATCGACCCACTGAGCTATCTCAGGGACTTAGTTACTCTTTGTAGGAGAAAAGTGGTTTTGTGAAAGTCTAAGCTTTTTAATGCACAAAAAAACTATTTCCACTTTTCTCCATCTGTACCTATTTATACACAAGTATCAAAGAGTACTGATGATTAAAAATACAAAAAGAATTACAAAGCGTGTCTGAAAACTACAACAGTATTTTTCATTTCCAAGAACCAATATGTAACACCCCAACCCGACAAGGGTAGAGATATCACATTATGGCGACATTACAAAGCATTCATACATATACACAGCGGAAGCCATAAAACATAATAAATAAATAAGCCAAGTCAACATGACTTGAATCCAGTACAAAAGTCTCACAAAATAATGAAATAATCCAAAGGAAGAACATAACGAAATGAATCCATAATCAAAATGTCTAAACAACTGGTAAGACTAGGGTAGGACATCATCTAAGGTAAAAGCATCCAACTAACTCTCATCCCAAGCATAAGATCCATCTCCCAGCTAGATACCTGCCGCACACGAAAAAGAAAACGTGCGGCTGAGCTTACAAAGCCCAGTGAACAGATACATAATACAAGCAAAGATAACGAAACCGAGATATAACAAGGCACTGGGAAATGTCATGAGGTATAATCAAAGAAAAAGAGTAATAAGGGAAATGTAGGATAGTTTTCTACCACGAGCCCACAACTCAAAGTCATAATCTCAACATCATAGTCTCAAAGTCACAAGCTCACAATCAGAGGGGATACCTCTCAGGCAACCAGATAATATGAGGGGTGACCTCATGTATCAATAGGGGTGGAGTAGCTAGCTCCCAAAAGTGTGAAAGGCGTGCATTGCACACAGCACCAGTCACCTCAAAGTCATACTCAAAATCATACTCAAAGTCATAGTTAAATCCACTAAACAAAACAAATCTAGGATTGCAACCCATACGCCCCCCAAACTCAAAGTCAATCTCAAAGTCAATAGCCGGCAGATAATATAAAAGGGACGGTGTGAGAAATCACTCCCCCACACAGGAGTCATGCCAGTGGTGCATCACAGACATGGCCAGGTTACCTTCCTGGCTAGGAAAGTACACAAATGGCTCGGGTATCAAACTAAGAGTCAGGTCTCAATGTCATGCAAACGGGTTTATCTCAAGGTCATAACAAAGCATATCTCAAGGTCATGTCAAAATGAATCTCAAAGTCATATGAAAAAGGTTCATGTAAAAAGGTTCATAGCAAAAGGGTCATAGCGAAAGTTCATAGCTCAACATCGAAGCATAAGTGATAAGACACCCTTTCTTAAAAGGATAGAGTATCCGTACCTTATGAAGAAAGCACAAATAGAAATAAGCACAGAAACAGGGGACAGCTCAAAGTCGCTCCTTCTTCACACCTAAGGAAGTAGAAGGGAATTACATTTCATTCTTAATTAACTGCTTTCCCATTTTTGTAACTTTCCATTTTTAGCAGGTTTCCATAGTTAGTAAGTTTCCTCTTTTGGAAAGATTCCATTTTTAGAAATATGGAGTAATATACTTAGTTAGATCATAATTTCTGGAATTAGTGTATCTTTTATCTTATTTACATATTCGATCCTTAAGAACTCTCCATTCACACTTTATACCCATTTATTACAAAGTTACACTTTTAACCTCCAATATCAAGTTATCCATTTTACATAATTATTACTTACCTTATCATATTACATGATTGCATCCTCATTTATTCATAATTTACACATTAGGTCACTCTAGTTACCATAGTTACATGTCTAGTCCCTTAGTTTTACGAATTACACAATATATCCTCAACTTTATATATGGTACGATTTAACCCTTCAAATATAGGTTTTACAACACAAGTCCTTTAGGTTAGAATATTTACACCCTTAGTCCCCATACTCATGTTTTAACCTTTTACTTATCAACAATTACACCATCGGTCCTTTATTAAACAAAATAGCCGCATACCCCTTCGAATATGATCTTAACACGTATAGCCCTCAAGTTTTGCAACATTACATGTTTAGCCCTTCTCTTTATTCAATTCGACTTATATATATATAGTTATGAAACAACCCCTTTTAAGTATCAAACTAACACAAGGATCCCTCGAATTTTATGTAGTACGATATATATAAGTTTGAACAAGTTTCCAAAAACAGTCCCATAGTTTAAAAATGACAAAATCGGTCCCCTTATAGTTCCAAAACCAATCGGTATGCATTTTTTTACCCACTAACCCTAATCAAAACATGTTCCAATCATTACTACTCATCATTAATCATTAATTAAGCCTTTAAAAAGAACCCTAATCCATTCTAAACCCTAAATCGACCATATTTCTCATTTTAAAAATCCGGTTAGACATAAATCCCACATCATACGATCTAGACTTCATAGGCTCATTTTAATACTTCCATTATATTACTATGATCATGATGAACACATACTTAACAAGTTTATAGCAGCAGATCGCTTATATGAATCCCCTTTAAGGTTTGGTTCGATCATAACATATTTTATTCAAATCGATATTTTTTAACGTGCATGGTTCCTAGACTCGTTATGTATGCTAATATTAAGATGAAAAAGGCCATGAAAGAAGGATCAAACCAGGGTTTAGTCGAATCACAAATGCGTACGAGTGATGGAGTCGAACCGAACAAAAGAACACCGCGATCACCACAGTCCTCTCTAGTTCTTGTATACGTTAACATGTATCACAAATATTATGAGAGCGTGAGAAAACGACATATGATAACATATAGGTCGGATTAGGAATAAGTCGAGCAAAACCTTATAATGGAGTCGCGATATCAAAACTCTTCCACAGGTCGAACTCGGTCACGAACGACTTCCAAATCTACGTGTTATAGGTCGAGAGGAGTGTTAAGAACAAGAGAAAAGCATAATATAATGTGTGCTAAGGTCGATGAAACTTATACCGATTACCTCCTTATCGAGCTCTTCGACAAGTAACCACCCTCTGGAAATCGAAACACCACGAACACACCTTCAAGGCTCTCTCTAGCCTCCTTTAGACGATCAAGAACACGAAAGTTTGGTTTAGAAAAGCTTGAAATGATCGATCGAAGGGTAGCAGCCGTTTTGTGGTTTTTAGGGTTTGTGAGATCTTTGGTTAACTATGTGAGGATATTATGGAGAGTGTGTGTGATATAAGAGTGGAATACCGTGTAATTTTGAAGAGTGATAGGCCCAGAATTTCGGGGTTGAGATATGACCAAATCACACTTGATAATCTTCCTTATTTACTTTTATTTCAAATTAATTTATTAACATAGGTACATGTTATAATATATTCGGCTAGGTGGTGATTAGAAGGGTACACGTGACCTTTTTAATGTGTTATAAGTGGCTTTGGATCATTTCGTATCTTAAGTTATTAGTTTATCAAGCTTCTGGATCAATTTGGTAAATCAAGGACTTGTTTTGTTAAAGTTTTTGATTGTAGGGGCAATTTGGTCCTTTTACATGTTTTTAGATTTTTAGGTGTTACAATTTCTTCCCTTCTAACAAAAAAAATTTCGTCCCCGAAATTTGCAAAGAGTCAAAATGAAACGGACCGAAACATAATGGAGACATACCAGATCAGAATACAAAATGAGGATAACTAGCTCGAATAGACTCCTCGGTCTCCCAGGTAGCTTCCCGCTCTGGGTGGTTCCGCCAAAGAATCTTAACAAAGGGAATGACCTTACGTCTCATAACTCGCTCTTGGCGATCAAGAACAGCTTCCGGCTCCTCCGGAAGAGACATATCGGGTTGGATCTGATCAAAAGGATAAGACACCACATGCAGAGGATGATAATTGTATCCCCTCAGAAGAGATACATGAAAGACGTCGTGAACATGTGATAATTGCGGAGGAAGAGCCAAACGATACGAAACCTCTCCAATGCGTTCCAAAATCTCAAACGGTCCGATGAATCGAGGACTGAGCTTGCCCTTAATCCCAAAACGTTTTACCCCTCGGAACGGCGAAACCTTAAGAAATACCCGATCACCAACACGAAACTCCAAGTCACGCCTATGCTTATCAGCGTAACTCTTTTGACGCGCACGAGCTTCCTTCAACTTCTCCCTGGCAATATCCACTTTCTCAGTAGCGATCTGAACTAACTCTGGACCCTCAATAACGCGCTCACCAACCTCATTCCAACAAACCGGAGCCCTACATTTCCGACCATATAACATCTCGAAAGGAGCCATACGAATACTCGCGTGCCAACTGTTATTATAAGCAAACTCTACCAAACACAAATAATTGTCCCAGCTACCAGTCCACTCTAAGGCACATGCCCTCAACATGTCCTCCAAGGTCTGAATGGTCCTCTCCGACTGACCATCTGTCTGAGGGTGAAACGCTGTACTGAACTTAAGGCGCGTATCCCATGCCTTATGTAATCCCTTCCAGAATCGAGATGTAAACCGAGGATCCCTATCTGATATAATAGCCGTAGGCATACCATGAAGCCTAACGATTTCCTGCTGAAAAATGTCCGCCAATTTACTAACACTGTAGTCCACACGAATAGGGAGGAAGTGAGCAGACTTGGTTAGTCGGTCAACGACCACCCAAATCGCATCATGCTTCCTACGAGTAGGAGGTAAACCTGTCACAAAATCCATGGAAATTTCTTCCCATTTCCACTTCGGAATCTCCAACGGCTGAAGCAACCCGCTAGCTCTCTGGTGCTCAATCTTGACCTGCTGGCAAGTCAAACACTTAGATACAAACGAAGCCACATCCTGTTTCATGCCACTCCACCAGAAATGTTGCTTAAGGTCCCGGTACATCTTAGTAGAACCAGGATGTATAGTAAAAGGGGAACTATGAGCCTCTGATAGAACAACCTCACGAAGCTCAGGATCGTTGGGAACACAGAGACGGTCCTCAAACCACACTACACCGGAATCATCAACTCTAAACTCTGACTGTTTTCCTTCCTCAACATTCTGAACTATAGACCACAGCTCACCATCCTCTTTCTGAGCTTCCTTAATTCGCAAAATAAGATTGGACTCAACCGTAAGGCTAGCCCAATAACCACCATGACCTCGAACACAAAACTCCACATCAAGAAGCTCTAAATCATGCAAAATACGGGGCTCAAACTCCAAACTCGCAATCATACCCGACTTTCTACTAAGAGCATCAGCGACTACATTCGCCTTACCGGGATGATACTGAATGTTAGCATCATAATCTTTCAGAAGCTCTAACCAACGCCTCTGCCTCATATTCAACTCTTTCTGGGTGAAAATGTATTTAAGACTCTTATGATCGGTGAAGATGTCACAAGTCTCTCCATACAAATAATGACGCCAAATCTTTAGCGCGAAAACCACAGCTGCTAACTCTAGATCATGCGTCGGATAGTTCACCTCATAAGGCTTCAGCTGCCTCGAAGCATATGCGATCACCTTCCCATGCTGCATCAAAACACATCCTAAACCCTTCTTCGATGCATCGCTATATATCTGGAACCCGCCGGAACCCGATGGAAGAGTCAAGATAGGTGCCGACACTAAACGTTTCTTCAACTCCTCAAAACTACTCTCTCGCTCATCAGTCCAAATAAACTTTTCCCCTTTCCTCATCAACTGTGTCAACGGCAAGGCAAGACGCGAAAAACCCTCAACAAATCTCCTATAATACCCAGCGAGACCCAGGAAACTTCTCACTTCCGTTACATTTGTAGGTCTTGGCCATTTTGTGATAGCCTCCACCTTCGCCGGATCCATAGTAATACCGTCTGCAGAAACGATGTGACCCAAGAAAGCTACACGATCCAACCAAAACTCGCACTTCGAAAACTTCGCATACAATTTCTGCTGTCGCAAAATCTCCAGAACAATACTAAGGTGCTGCTCGTGCTCCGCCTCGGTTTTAGAATACACAAGAATATCATCTATGAAGACAATGACAAACTTATCGAGGAATTCGTGGAATATCCGGTTCATTAGATCCATAAACACAGCAGGAGCATTGGTCAGACCAAAAGGCATAACCAAGAATTCATAGTGACCGTACCGAGTGCGAAAGGCCGTTTTGGGAACATCCTGTTCCCTCACCCTAAGCTGGTGATATCCCGACCTCAGATCAATTTTAGAGAAATGCCTCGCTCCTTGCAACTGATCGAACAAATCATCAATGCGAGGAAGAGGATAGCGGTTACGAATAGTAATGCGGTTAAGCTCCCGATAATCGATACAAAGACGCATGCTCCCGTCTTTCTTCTTCACAAACAACACAGGAGCACCCCAAGGAGATACGCTCGGACGAATAAAACCGTTTTCCAACAGTTCCTGCAATTGCTCCTTTAATTCCTTTAATTCAATCGGTGCCATGCGGTAAGGAGCTTTAGATATGGGTTCAGCACCCGGAATCAGATCAATGCTAAACTCGACTTCCCTGACAGGAGGAATGCCAGGAAGTTCATCCGGAAATACATCGGCAAAATCGCGCACAATACGAATACTATCAATGCTAGGAACATCAGCAGAGGTATCCTTAATAGAAGCAAGAAAACCAAGACAGCCATGCGAAATCAATGTACGGGCTTTCATAGCCGAAATAATCTTTACAGATTTCAGAGGTTGGGAACCAGAATAAACATAATCAGGATGGTGAAGATCACCAAAGATCACTTTACGAGCATAACAATCAATGGTCGCCTTATGAGCAGCTAACCAGTCCATGCCCAGAATGATGTCAAAATCAACCATATCAATGGGGAGAAGGTTCGCAGAACGAACACGATCATCGAAACGGAGAGGGCAATTAACATACTCAACATCAATAATCACATGAGTTTTCATCGGGGTAGCAATAGATATACGGTTCATTAATTTAGTTGGGTTTACGTTTATTTTATTTGCAAGTGATGTGGATATTATAGAATGTGTAGCACCCGTGTCAAATAAAACAAACACAATACGATCTCCAATATGCAGAAAACCCGTAATAGTACCTGAGGTGCTAGCAGCCTGATCACGTGTCAAAGAATAAACCCGGCCTGAAGCAGGAGCTGCCCTAGCATCGACTTTAGGTTCACCAGCATTCTTCCTAGGACAGTCCTTGATCCTGTGCTGAGAAGATCCACACCAGAAACAGCCACCCGAAGCTCTATGACAAGGACCTGGATGAGTCTTCCCACAGGAAGTACATGTAGGAGGAGGAGGTAGAGCCTCAACAGGCCCCTTCTGACCAGACGATCCCGACTGCTGATACGACTGAGAATCCCTACGTCGGTTGTTATTACCCTGCCCCTGACGATTACCACCAGACCTACCAGAATCTCGCCTATCCTGGTTCCTGAACTCCTGCTGCCTATGATTATAACCTCGGTCCTGGCGACCCTGCTGATCATGCCCATGGTCCTGTCGACCCCGAAAATCCATCCTTTGGTCCTGCCGACCTCGAGAATCCTGCCTTTGGTCCTGCCGACCCCGAAAATCTATCCGGTTACCATCCCTATCACGCTTATTAGACACCCTGTCCGCATGTAACAACTCAATGTTACGCGCGGCATCCTGAACACTAGCCACATCATCAAATGGAGTGTTAACGATCCGGTCTAACACCCATCTCTTAAGTGCCCACTTGAAGTGACGAGCCTGTCGAAAAGAATCCCCAGTAACCTCTGGCCCCACGAAACTAGCCAGACGTAAGAAAACGCTGCATGAAATCTCCAGAAGACTCATGATCACCCTGCCGAATAGACCCGTATTCCCTCTCATACCTCAGCTGCTCTGCCATAGGGATGTACTGCTTATAAAACGCCTCAATAAAATCTGCCCACGAACAAGTCTCAGCAAAATCATCCCCTTTGGCCTGAACAAGAGCAGTCCACCAATTCTGAGCATCACCTTCTAGTTTGAATGTGGCCAAACGAGTTTTAAACTCGTCAGCACATCCCAGAACACGAAACAATTTCTCGACGTGCGTAATCCAGTCCTCCGCCTCATGGGGAGTAGCAGCGGACCTGAAAGAGAGAGGCTTAAGTTTGTTGAACCTCTCGATCCACACATGGATACCAGTTGGGGGAGCAGCGGGTGGAGCATCGCCACCACCACCACCACCAGAAGAACTAGCCCCATTCTTGATGTTAGTGGTGACCTCAGCCACCACTTTAGGCATAGCAGCAGCCACAGCAGCGGCTATCATCTCTTCAAAATTGGGGCCATCATCCCCATTAGTGTACTGAGTAAAGCGAGTGTTCACCATCTGAATGATCATGAAAAGAATTAGCAAAACATAAGGGAAGATAAGCACGAAATGGAAAGCGAAGCAGAACCTATGCCTACCCAAAACCTCACCAGTCAACTCTTAAACTTAAGGGTCAAATCCTATGGTCCACATGTTTCACAGGCCAAAGCTTATGTACGACAGGTCGCAGCCTGGGCTCTGATACCATAATTGTAACACCCCAACCCGACAAGGGTAGAGATATCACATTATGGCGACATTTCAAAGCATTCATACATATACACAGCGGAAGCCATAAAACATAATAAATAAATAAGCCAAGTCAACATGACTTGAATCCAGTACAAAAGTCTCACAAAATAATGAAATAATCCAAAGGAAGAACATAACGAAATGAATCCATAATCAAAATGTCTAAACAACTGGCAATACTAGGGTAGGACATCATCTAAGGCAAAAGCATCCAACTAACTCTCATCCCAAGCATAAGATCCATCTCCCAGCTAGATACCTGCCGCACACGAAAAAGAAAACGTGCGACTGAGCTTACAAAGCCCAGTGAACAGATACATAATACAAGCAAAGATAACGAAACCGAGATATAACAAGGCACTGGGAAATGTCATGAGGTATAATCAAAGTAAAAAGAGTAATAAGGGAAATGTAGGATAGTTTTCTACCACGAGCCCACAACTCAAAGTCATAATCTCAACATCATAGTCTCAAAGTCACAAGCTCACAATCAGAGGGATACCTCTCAGGCAACCAGATAATATGAGGGGTGACCTCATGTATCAATAGGGGTGGAGTAGCTAGCTCCCAAAAGTGTGAAAGGCGTGCATTGCACACAGCACCAGTCACCTCAAAGTCATACTCAAAATCATACTCAAAGTCATAGTTAAATCCACTAAACAAAACAAATCTAGGATTGCAACCCATACGCCCCCCAAACTCAAAGTCAATCTCAAAGTCAATAGCCGGCAGATAATATAAAAGGGACGGTGTGAGAAATCACTCCCCCACACAGGAGTCATGCCAGTGGTGCATCACAGACATGGCCAGGTTACCTTCCTGGCTAGGAAAGTACACAAATGGCTCGGGTATCAAACTAAGAGTCAGGTCTCAATGTCATGCAAACGGGTTTATCTCAAGGTCATAACAAAGCATATCTCAAGGTCATGTCAAAATGAATCTCAAAGTCATATGAAAAAGGTTCATGTAAAAAGGTTCATAGCAAAAGGGTCATAGCGAAAGTTCATAGCTCAACATCGAAGCATAAGTGATAAGACACCCTTTCTTAAAAGGATAGAGTATCCGTACCTTATGAAGAAAGCACAAATAGAAATAAGCACAGAAACAGGGGACAGCTCAAAGTCGCTCCTTCTTCACACCTAAGGAAGTAGAAGGGAATTACATTTCATTCTTAATTAACTGCTTTCCCATTTTTAGTAACTTTCCATTTTTAGCAGGTTTCCATAGTTAGTAAGTTTCCTCTTTTGGAAAGATTCCATTTTTAGAAATATGGAGTAACATACTTAGTTAGATCATAATTTCTGGAATTAGTGTATCTTTTATCTTATTTACATATTCGATCCTTAAGAACTCTCCATTCACACTTTATACCCATTTATTACAAAGTTACACTTTTAACCTCCAATATCAAGTTATCCATTTTACATAATTATTACTTACCTTATCATATTACATGATTGCATCCTCATTTATTCATAATTTACACATTAGGTCACTCTAGTTACCATAGTTACATGTCTAGTCCCTTAGTTTTACGAATTACACAATATATCCTCAACTTTATATATGGTACGATTTAACCCTTCAAATATAGGTTTTACAACACAAGTCCTTTAGGTTAGAATATTTACACCCTTGGTCCCCATACTTATGTTTTAACCTTTTACTTATCAACAATTACACCATCGGTCCTTTATTAAACAAAATAGCCGCATACCCCTTCGAATATGATCTTAACACGTATAGCCCTCAAGTTTTGCAACATTACATGTTTAGCCCTTCTCTTTATTCAATTCGACTTATACATATATATAGTTATGAAACAACCCCTTTTAAGTATCAAACTAACACAAGGCTCCCTCGAATTTTATGTAGTACGATATATATAAGTTTGAACAAGTTTCCAAAAACAGTCCCATAGTTTAAAAATGACAAAATCGGTCCCCTTATAGTTCCAAAACCAATCGGTATGCATTTTTTTACCCACTAACCCTAATCAAAACATGTTCCAATCATTACTACTCATCATTAATCATTAATTAAGCCTTTAAAAAGAACCCTAATCCATTCTAAACCCTAAATCGACCATATTTCTCATTTTAAAAATCCGGTTAGACATAAATCCCACATCATACGATCTAGACTTCATAGGCTCATTTTAATACTTCCATTATATTACTATGATCATGATGAACACATACTTAACAAGTTTATAGCAGCAGATCGCTTATATGAATCCCCTTTAAGGTTTGGTTCGATCATAACATATTTTATTCAAATCGATACTTTTAACGTGCATGGTTCATAGATTCGTTATGTATGCTAATATTAAGATGAAAAAGGCCATGAAAGAAGGATCAAACCAGGGTTTAGTCGAATCACAAATGCGTACGAGTGATGGAGTCGAACCGAACAAAAGAACACCGCGATCACCACAGTCCTCTCTAGTTCTTGTATACGTTAACATGTATCACAAATATTATGAGAGCGTGAGAAAACGACATATGATAACATATAGGTCGGATTAGGAATAAGTCGAGCAAAACCTTATAATGGAGTCGCGATATCAAAACTCTTCCACAGGTCGAACTCGGTCACGAACTACTTCCAAATCTACGTGTTATAGGTCGAGAGGAGTGTTAAGAACAGGAGAAAAGCATAATATAATGTGTGCTAAGGTCGGTGAAACTTATACCGATTACCTCCTTATCGAGCTCTTCGACAAGTAACCACCCTCTGGAAATCGAAACACCACGAACACACCTTCAAGGCTCTCTCTAGCCTCCTTTAGACGATCAAGAACACGAAAGTTTGGTTTAGACAAGCTTGAAATGATCGATCGAAGGGTAGCAGCCGTTTTGTGGTTTTTAGGGTTTGTGAGATCTTCGGTTAACTATGTGAGGATATTATGGAGAGTGTGTGTGATATAAGAGTGGAATACCGTGTAATTTTGAAGAGTGATAGGCCCAGAATTTTGGGGTTGAGATATGACCAAATCATACTTGATAATCTTCCTTATTTACTTTTATTTCAAATTAATTAATTAACATAGGTACATGTTATAATATATTCGGCTAGGTGGTGATTAGAAGGGTACACGTGACCTTTTTAATGTGTTATAAGTGGCTTTGGATCATTTCGTATCTTAAGTTATTAGTTTATCAAACTTCTGGATCAATTTGGTAAATCAAGGACTTGTTTTGTTAAAGTTTTTGATTGTAGGGGCAATTTGGTCCTTTTACATGTTTTTAGATTTTTAGGTGTTACACAATAGGAGTAAGCCAAAAGTCTTTCCGAGTTTCAGTTCTGACACTTCTTGACTTTTGCTGTTTTAGGGAAGGTTTGTTTATGGCCCGATAAGACTTCTCCTTATCTCTTCAAACTCTTCCCGCCTAATCCTGCCTTTTTTTCAGACTTCAGGTTCTTCAGTCTACGCTTTCAGTCTTCAGTTTTTAATCACTTATTGTTGTTGAGGAGACTGGGGTTCAGTGAGTTCTTGTCCAATACTCACTGAACCCATTGCCTTCTTCTTTGGATTAAGTGACACTCAGGGAGTTTCGCCTCACTGAGTGGTGAATCTTTCTTCTTAGACTCGTCCTGAGCATCTTGAAGGTAACTCACTGAGCGACTGTTCACTCAGTGACTGAATATTGTTTTCGGTTGATTAACACTTGGCTTAATTTGTATTCAAATCCTGTTTTCAGGATCCTTGGGTACTGACGGACCCAACAGCTCTAGGGATGATATCTAGCAACCGATTAAATGTGTTTGATATGAAACTCTTATCTGCCCCGGTATCAAATAAAATAGATGCATAGCAGTTGTTTAGAAGAAACGTACCCGTAACAACGTTCGGGTCCTCTGGTGCTTCTCTTCCTCCAATCACATATACTCTTCCTCGGGCATTTCCTGCATAGCCCTTGTTCCCTCCAGTAGCTTGGTTCCCATTGTTACCCTGGTTTCTCTGTTTCCTGCACTCATTCCTGAAGTGCCCTTTTTCCCCACAACCAAAGCAGGTAATGGAAGATTTGCCTTTGACGGTAGGAGTTCTTTGATTAGACACTGGCGCCCTCTGAGCAGGAGCAAGAACTGGGGATCTGCAATCCTTGATTATATGACCGATTCTTTGACAATTTCGGCATCTCACGGTGCATGGCCCGTTGTGATGGAGTTTACAACGGTTACAAAGAGGAGCTTTTCCAGCATAGACCTTCTGATCACTGGGTCCAGCAGAATAAACCTTAGCGACTTCCTGTCGTTTGTTTGGCTGATGGTTGACTCTTGAGTTGTCCTCCCATTTCCTTTTGTTATCTCCTCCTTTTTCTGCCATATCTTGGATCACCTGATCCATTAAGTTGTGAGAGATGGAGATTGTGTTATGTAAGTCATTAGGATTAGCAGCCAATATATTCCCTCTGATGTTCAAGGGTAATCCTCCGATGTAACGCTCTATCATTCGTGCCTCAGTAGCAACCAACTCGGGACATAGTAATGCTAACTCTTGGAAACGTTGTGTGTATACCACAATGTTGGTGCCTTGAACCTTTAAGTTCCAAAATTCTGCTTCCATCTTTTTGACCTCAGTGCGAGGACAATACTTCTGGAGCATTAAAGCTTTGAATTGTTCCCACGCCATAGCGTAAGCAATATCCATTCCTGATGTCACACCTCGCCAATGGCGGAAATGCGAGTGCAACATCATGGATATCATCACAACACATGGTGTCTATATAGAGAATTACTATATGCAAATAAATAGAGCAAAGTACAGACACAAGGTGTCGTAACGATACCCCAAAATAAAACAACCAAAAACAAACTCCAAGGTATCTCCATTAAAACATAGAGTAATAATGAAAGACATTCGAGTATCCCAAACAAAGTTCAACTTAATCAAATTAAAAACTTAAAGGTAGTCATCCTCAAATGCAAACTAGTCTCTTCTAGTCACGCCCTTCTATCTTAGCCTTAGAATGCTCACCTGAAAATGATGCTTAAAAACGTCAACATAATGTTGGTGAGATTCATAGGTTTAAGACACACAATACACCTCGATTATCAGTTCACTGTGATTATAAAACATAGCAGGACAGCAAAAATATAGTTATTATACAACTAACATGCAATCACAGCTTACGGGACGGAACGTGCCCACCGATCCAAATACCACCACAATTGGGACGGAACGCGCCCACCGATCCAATATAATGGGTAAATTAATACCCTCCGGCCGGACCACACAGAATAATAATGAGTAGAGCCACTAGGACTTTCCCACTCAAATAATCACCACACAGAAACACCACAATAACATGCAGTATACATATAATAACCATTACAAGTCCATGCTTTTTATTAAACACATAATCACAGTAACTCAAAACATTTAAACAAGCATCATCTCCATCCCAAGTTTAAAACAAAGTAAAAAATGGGACTATGAACTCACCTCAACCTTGCAGCTTCCAAATTATCCACACACAAATCTAACCAAACAAAACATTACCACATTACACGCGACCAAGCTAAAAGCTATAGTCCATGTAACACATATATGATGGATGTCTAAGGTTCATATAACCCACCATGGATTACCTAGACTCCATACTAATCACCACCAAACACCTATACTCACTAAATCCCTTAAATAAAACCTTTCAGAAAACACAGATTTTTAGGGTACATTCACTCACATAAAATCACGACCAAAAATCATCCACAACTCACACCAAAAATTCACCATGATCCTTCATAAGCATAAAAGCTTTTCCCAGAAGGCCATGCACCAAAAACATACACAAGTACCCAATGAAAAATCAAACATGACAACTATCCAGATTCGGATCTGAACGCACACCAAAAAAGTTTTGATCTCTTAGACATACTCGCACAACTTATTATCGTCTAATTTTCGCGTGGAAGTCAAATATAATATTGAACTCACTTCCCACAGAAGGTATAACCCAAACTACACTTTTTAAACCACTTTTGATCTCATTACTTCTAACCTAAATCTGTCCCGGTTTAACTGTTTTGACACCTTAATTCATAAAATTCGTTTGACTGACTTCCCGACCTCGAAAATACTCATGGTCGGACTTTTTGGAAAGCTCTTTCTCTGAACTACAATTTAAACATAAAATTCGTGATCTAACTCATTTTCATCTATTAAATATCATCGAATCTCTACAGCCTTAATATTCTGTCAGAATCTTAACTCATTAATTATCAAGTTTTAAACCCTAATTACTTCACCAATCATCATAATATTACTAATTAATGATTCCCACATGTTTTATAATCATAATTTACAGATCTAAATATAAACCCTAATCCATCATATTATTGCTACATGAATTATATAAATTAATTAAACATTAGTATTAAAATTTTACCTCAATTCTTGAATGATGAAAACCCTAAAAAAAATGTTCTTCTCCTCTTTTTCTCTTGCTTGGTCGAAAATCTCAATAGGGGAGTTAGGGTTGTTTTGGTTTTGTATTTATAGTGGTCTATAGAAAATTCTAGATAACTTTTCCACCAAGAATTGTAATTAGAATAAAATTTTGTTTCCTTTTTTTTTCCTCTATCCCTAATCGCCGCCCCCCCCCTATAAAAACCCTATACCGAAATTAACACCTTACGCGATAAACTTCCGATTTTACGACAACTCAGAAAAATATCATTTTCAAAATAAAGTTTCCAAAAATAGATTTTCACACTTATATTTAATATAACCCATAAAACCAACCTCCACGTAACTTACTAACGCTCAAATATTTGAACGGAGACTTGTTACGCAAAACCACAAAACACCAAAATTACACAAGTCATTTCTACACCACCAAGGCGATCAAAATGAACTTATCCCAAAATTCAACGCTACTCAAACATGATGAAAACCTCACACCAAGGGATTTAGTGCTAACACATGTACATATACCGCTCATACCACATATATACCATATATAACATATAATACACACCAAACAAAAATTAGATAGGTTGAGACTATTAGTCAAACTAACCTGCTAAAATCACGGTTGTTACACCTGATGATTTCATGCAAGTGTTCCACCAAGTTAAAGCACTGCCTGTCAAGGTATACGAGGCATACTTAACCTTGGATTCTTCTTCGCAATTTCAGATGCGGAACACAGTTTCTAACTTTTCTAGCCATCTTGCCAAGCTGACAGCTCCCTCAATACCTCCAAAACTTTCTGGATCACAAGCACGAAATTCCTTGTATGTGCAGCCCCGACTGACATTATTGGGTCTCGCGGCTCTATCACCGGTGTTAGTGCTTGATCCTACATTGGCAGCTGCGGCCATGGCTTCTGCTACCTGTTGTGCCATGAGCTGTGCCAATGTTGGCTGGTTGGCTACATTTGGAGTGGGAGTGGCATTAGTTGTGTGTCGAGTGTGGTTTGATTTGCGTGGAGCCATTTGTCTACAAAAGAAAGTAACAAATGATGAGATTTTGCAAGAGAGTATGAGAAGTCATCACATGAATGAATAGCATTACAGTAGAGCATGGAAGAGAAAATTAAATCAAGACAATCAATAGCAGAGAGATATAACAAAATGAGCTTGTTATAGATTAAAAGTCGGTTACAAGTTCTAAAAATTACAAGCTTATTGGAAAATACATCAGACACTAACCGAAGATTACTCGGTTTAATGGGTACAGAAACGATACATATAAATCTAAGGCTAGTTATGTCCTTGACGCAAAAGATTAACTTCTGCCTCAAGCTCTAATCGTGCAGCTTCCATATCTGAGAAACGTCTTTGGAATTCCTGGTACATCCTTATCTGAGTAACCAACATGGCCTTTAAGACGGAAATCTTCTAATCTTGATTCCTCGCCGTGTCTCTGGCTAACCATAGGGTCCTCTCAACGTCTTCTACCCTACCATGTATCTGAGCATGGTCTCTACTCAAATAGCGGACTCTGGAATCCAAGTTTCTAAGCTTATGGTTATAAGTATCCTGCATCTCTTCAACATTCATCCCTAATTCAAACACCTCTCGCCTCTCGGCATCGGCTCTCCTAAACAAAGTGTCAATGTTTCGATCGTACCATTCAAAACATGTTGGTTGTAACCTTTCCAGCTGATCAGTGTGGACGTCTAGTGTGCTGGCTTGTTGATGAAGAAGGGTCCATATCGAATCACGAGCACTTACATTATAGTCAGGGGGATTAAGTGTAGATATGTCATCTGGAATGTCTGGCATTGGGGAGTCTGGGACGTCAGACAGTGGAGAGTTTGGCTCAATATCTTTCCAGACTGTCTCTTGGTGAGTTCCCCTCGAGCTCTGCCCAATCTCGAATGTAGCCGGATAACCAATCAATTCCTCATCTGAATAAGACTCAGTAGCTCTCCTAAGTCTCTGATGTGGAGGTGAGTGATTAGGTGATGATGGTGGTGGTATTTGTGTGTTTAGAGTAAGTTCCGTATCAGGTTGCGATTGTGATACTTGTACATAGGGATCTTCAGCATCTGGAGTCATCTGAAGGGTAGGTGATGTATGAGTAGTACGGAGAATAGTTTTGGTAATATCAAGTGATTTGGAAGACATGGTCTGTGACAAAGATGGTATACGTGTATAAGTATATAAAAGATACTTATAATCTTTAGTGTAAGGCTAGAAAGTATTAGCCATAATATAAGTACATATGTATATGTATACAATTAATACGAAAGCATATGTTATCAAAGTAGCACGTAGTATATGCTAAGCATTTACACGAAATTATGTGTCATCAAAGTAGCACGTAAGTATATGCTAAGCATTAACACGAAAGTATGTGTCATCAAAGTAGCACGTAAGTATATGCTAAGCATTAACACGAAAGTATGTGTCATCAAAGTAGCACGTAAGTATATGCTAAGCGTGCTGAAACAATAAGTAGAGTAGCAAGTAAAGTGGCAAGTAAGGCAGGCTGGCATTTGGCGGTCATAGGTTGAGTTTTTGTAAAAAGTGGTTATAGTCTAGGTTTTATGTGTACCTAGTTCTCTATAACCTTAGCTCTGTTGCCAATCTGTAACACCCCCAAATCAGATCGCAGCGGAAATAATATCTGGGGTGCTACGTATTTGGATCATAACATAAGTAATAGAGAACGGATTATCTAATCCATTTTAAAGCTTCATAAATTAAAACATAAGTTTTACATAATTATGAAATGAGGAAAACAAGGCCCATAATAGTTTTAAGTTGTCCCATAGTACAAAAGCTTTGGTCATGAGTGTGATGTGTACACTCCAAAAGTGCGCCTATGCCCCTGCCAAGCGCTGCCTTGCATCATCATATATCAAACAACTAAACACCTGAGAAAAACTTGCTAAAATTCAGCTAAAAGCTGGTGAGTTCATAGGTTTACATAAAGCAGTAAAGTTGGACCAATAAGTTTACGAGTTAATATTACGATGTGTATAATGTTATACGAAAGGCTATTACGCTGTGCTAGGTTCCATGTTACCGAAGCTATGACAGTGTGCATGAGATGAGTTCATGTAATAATTAGGCCCGGCAAGTGTGATATCACTAGACACTTGTAATTCGACATGGTATACATCCGTTTGTCCTATCCGGACTGTTGATTCTCCAACACGAATGGAGGTGTCACCCTCAATAGATCTATTTATATGAAATGAAGTTACTGTTCAGTCCTTGATCTTATATGAATTTCACACTTTCTACCCTAACGGAGTAACTTTTGCACCGTTAGTCCTTGGTTAGTTATATGCTACATATTTAGTCCATAAAGGGTCAAATGTTACATTTTAAGCCTTATGTTTACTGTTTTAACAATTTCCACCCTCAAGTTATGAAATTTACAGTTTGAGACATAATTATAGGAAAGTGACAATATTAACCCGAATAGTAAAATATTTTGCAATTTAAGTCCAAATTTCACAAAAATAATGTAATAAATTTTCTAAGAGTTTCTATTGTTTCCAAAAGCTTATTTAAGTTGTAAAAACAACTTATTATCAAATAGAGCTTATTAAGTGCTTATTGGGCCTTAACGAGACAAACAAAGGCCCGTTAAGAGATATTGATCCAAAGGGTGTTCGAAGGTTTTTGGCCTGGTTTTGGGCTGATTTTATAGTCTTAAAAATGTTACCAAACAGCTTATACAACTGCTTATTCGCTAGAGCTTAATGGGCTGCTTATTGGGTTAAAAGCTCACTCCGTAAAAACAAAGGTTTTGTAACTGTGTTCGAGTGCGATAAGCTTTAGGCTTATAAAGGGACTTTTAGTAGCTTATGGTGTGAGCTTATTTTACCAACTTATTAGTTGGGGTTATAAGGAATCAGTTCGAGTAATAAAAATGATAGGTTATGCATATCAAATGGATTTTAATGAATCATTCTTAGTCGACATAATGAGTTGGTCCAAAAAGAATTATGACATATAAATGTGATATGATGCAATATGGGTTAGAATAGCGTCTCGTTAAACATTATAATGAACATAAAGGTGTCGAATAAATGCAAGACTCGTATTTCTAGCCATCCATGATGGAGGTCATATGTATATACGAGAAAATAAATAACGAGAACACGTAAATAAATAGAGATAGCTATGTATGATCGAATGGAAAGTGTACGCTGCATGATATATGGAAATTCATAACAATGAATAGAAAAGGAGTTTTTAAGAGCTTACCACACCAAAGAGGTGGTGAGATAAATGTTTCACGTGGATTAGGACACGTATGGATTGCAAGGATGATCAAAAAGGACTCGAGAACAAGGCATACGGCTTGAAAAAATGGATTAGAATGGCACGACAAGGCTTCCTGCTTCCTGGATACTCTCGGCAATTGCAAACACTCAGGAGAATTGCGAGAAAATGTGTTTAAGTGTGAATGAGAAAGTATGTATGTGAATGTCGATATATGTATGCATGCATATAAGTTTATATTGTTTTAAAAATGGCAAGTTGAGAGATTAGATACTTTCCCAGGATTTAGATGAGATTTTTAGAGGATAAGAGAGTATAATACTTGAGTATGTAGTCATTAGGAAGGAAGGATTGGGTATAGTTTCGGTTATAGTCCAAGTTGCACAATATATGTATGTGTCGACTAGCCAAAAGGGTCCAATGATTTATTTAACGTGACCAAAACATGTAGGAAGGTGAGGAATGACCTTGTGAACTCTCATTCGACTAGTAATAACAAAAGACATAGGTTAAAATTGATTTTGGTCAAGTTTGGTGTATTGCATGATTTGTACATGTCTCGAATGCGATTTACTTTGTATCTCGTTTAGTGGTCAAACCTTCGAATTAGGAAATGAGGTTTGTCGAACCTGATTGTTTGAAGTGTGAAGATTTGAGTGATGCAAAATGTTGTATGAGTTATGTGTCGAAATCACAAAATATATAGGCCAAGTGTTCTTGTGTTGGCTCGAGTGAAATAAAGAAATATATGAATTTTAGTTGGGCTTAAATAGTAAAAGGCTTATGAATTTGGGCCAAGAATAGTGATAAGGGTCCGTTTGGTTGTTTATTAGTATAAATGATTTTCGTGGTACATGTGTGAGCTCGCTCCAATGTATTGTGAATCACATATCAACGTGTTTGAGTTATTGTGGTATAATAACAAAATTAAATGAGATAACTTCTCATTAATAGGTGTCAGAAAATAAATAATGTGCATTTTCTGATAAAGTAATTATTATTATTAAAATGGGAAAATTACCATTTGTCACATGTATGAACAAGAAAGGACAAGTCTCAATGAAGAAGAAAGAGAGAACTTACTTCAAGAGCTACTGGATGTGATTAGAAAGAATCAGAATGCAAAAAGAGCTGAAACAAGAAAGAATAAACCACCAACTAGAGCAGAAAAGATGAAGTATATGACTGCTTATTTGAAGAATCAAGACAACTGGACTGCTAGTCAACTTACAGGAAGATCATATGAAGAGATTGAAGAATTGTTCAATAAGGCTTACAAGAAAGTTCAAGACTTTATTCCCATGGAAAGTGAAGTTGAAAGAACAGTTCCTAAGTTAGCAGCTGGAAGTTCAAAAAGGGATGCAGATGAAGAACTTGATCAAGAAAGTTCAAAGAGGCAAAAGATTGGTGAAGACTCAGAATCAGCTGAAGAACAGAAAGATAAAGAAGCTGATGCATTGTCACAAGAAGAGCTACAACAGATAATGATCATATTTCCAGAACAAGGAATGAATGTTGAAGCCTTACAAACCAATTATCCAATTATAGACTGGGAGATTTATTCTGAAGGCATAAGGAAGTACAGGAAGATCATCAGATTTGGAAACCATTCTGAGGTATATCAGTTCTTTGATGATATGCTGAAAGCTTTTGACAGAGATGACTTAGAAAAACTGTGGAGTCTGACCAAAGAAAGATTCAACTCTACAGAACCTACAGATAACAAAGACAGAATGTTATGGGTAGAGTTGAAAAGAATTTTTGAGCCAGATGAAGTTGATGAGATGTGGTTGTTTCAGGCTGGTAATCAGAATTTAACATGGACTTTGTACAAATCATGTGCAGTTCATCATGTGTCTACAAAAGCTGGAATTGATATCTACATGTTGGTGGAGAAAGAGTATCCATTGTCAAAGGGAACTCTTACATTGATGTTGGCTACAAAACTCTTGGTGGATTGTTGGGAATTAAACGTCTTAATACTTAGTATTGTCAAGACAAAGGTTAGTACTGCTCAAGTTACAACTGCCAGTACTAATCAGTTAGTACTGCTAGAGTAAGTTAGTACTGTCAGAGTATTAACTTAAGACTGCTGATGAAGATTAAGACTGCTAAAGTGATAAAGACGTGTCAGTGTATATTCTATATAGTTAGAAAGATAAGTATATTATATATTGTTAGGAAGATACGCATAAGATTAATATTATAGAATATTTGTAGTTATCTTGTAAAGGACTCCTTAGTGTATAAAAGGAGATCCTAGGTTATGATGTTTCATACGTACTTTTGATACATAGCTTCAAGGTTGTAAACCCTAGTACTACACATAGTACTCGTATTATTGATAATAATTATATTGGAGCTTTTCAGTAATCTCATTGTTCATACATTATTCATGCAGTTTACTGTTACATTCATATTCTTCTAAGTATTAAAGAGTAGATTCCGCATACTCTTTTAGTATTGACAAAGTTTCTAACATAGTTGTCTTGGATTTATTCAAAGTAACTCAACCTTTGTTCTAAGGAATAGATCTGTGTTTGGGATCAACAAGTGGTATCAGATCTTAGGTTCTAAAACTTTGATCTAGAAGAAACTAACAAGAAGAAACAAGGAAGAGATAGATCTAGAAACTGCTCAAACCACTACTATTGCAAAATTGCCCATTTTCAAACAGGGTGATTATGATATGTGGAGGCTTAGGATTGAGCAATACTTTCAAGTACAAGACTATGCTCTATGGGATGTCATAGAGAATGGTAACTCGTTCAAACCAGTTGCTAAATCAACAACAGTCGAAGGTGTCACAACTACTATAATACCAGGTCCTGTAACTGTTGAAGAAAAGAATGAAAAGAAGAATGATGTGAAGGCAAGAAGTATGCTACTGATGGCACTTCCCAATGAACATCTGATGACCTTCAATCAGTACAAGGATGCTAAGACCTTGTTTGCTACTATAACAACAAGATTTGGAGGTAATGAAGCCACAAAGAAGACTCAGAAGACTCTTCTGAAGCAAATGTATGAGAACTTTAGTTCTCCAAGCACAGAGTCTCTTGATTCTATTTTTAACAGACTTCAGAAGATTGTAAGTCAACTGGCTGTCTTAGGTGAAAATATTTCACAAGAAGATCTCAATTTGAAATTTTTGAGAAGTTTTCCTTCAAAGTGGAATACTCATGCTGTGGTCTGGAGGAATAAACTTGATCTAGACACAACGAGATTTGATGATCTTTACAACAATTTCATGATTGTTGAACAAGAGGTTAAAAGAACTGCAATCTCAAGTTCAAGCTCTCAAAACATGGCTTTTGTGTCATCTCCTAGCACTAGCAGTACTGATGAAGTTAATACTGCTTATGGGGTTAGTACTGCTAGCACTCAAGTTAGTACTGCTAGCACTCAAGCTAGTACTGCTACCTTAAGTGATGCTACTGTTTATGCATTTTTGGCCAACCAAACAAATGGGTCTCAGCTTGTACATGAAGACCTTGAACAAATCCATGAAGATGAATTAGAAGAAATGGATTTGAAGTGGCAGTTAGGATTGTTGAGTATGAGAGCAAAAAGGTTTTTCCAGAAGACTTGTAAAAAGATCACTATCAATGGGAGTGACACAGCTGGATATGACAAGTCCAAGGTAGAGTGTTACAACTATCACAAGTTGGGACACTTTGCAAGGGAGTACAAAGGACCTAGGAACCAAGACAGCAGAAATAGGAATCAAGAAAGCAAAGGACCTAGGAACCAAGAAGGCACTAGAAAGACTGTGAATGTGGAAGAAACTTCTTCCAAAGCCATGGTGGCTATTGATGGGCTTGGTTTTGACTGGAGCTATATGGCAGAAGATGAAGTTCCTACAAACATGGCTCTTATGGCTCTTTCAGACTCTGAGGTATATACTAACAGTACTTGTTCAAAAACTTGTCTAAAAAGCTATGAAACTCTTAAAACTCAATATGATGATTTAAGAAAAGACTTTAACAGATCTGAGTTCGATTTAGCTAATTATAAAAGAGGGTTAGCAGTTGTAGAAGAGCAAGAAAAAGAAAGCATTCAAGTTGATATAGAGAGATTTGAACATTCATCTAAAAGTGTAGACAGGATCATACAGTGTCAGGTTATTGACAAACTCAAGAAAGGTTTAGGATATAATGTTGTTCCACCTCCCCATACAGGGTTATTTCCACCCCCAAAACTTGATTTGTCTGAGCCTGAGATTGAAAGCTTTGGACCTAAGATTAGTAAGAGTGTTAGTGAAGATGTTTCTAATGAGGTTAGGAAATCTTCTGATACCCCATTAGAACAGTCTCGAAATAAGGAGCCCGAAGGGAAATCAAAGCGGGATATGGATCAAATCCTCCTCCCCCGTGTTAGTAAAGATGTTTCTAATTAGGTTAGGAAATCTTCTGATACCCCATTAGTTGAGGAGTTGGTGTCAGATGATAAGTTAGAGAAGAAAATTGTTTTTCCTACTATTGTTAAGGTAGAAGTAGTTAGACCTAAACAACAAGAAAAACCAGTTAGGAAACCAGTTAAGTATGCTGAAATGTACATGTCACAATGTCCTAGGGGAAATCAAAGAAGCTGGAATAATCAGAAGTCCCAACAGCTAGGAAGTGACTTTGTGATGTACAATAAAGCTTGTTTTGTCTATGGAAGTTTTGACCATGTGTAGGCTAACTGCAATTACCATCAAAGGGAAAGGGTGGTATCTAGGAATACTTATACAAGGGTGAATTAAAATTATTTTGCTAAACAGGCTCACCCTAGTGCTCACAGAAACATGGCTCCAAGAGCAGTTTTAATGAAAACTGGCCTAAGACCACTTAATACTGTCAGGCCTGTTAATACTGCTCATCCCAAAACTACAGTTTATGGTGCTAGACCAATGTCACATTTTTCTAAATCAGCACAATCAACTGTAAAGAGGCCCTTTAAAACAAGAACAGCATTAACTAACAAAATTTTTAGCCAAAGAGTTAATATTGCTAGACCAAATTCAGCAGTAGTTAATGCTGTTAGGGTGAATCAGGATAATGCTGTTAAGGCCTCAGCATGTTGGGTTTGGAGACCTACCAATCTTAATAGGGCATCAATTACTTTGAAGAAACATAATTATATTGATGCACGAGGCAGATCCAAGTCAGTAATGGCTTGGGTCCCCAAAGGAAACTAATTTCCTTATTTTTTTGTGCAGGGTCATTCACAACAAGAAGATTAGGGATATGTTGACAGTGGATGTTCCAGGCACATGACTGGGAACATTTCCTATCTCTCAGATTTCAAGGAATTTGATGGAGGATATGTTGCCTTTGGGGGAGGAGCCAGAGGAGGAAGAATTACTGGTAAAGGAACTATTAAGACAGGTAAGCTTGATTTTAAAGATGTGTACTTTGTCCAGGAGTTTAAGTTTAACCTGTTTAGGGTCTCACAGATGTGTGACAAAAAGCACAGTGTTCTTTTTACTGACACTGAATGTTTTGTTCTTTCTCCTGACTTTAAGTTAGCTGATGAGAGTCAGGTTTTACTTAAAGTTTCTAGAAAGAACAATATGTACAGTGTTGATATGAAGAATATTGTTCCTAAAGAGAGTTTAACTTGTCTTGTTACAAAGGCCACACTGGATGAATCAATGCTTTGGCATAGGAGGCTAGGTCATGTAAATTTTAAAAACATTAATAAACTTGTTAAGGAAAATCTTGTTAGAGGTTTACCTTTAAAACATTTTGAAAATGACCAAACTTGTATTGCTTGTCTTAAGGGGAAGCAACACAAAGCCTCCTGTAATTCCAAGATTCAGAACTCTATTACTCAGCCTTTATTCATGTTGCATATGGACTTGTTTGGTCCAACTTTTGTAGGCAGCTTAATGAATAAGAAATATTGTCTTGTTGTCACTGACGATTATAGCATATTTACTTGGGTTCTATTTTTAGCAACTAAAGAAGAGACTAGTGGCATTCTTAAGAGCGTTATCGCTGAGATATAAACTCTAGTTGATAAGAAAGTAAAAATAATCAGGTGTGACAATGGAATAGAGTTCAAGAATAGATTTATGAATGAGTTTTGTGAAAAGAAAGGTATTAAGAGGGAATTTAGTGTAGCTAGAACTCCTCAGCAAAATGGTGTTGCTGAGAGGAGAAATAGGACATTAATTGAGGTTGCTAGAACCATGTTAGCTGACTCTAAGTTACCTGCTACATTTTGGGCAGAAGCAGTTAATACTGCTTGCTATGTGCAGAACAAGGTATTAGTAGTTAAGTCTCACAACAAGACTCCTTATGAACTATTTAGAGGTAGAACTCCTAATCTAAGCTTCATGAGACCATTTGGATGTCATGTTACCATTCTTAATACCTTAGATCATTTAGGCAAGTTTGAGGGATAGGCTGATGAAGGATTCTTTGTTTGGAACTCTATGAATAGTAAGGCTTTTAGGGTATACAACATTAGAACTAGGAAAGTAGAAGAATACTTGCATGTTGAGTTCTTAGAGAATAAGCCTAGTGTTGTAGGAGTTGGACTTAAGTGGTTGTTTGATATTGATGTTCTAACAGCATCAATGAATTATGTACCAGTTGTTGCAGGTACAAACTCTAATGATTTTGCAGGTTCCAAAGATAGTGTTGGTGCAGGTCAATCTAGCATGGAGACAAGGTCTAGCCAAGCCTACCTTTTGATGCCAATGTGGAAAGATGGTTCACTATTTAATTTATTTTCAGAGAATATTAGCAATGATGAATCAAAACCTTCTAGTGATGCTGGACAGAAGGAGAGTGAAAGTGTAACTAAAGAGAGTGGAATTGATAATCAAGAGAGGCCTGAAAGCAGTGCTAATGATGTTAATGTTGATGGGCCATATGTTAATACTGTTTGTCCAACAGTTACTACTGCTCCATTTGAAGGCACACATGCTGATTTCTTTGGTGATGGAATAGAAGTGGATATGAACAACATTCCTACCACATATCAAGCTCCTTCAACTCTAAATACAAGAATCCATAAAGATCATTCACTTGATCATGTGATTGGTGATGTGCAGTCTGGTGTACAGACAAGGAGAATGGCAAAGGCTACAAATGAACAAGGTTTTATTAGTGTTGCTTATGAAGGGAAAACTCATGAAGATCTTCATACTTGTCTGTTTGTTTGTTTCCTATCACAAGTAGAACCCAAGAATGCACTTAAAGCATTACAGGATTCAAGCAGGGTAGAGGCTATGCAAGAAGAGCTTCTACAGTTTAAGCTACAAAAGGTTTGGATACTTGTGGATTTGCCTAAGGGTAAGAAGGCTATTGGTACAAAATGGGTCTTTAGGAACAAGAAAGATAAGAGAGGTATAGTGATTAGAAACAAAGCAAGGCGAGTTGCACAGGGTTATACTCAAGAAGAAGGCATAGACTATGATGAAGTTTTTGCACCTGTAGCAAGAATTAAGGCAATAAGGTTGTTCTTAGTTTATGCTTCATTTATAGGATTTATGGTGTATCAGATGGATGTGAAGAGTGCTTTCCTTTATGGGAAGATTGAGGAAAAGGTATATGTATGTCAACCTCCTGGGTTTGAAAATGCTGACTATCCAGACAAAGTTTACAAGGTGGTGAAAGCACTTTATGGTTTGCATCAAGCTCCAAGAGCCTGGTATGAAACCTTGGCCAAGTATTTATTGGACAATGGGTTTCACAGAGGAAAGATAGATCAGACTTCGTTTATCAAGAAACAAAAAAGGGATATTTTGCTTGTTCAGGTCTATGTTGATGACATTATCTTTGGCTCTACAAAGAAGGAGTTGTGTATTGAATTTGAAAAATTAATGCATGACAAGTTTCAGATGAGTTCTGAACTGTGTCGTTTAACCCTTCAAAAATAATTTATAAAAGGAAGGGAAAGATACGAATACAAACCTAAATACTAAAGTATCTTGGCAAGTATTGATCTCCCGAATGTCGTTCTAAAGGAATGATGAATTTGAGACATGCTTTTTAGTTTTCGTTTGATGCTTAGATATCACAATTTTTGGATTTATAATAATTATAGACTAAAGAAAACTAAAGGGAATCATAAGACAAATAATAACTAAGGCAAAATAACAACTAAAAGGAAAAGCAAAGGGAACTAAGACAAAATAAAACTAAGGAAAGTTAAGGGTAAACTACGCGATAAGCTAAAATGATAACGACAAATATATAAAGGAGGAAATATACTTGTTTGGATTATGGTTGATTCTTAGTGATGACTAATTGGTAATTTGGATCGGATGATTAATAATTTAAAATAAGAAATTTGACCCTTGTATTAAAATAAATGCTAAATCGAGTTTATCGGTCACCGGTTCCGTTTACCCAATAAACTCGAAAAAGAAAGTAATTTAATTCAAACAACGATAATCCACAACGCTCTTTTAAAACGGATTTTTATAAAATTTATTTAAGTTAATTAATTACTTAAAAAGCTTTTGACTTTAAAAGATAATCAATTTCTAAAATCTTACATGGTTTCATTTTTCAATTTTAGTTAAAACAAATTTTATAACTTTTTAAAACAATATATATTATCGTTTGAATCAAAAGTCCTAACTTAACTCATAATAATCCTCTCCAAATCACTAATTAATCACCACCTCAAATCAACCCATCACCAAACAAGTATATCAATAAATCTACTCTAACATCCTAAATAAAACTGAAAGACATAATAATAAAAGTAAACATGACAAATCTAATTAAGCTAAGCACGACAATTAATATAATATAACGTAAGTAAAGAGAAGAGAAGAGAAAGCACCGGGATTGAATTAAGAACGATAATGACGATAAGAACACTAAACTAAAACCACATCCAAGATTTATAATTAACCCAAATACTCCATTATAACCCATAATCTTCAACTAATCTCCAAAAGCTTGAATCTTTAAGTGAATTTGAGGTAAGTTATGGAAGAAAGTTTGCAACTTTTAAATGTAGAAACCTTAAAATTTATAAGAACTTGACTTTTAAACGATATCTAAACTAAAAATGCATAAAGTTTAAAATTTTAATTAAAAGACATGATAAAAATGAGTTTTAAAATTAAAATACACAAATTTTGTAAATTTAAATGACTAAAAGTAATGATTTTCATAAAAGATTTAAACTTTATAAGATTTTAACCATAAAAATACTAAAAACACAAACTTTATACGTAAAAGATAAGCTAGAATTAAGTAATTAATAAATTAATGACAAAAGTAATTAAGCTAAAATACTAATTTAATAAAGTTTTAGAAACATAAAACACACTTACACACATTACATGTGTGTTATTACAAAAAGGGTATAAGCATTACATTTTAATTAAAAGTAAATGACAATTAATGAAATATAAAAGAGTTGCGTTGAGAATAAAATGAAGGATGATCCATAAATGCTGCTCCTCTTCTCAATTTATTACCTTGGACTACGACCGTTGGAAATCTGCCCGTTGATTTATTAACGTTCAAATAGCTGCTGGCCTCTTGATTCAATTGGTCCATGTGGACGTGTGGGACCCGCGTAGCAAGACAACATCTTTCGAGATAGAAACAAGCATTGGGCCGAATTAAGAAACTCTCAGCTATGATTAATTTAATATCGTGGGCTAGCATTTGTGGTATTTTCTTTCAAGAGTTCATGTCTTGTGTCTTGCAATACTCTTCACATTTATCTTCTATTCTTTTCTTTAATCTTCTAAAAATCTTCAATAATCATCATTTTGCTTCACATTTTCTCTAATATTTCTCGAACGGTACCTTAAAAATAAAATAACAAATGGACGTAATATTTGCAATAAAAAGCATAACTTTGTTATTTATTTAAGTTAAAACGGTGGTATTTTTGGTATTAAAATATGAATAATCGTGATTTCATCACTACCCCACATTTAAGCTTTGCTCGTCCTCGAGAAAAATCATCAAAAACATTAAGCTAAGTAAAAACTTGATCCTAACTAATCTCACATCTCATCAAACAAGAACTGATATGAAATCAAATTAGAAGTTATTAAAAAGCTCAAAGTTCGATGACGCCCCAAAATTGATCCATTAATATTTTATTTTCATTTTGTATATATATAATTTTTTTGTATTTCAAACTAATTTAAAATTTTTGGTAAAATTCGAAAATGCGAAAAATTTGGCAAACATTTTAAAGAATTTTGAAAAAAATGGCTCAATTTTGGGGTTGCTAAAAAACAAACAAATAGGTACATATATGATCATAAGGATAATAATACCACCCCACATTTAGAACCGAACATTGCCATCAATGTTCTAAATATGGGATGCTAACCCCACATTTAGAATGAAAAAGAGAAATGCAACGTTACTAAATGTGAATATGGGAAAGCAATATAAGTATAAGATCAAAGAGCAGAAAAACTCCCCTAGTGTAGACTCGCAGATCGGTAGTACACGGATATGTATAGTGGAGTACAACCTCAGCTTCCAAGAAAAATCTACTCGATCCCGGGAATTAATCTGACCGGAGCAAATAATAATGTAGAAGATAAAAGCCCAAGGCAATGTCGTTCCATGTCCAAATATCACGCCCAAAAATTTGACAATCTTTAATAAGCCCTTAAACTCAAAAAAGTGTCATAGTATAATGTAGCAGAGGGACGGATGAAATGATACGACAAGTTATTTATTTTGGGTTTTTCAATTTTTTGGGTTTGTTTTTTTTTTTTTTTTTGTTTTTTTTTTTTTTTTTTTTTTTTTTTTTTTTTTTTTTTTTTTTTTTTTTTTAAATAAAGAGAGAATAAAAAGAAAGGATAGTAAGAAACGGGTTGCTTCCCGATAAGCGCTTGTTTTTGTCTGAGTCTCTAGCTTGACTCGCCCAGAAGTTAATTTTTATTAAGGTAAAAAGGGCGGGATGGTTGATTTTTCGGTGGAATTTCTTTCAAACTTCGGAGTCGACCGACAATAAAGAATATTCCGGGATCAAATACTTCATTTTCGTCTCCCGACTCGAATAAATCTAATGAGTGAGTGTTGGAGAAATTCTCAAGAAAAATGAGGCGACGACTATATGATAAAGAAGAAAGTAGTCGAGGGCCAAGAATGTTTAAGAAACGAATAGAACCACGAATACCATAACGTAATTGTGATAAGGTAATGTATGGACTACGGATGGTAATATCAAAAGTCACCTTTCCACAACTGATTATTAGCTTCTCAAACATTTCATCAACGAAAGATTTTTCAGGCTCTGGCGCTGAATCAAGCGAGATATACGAAGGTGGGATTTGTGCGGTACTTTGTGAGCTATGAATCTGAACCTCATCCATTTTTGTCTCCGTTTCGGACTCATCACTCTCCTCATTTTGAATATCAAAGATTGGATTATCTGAATTGAAAGTAAATTCAAAATCGAAATCAAACAAAGGATTTGTGATAGTCATATTGAAAGGATCTGAAATCGAATAAGGAAAATCTAAGGGATTCTCGAATACCTTTGGGATTGGAATAAGGTCATTAATATCCTCAAGAGGATTGAATTCGATGTCCTTGTCCCCCATGGAAAAGGTATCTGAAGGTTCCTTAATGAGTGAATCGATTTCTAAGTTCTCCAATTCTAAAGGTTCATCATCATCACTCTCCTCGGAGTATGTAAATTGAACGGTTTTAGGATGACCTGGTTCTAGTTGATTTTGAAAACGATGACTTATGTAAGTTATTTGCTTTCCAAGGATCTCAACTTGTGCACTCATTGCGGAAATCATCTCAGAATAATGATCATTCAAAACAGTGGTAGAGTCATACTGGACTTCGGCGTCCCACTGATAATGATGATGTGTCATATCCTCGATCAAATTATATGCTTCTTGAGGAGTCTTCCGCATGAGATTGCCGCCTGTTGGGAATTATTGAAGAACAGACTTAAGTCTGCTGATGTATTAGTTAAGTCTGCCAGTACATAGTTAAGTCTGGCAAACATAGTTAAGTCTGGTGACTATTATTAGTTAAGTCTGTTTATGTTTAATAGCAGAGTTAGTTAGGTATATGTTAGGAAAGGATATATACGTATTAGTTATCTTATTAGAAGATATGTTTATCCTTTCACACGTTTTGTAATATTAGGGTTTCCTTAGAGTATAAAAGGAACCCTACGGAATTATGTTTAGTGTGACATTGTGACAATTGAAAGTTTAAAAGTAATACGAAGTTAGTTATTATCATTGTGTTCTTCATACTTGTTGCTTGTTAAGATTCCACATTAACAATCAATACACTGTTAAGAGTTTCTCATATAGATTAATTTGGATTTATTCAAGTTATCTATTGTCTTACACAGGCTACTTAGATCCATAAACATTGGACCTACAAGTGGTATCGGAGCCTATAGAGGGACTCTGAGTAAGAAGAAACACAAACCACAAACACTCATTCACTCCAAAATCCTGCACAATGTCTCAACCGGCCAATGATGAGTACTCAACTCATCTTAGTGATGATGAAGTTTCAAACCATGATGATGATGCATCAGACACCAGTAGACCTAAACAACAACAACAAAACATCCCTGCAACAACCACTATCTTAAACATCAAACTCCCAATTCTGAAAAAGGAGGAGTATGATATCTGGGCCATGGAGATGGAGCATTACCTTGAGTATATTGATAATGATGTATGGAAGGTGATTCAGAATGGAAACTCAAAGAAGAGGATCTCTGTTGGTAAGGATGGTGTTGTTAGAGTGCTTCCACTAGTCTCTACTGCAGAGATTCATGCTGTGGAAAAGGAAGGAAGGCAAGAACCATCTTATTGATGGCACTTCCCAAGGAGCATTTACGAAGATTTCATGGAATGGATGATGCTAAAGAGATTTGGGAAGCAATCAGAACTAGGTTTGGAGGAAATGCTAATTCAAAGAAGATGCAGAAAGTTGTTCTCAAACAACAGTTTGAAGCATTCACTGTGACCAGTTCTGAAGGATTGGAGAAAGGGTATGACAGATTCCAACATCTTCTCTCACAGTTGGAAGCTCATGGTGCTGGTGTATCTACTGAAGATGCAAATCATAAGTTTCTCAGATCTTTGCCAAAAGAATGGTCACATCTGGCAATGAGCATGAGAATGAAAGAAGATGTTGACACTTTGTCAATTGATGATTTGTACAATAATCTTTGGGTCTTTGAACATGAAATCAAAGGTGTTTCAAAGGCATCTTCAAGTGCTGCTAATGTTGCTTTTGTCTCCCAAAGCAAGAGCAGTACTAGCAAAGTTAATTCTGGTAGCTATGATACTTCTTCAAGCAATATGAAAGAAATAGAAGTTCCTGCTGGTTTTGCTGATGAAGTCATCTATTCACTGTTTGCAAAGAGATCAGAAGACAAGGACCTCATTAATGAGGACCTTGAACAGATAAATGATGTAGACATTGAAGAAATGGATATAAAGTGGCAGATAGCAATGATTGCTCTTAGAGTGAAGAAGTTCTACAAGAAAACTGGAAGAAATATCAGATTTGATGGAAAGACACCAGTTGGTTTTAATAAGAAGAAGGTTGAATGCTATAGGTGTCACAACACTGGTTATTTTGCTAGGGAGTGCACAGCAAAGGTGACTACTGATGGGAAGAAGAAGAAAGATTCAGACTCTCAAGAAGAAGACAAGCAGGAGAAAAGTCAAATGGGTATGCTGACTTTGGAAGCTGGTGCTGTTAACTGGGGAGAACACACAGATGAAGAAACAGAACCAAATCATGCATTCATGGCTATTGGCTCCAATACTGAGGTATCCTTGTGTTCTAAAACATGCATAAAATCATATAATAATCTTAAAACATTGTGTGATGAGCAGATACAATAGATAGGTGATCAGGAAGCTAAAATACTTGCTTACACTAATGCTGTTAAGATCTTAGAAGCTCAAATTGTCACATATCAAAAACAGCAATTAGCCTTAAATGAAAAGCTTACATTTCAAGCCAATGAAATCTATGAAAAAGATGAAAAGCTTAAAAAATATAGGAGAATTGGAATGAAAGCTGTAAAAGATAAGGAAGAATTGCAGAAAACAATAGACACATGGAAAAATTCTGCTAAAAATCTAGATAGATTAATGTTAGGAATACAATTATTCATGTGAAGACTCGGTCACCCCGAGTATCTGTTAGCATTAACTAGCTCGTAGGTGTATTAGTAATATTAGTAATAGTTTAGTTATTAAAGTATTCGTGGAGTGGGTCGGGTCTTTACCCTCTGTCACCATATGTAGTCCTATATAAACCCCTTCCCACACAAGGGAAGGGTTGGACCTTTCACACATACTAATCTTACATCTCACTTTCTCTCTCTACAAAGGCTCCCAACTTCTCCTTCTCTCTCTAGAAATCTTCTTCTATTCGGCCAAATCCTCAATCCATACGTGTTATATGTTTAGTGAACATCTTACAATTGGTATCAAGAGCCATGGTTAGGTTCATTTGATTACATGTTCACGGATTTGTTCACGGATTTGTGTAGTTTTTATGGTTTTTTTTTGTTCGAATAGAATAGCACAAAAATCTCTCATTTGTGCCTTGTTTGTGGTTAGATTTGTTTAAAGCTTGTACTTTCTTGTTGAAGATTGTTATATAAGCTGTGTTTAGTAGTTGGATTGCCTGTTTCAGTCGTGTATTGGAAGTTTGAGCAAATTCGAGTGGTTTTTGTGACTTTTTCTTCGCTGCGATTTGAGTCTCGTTAAGACTTTCTTCGTTGCGATTTGAGTTAATTAAGGAAAGTTGCAGTTGCGATTTCGTGCATCGAAATTGCAATTTGCCTTTTTAACTTAAAAAGGAAAAAAAGTTAAAAAAATCACGTGACTGGGAATCTTTTGACTTTTTGTGGGCTGCGACTTGGCCTGACAGCGACTGGTTTGTCCGGTAGTGCCTGCGATTTGACAAGTTGCGATTTGGGTATTCTGGTTGCGACTTGATAGTTGCGATTTGAGTTATTCTGGTTGCGATTTGACTATTGAGATTTGGTCAAGTTTAGCGATTTGAAGAAGTGTGTTTTGGGCCTGCGATTTGAGTGTGCCTGCGATTTGACTTACCGTTGACTAATTGCGATTTGACAAGTTGCGATTTGACGGATTGCGATTTAACCTATTGCGATTTGACGTTGCGAGTTGACACTTGCGATTTGACTCATTGCGATTTGGTTAGTTGCGATTTGACTTTTTGCGACTTGACAAACTGTGATTTGACTTGTTGCGATTTGATCAGTTGTGATTTGACTTCTGTAACTTAAATCTTTGAAGATCATTATTGTAGTTTACTCTTGCTTAGTCGTTTACGGTTTCTTTTGTTGATTTTAGAAAATCCCGCGAAAGATTCGATTTCTCGGTTTAAATCACAAGAGTTGTAAAATCCCGTCTACATCATGACAAGCACTGCGTCTGATGACATCCAAGCTGCAGGGTCCGATACCCGCCCTCCTATGCTAGATAGGACTGATTACGAGTCATGGGCTCAAAGAATTCGACTTTACTTCTTGGGTAAAGATAATGGGTTCAACATTCTCAAGTCAATTGATGAAGGACCATTTCAGATGGGCACCACTCGTGATGCTGTGGCTACTGCTAAGGATGGAACGGTAACTCTGGGGATTGATAGGCCACATGAATACAATGATCTGAATGAGGAAGAAAAGAAGCGGTATGATGCTGACATCCGAGCTTCCAATATTGTAATTCAAGGCTTGCCCAAAGATGTTTACAAACTCATCAACTTCAACACGGAAGCCAAAGCCGTTTGGGACAACATCAAAATGCTTCTGGCTGGATCAGAATTAACAAAAGAAGATCGTGAGTCACAACTGTATGATGAGTTTGAGCATTTCAAGATGAACCCTTGTGAGAACATCACTGATTACTATGTGAGGTTTCACAAGCTGGTGAACGACATGAGAATCATCAAAATGACTATGCCAAACATCCAACTCAACTCCAAGTTCGTAAACAACATGTCACCTGAATGGGACAGATTTGTCACGGCAGTCAAGCTCAACAAAGGTTTAAGGCAGACCAATTATGAACAACTATATGCTTACCTTCAACTGCATGAAAAGCATATTGTTTATGATCGTCTTCTCAGAGAGAAACTTAATCCAACCACAACAACAACAAATGATACACTTGCATTGGTCTCACAAGTTCAGTCATTCAATCAACCACAACTTGATTCGGGGTATTCGTTCACTGATAAAAGGATTGATGATCTTTCCAATCAAGTCTCCTTGCTTGTTAAACAATTCCGAGCAACACTCCCCCAAACTAACAATCAACTTTGAACTTCCTCAAACCCACGCAATCAAGCAACTGTGGAAGATGGAAGAATTATTGTTCAGAATGTTCAGGGGAGACAAAATGTTAATCCAAGGAATGTTGGTAGGGGGAATATGCTAAACAGAGGTGGAAATGTCAACCAAGGACAAGGGAGGCAAGCAAAGTGTTACAACTGTGGTTGGTTGGGACACATTGCTAGGAACTGCAATCAGCCCAAGCGTCCTCAGAACTGTGATTATTTCAAGGACAAGATGTTGCTGATGCAAGCTCAGGAAAAGGGAGCAGTTCTGGATGAGGAAGAGCTTTTGTTCCTTGCTGGTGATGGGGGAAACACATTTGATGCAGATGTGGATGACCAACCGGTTCAAGATATGGCCCTCAATGACCCAAACATCTTCCAAGCCGAAGATTGTGATGCATTTGATTCGGATGTTGATGATGAGCCGACTGCTCAAACCATCTTTATGGCCAACCTATCTTCTTTGGCATCATCATCTCATCAGGCTGGTTCTTCCAATCCATCCATCATATCTGAGGTCGTACAAATCGTCCTTTGGTATTTGGACTCAGGCTGCTCAAAACATATGACTGGGAATCGCTCACGGCTCAAGAACTTCGTGAAAAAGTTTATCGGGACAGTCAGATTCGGGAGCGACCATTTTGGGGCAATTATGGGTTATGGAGATTATGTGTTTGGTGACAATGTAATCTCCCGGGTATACTACGTGGAAAGACTAGGGCACAATCTATTTTCTGTTGGGCAATTTTATGATTCCGATCTTGAAGTTGCATTCAAAAAATACACTTGTTTCGTCAGAGAGTTGGATGGTATTAATCTTCTTAAAGGCTGTCGTGGCACCAATCTATACACCATCTCTATTGAAGAAATGATGAGGTCCTCTCCTATCTGCTTGCTTTCAAAGGCCTCAAAGACCAAATCTTGGCTTTGGCACCGTCGTTTAAATCATTTAAACTTCGGCACCATAAATGACCTTTCTCGCAAAGACCTTGTACGAGGCATGCCTAGATTAAAGTTTGAGAAAGACCATCTTTGCTCTGCCTGTCAACTGGGAAAAAGCAAGAAACATACCCACAAACCCAAAACTGTCAACACCATCTTGGAAGTTCTTCACACCCTTCACATGGATCTGTGCTGACCAATGAGAGTGCAAAGTATAAATGGGAAGAAATACATTGTTGTGGTAGTCTATGACTACTCTCAGTTTATGTGGGTGAAGTTTTTGAGAACCAAGGATGAAACTCCAGAGGTTATCATCAAACTGATCAAACAGCTGCAAGTGAGACTCAACAAAACTGTCAGAATCATTCGTACAGACAATGGAACTGAGTTTGTTAACCAACAACTCAGTCATTTCTATGAAAGTATTGGCATAACACACCAGAAAAGTGTTCCACGCACTCCTCAGCAGAACAGTGGGGTTGAAAGAAGGAACCGTACTCTGGTGGAAGCTGCAAGAACCATGCTAATATTTTCTGAAGCACCGATGTTTCTTTGGGCAGAAGCAATTGCAACTGCATGTTACACTCAAAACCGATCCCTGATTCATACTATTCACAACAAAACACCTTATGAGCTGATTCATGGCAAGAAGCCAGACCTCTCTTTTCTTCGTGTGTTCGGTGCACTGTGCTATCCGACAAATGACAGTCAAGATCTGGGAAAGTTGAAAGCTAAAGCAGACATAGGTTTCTTCATTGGGTATGCACCAGATCGCAAGGGATACAGAATCTATAACAAAAGAACCCGACAAATCATGGAAACTATTCACGTTACGTTCGATGAGCTGATTGAGCAACCGGTTCCTGGACAAACTAGTTCTGGACCCACTTCTAATCTTTTGACACATGGACCAATCAGTTCAGGTCTTGTACAGAATCCCACGCCTGCAGTTCCTTATGTACCACCTACCAGTGAGGAGTTGAAGAAGTTGTTTGATTCAATGTATGATGAATATTTTGAGCCACCAACTGGTGGTGCTACAACTGAAGCCCCACCTGCACCTCCAGCTGCTGATGCTCAAGTTCAAAACAACTCAGATGGCCCATCAGTATCTATCTCTGTCAGTCAAGAAGCACCATCTGTCAGTCATTCACCATCATCATTGAATGTTCAGTCTTCTTCGGTACAACAAGGTTCTGCAATAGATAATTCTTTTGAGGTGAATCCTTTTGCTCTTGTTGATGATGTTCCATTCGAGAATATCTTTGCTCTTGAATCTTCTACAGACACATCTTCTTCAGGGGATCTTAACTCGGAAACATCAGTTCAATACCCTCAACCACATGATCATCTCAGAAAATGGACCACCGATCATCCTATTGACAACATCATAGGAAATCCTTCTCGTCCGGTATCCACAAGAAAGCAACTTGCCACCAATGCACTGTGGTGCTTCTTTAATTATGTACTCTCCAAAATCGAACCCAAAGATTTCAAAGATGCTATGTCTAAAGACTGCTGGTTTCAGGCTATGCAAGAAGAAATTCATGAGTTTGACCGACTTGAAGTATGGGAATTAGTGCCCGCTCCAGATTGTGCAATGATTATCGCTCTCAAGTGGATCTTTAAAGTGAAACTTGATGAGCATGGTGACGTTCTGAAGAATAAGGCTCGACTTGTTGCAAAAGGATATCGTCAAGAAGAGGGCATAGACTTTGAAGAATCATTCACTCCAGTTGCTAGAATTGAAGCCATCAGAATCTTTCTAGCTAATGCTGCCAGTCAGAATATGGTTGTCTACCAAATGGATGTAAAGACAGCATTTCTGAATGGTGATCTAAAAGAGGAAGTTTATGTCAGTCAACCAGAAGGATTTGTGGATCCTGATCGTCCTACTCATGTCTACCGTTTGAAGAAAGCTCTATATGGGCTAAAGCAAGCACCCAGGGCGTGGTATGATACTTTATCGAAGTTTCTTCTGGCTAATGGCTTTTCCAAAGGAGTTTTTGATCCTACGCTATTCACTAGGAAATCGGGCAAACATCTACTTCTCGTTCAGATCTACGTAGATGACATCATATTCGCCTCGTCTGATCCTAGGGAATGTGACAGGTTTTCTAATGAGATGATTTCTAAGTTCCAAATGTCTATGATGGGACAAATGTCGTTCTTCTTGGGTTTACAAATCTCCCAAAGTCCCGGAGGCATCTTTATTAATCAATCCAAATATGCAAATGAAATATTGAAGAAATTTGGATTTGATTCAAGTGATGCTGTTGACACCCCTATGATTGAGAGATCGAATTTGGATGAAGATCTCTCTAGGATCCCGGTTAATCAAACAAAGTTTCGAAGCATGATCGGATCCCTGATGTATATCACTGCTAGTAGGCCAGATCTATTGTTTGTTGTACGCATGTGTGCTCGATACCAGACCAAGCCTAACAAGAAGCATCTGGAAGCAGTAAAGCGGGTCTTTCGATACCTTCAAGGGACTATCCACATGGGTCTCTGGTATCCTAAGGACACTGCCATGGCACTCACAGCCTATGCAGATGCAGATCATGCGGGGTATCAAGATACTCGTCGAAGTACATCAGGAGGTGCTCAATTTCTGGGAGATAAGTTGGTTAGCTGGTCATCTAAAAAGAAAATGAGTACGTCTATATCTTCAACAGAGGCTGAATACATCGCCATGTCTGCGTGCTGTGCTCAAATTCTTTGGATGAGATCACAACTATCGGACTATGGTTATGCATACAACAAAATACCTCTGTATTGTGATAACAAAAGTGCTATAGCTCTTTGCTGCAACAATGTCCAACACTCCAGATCAAAGCACATCGACATCTGACATCACTTCATAAGGGAACAGGTTGAAAAAGGGGTGGTTAAACTTTACTTCGTGAGGACCGAGCTTCAGTTGGCTGATATCTTCACTAAGGCACTTCCGAGATAACGATTTCAATTTATTCTCCCGCGACTTGGCATGAAGAGTTTGACGCCAGAAACCCTTAAGCGTCTTCAGGAAGAGAATGAGGAGTAATGGATTTGCTTCACATATCCTTGTATATATTTGTGTGTATCTTAAACCAAAAAGAAAATAGAAAAATATAAAACCTATAAAAACCATAAAAATCTGAAAAACACAAAAATACCAAAAATAGTTCCTCTAGGCATGTCTTCTGTTTATCGATAACATTTACGGACCTAGAAATGTCATTCAATAATGACACGGGTCTTTAAATGAAGCTCGAGCAGAAGTTATATTTACTGGCTAAAACATGTCTCTATGGCTTGCTATTACTTCAGATAGCAACCAACGTTTTATTATGGGGAAAGCATGTCGCCAAAAAGACGGTTGTTCCTCCAACTGGGTGATGTTCACCCGGGCATGGATTACTTTATATCCATGTTTCTCCGACTTGATGTACGATTCAGTGCATCATTTCTTGTATAAGAAGAGAAGTCTTCTTTACACCACGAAAACTCTCTGGTCTATGATTCTTCAGGAGAGTTTTGGTGCTTCATAAGGTGGTAACCGGTCTTAAAATTTTCACAAATACTTGGAGCTCAATTAATGACTACAGCTCTTTAAATAGAAAACGGTTCATTAATTGAGGGGGAGAGTAGTTGTTAAAATTTCTAACACCTGTTTAAACATTGTACAACATCAGCAGTGACACTCTCTCTGGGTTTAAAGGGGAGCATTGTACACTCTATCATCAGAATATATTAATCCTGACCACATTTTCTCCCTCATTTCTAACTTATTTAAATCAATTGGGATCTCAAATCTCAAATGGATTGAAATTTTTGATCGGGGGAGAGAATGTGATTTAAATATGAAACCTGATGAAAATGTGATTCTTTGGACTTAAGTGTAAGCTCTCCCATATGTGCTAAACTCTTCCGTATATCGACGCACATATTGAGGGGGAGCAAATGGTGTGCAATAGCAAAATGGATGTGGCATCTCATGTGTGCACGACTCAGACTTTACCAATGAATTGACGAAACACAAACTGTCATTAATCGAAAGGACATGTCCTGGCCGGGCAATAATTTCAAGCTGGTCTAACCAATGATGTAAGCGTGTCTCGAAGAGGATATGTCTGAGTAGAGTGTACCGTTTCGAGAAACTTTCTATGGATATGACCAGGCCAGGTAATAATTTCAAGCTAGTCTAACTAGTGATGTAAGCGTGTCTCGAATCGGTCATATTCACTGAAAGTGGATCAATTCAAAAGTGCGATCTCCACCCAACATGTGTAAATTTAAAATTAAAACATATGAGCACATGTTGAGGGGGAGCTTTTGAAAAATATAAAACTCTCAAAGTGTTAGCAAAATGTATTTCATAATCATAGATACTTTAAGAGATTTTTCAAGGATTTGGTTAACGGCAACATAGGATAGTCATGAAGTTATAAGGTGGCTAAGGTTAAGAAAAACCGTCCTATGATCCGCCAGAGCCGGAGGGATCTACCCAAGGACAATACCGAATAGTTAGTATTAGAAAGTCCTTAGGTACGATTATGGAAAAAGGAGTAACATGAGAAACGAGAAAGAAAGGGTTGAAGAATTAAAAAGAAAAGAAATGAGAAAGGGTGAAATGAAATAGCCCTCCAATTATTCAACCTTAGGGCAGAAACCGGGTTCAATTCATATACTACTAGTGGTTACTAAGGTAACACCGGTATTGAAGACAAGACGTCATGGACCCAGTGACGCACTGCACTAAACCTTCTAAACTACTCAAGTTCTCTTAAAAGGACTTGTTTCATTCTCACGGGGAACCCTGCATAATCTATCGATGGCTCACTGCGAGCTATGTTGATATTGAAACAGGAGACACCGCTCTAGTCTCCGACTACCAAAATGCACTTATTGAGTCTAGAGCCAAGAAATGCATCACAAGATCTCAATAGGTACACATGTTACTTCTACACTGGTTGCTCAACATTAAGGACACCAGGTGTAAACTTAATGAGTCCTACGCAGATCTTAGCAATCTGCCAGAACATTCATGAGAGAAGTTACAAATGTAATTCTCAGTGATTGAATGGAAATTCCTGCCAGGGTCAACATCAAACAGCCCTGAAAGCAGGTCACTTCGGTAATTCCTTGTGGATTACGCTTAGTGGTCACGGCAGTTTCAAACGGTCTACAGTCGTGGAGTGAACTCCAGCGACTCACCTAATCGTTGATGTACTACGGTAGATCTTGTAAACCCTCTTGAGGGTTTCCGATTCAGAAACGGCCTTGGTAAGGATTAGAGAACATTTTCACACTATGCTGTTAACATTCTCGAAATCCAAACCTATAAGTGCCGGACTTTTTATTGCTAACTGTCGTATGCAGGAATCCATGGTGGTTGCAGCTGATTGCCGAGAAGATGCTGATTCATCACCCCATGCTCACATTTCAACATCATAATCAAAGAAATCATGATATCTAAAACGACCTTCAACACTGCTTCCGCAACTCTGATGCTGAAGATCATGATCCAGAAAAGTGTGAGCATGTCGGTTCAACATCACAACTTCATATGGAGGAGATGTTGCATGATGACTTGAAGACATATGCTGGATGATATTATCAAAGAATCCTCAAAGATCATCCAAGACAAGAGATTAGTCATCAAAAGTTCGCTGCTGAACGCACAAAGATTAATGATTTTGAAGAATCAAGAACTACGAGCTAGGAAGTCATAGTCATATGATAAAACGCTAGAATTCAAAACATTATTTCTGGGGTGACCTCCCTTAGGGGGAGATTGTTAGGAATACAATTATTCATGTGAAGACTCGGTCACCCCGAGTATCTGTTAGCATTAACTAGCTCGTAGGTGTATTAGTAATATTAGTAATAGTTTAGTTATTAAAGTATTCGTGGAGTGGGTCGGGTCTTTACCCTCTGTCAGCTCACTCCACAGCCCACACAGGGCACCATATGTAGTCCTATATAAACCCCTTCCCACACAAGGGAAGGGTTGGACCTTTCACACATACTAATCTTACATCTCACTTTCTCTCTCTACAAAGGCTCCCAACTTCTCCTTCTCTCTCTAGAAATCTTCTTCTATTCGGCCAAATCCTCAATCCATACGTGTTATATGTTTAGTGAACATCTTACAATTAATAGATTCTGGTATGAGCTCAACTTGTAAAATTGGTCTAGGATATGAAATAAAATCAGATAGTGAGATTTTAAGTTATGAGGAAGAAATGGAAAGAACTATGTTCACTAGTGCAGATGATGACTTTGTTGGTAAACCTGTATACAATAGATTCTCAAAAACTGACAACTTCAAAGGAGTTCCACCTCCATTAAATGGAGATTACACTCCTCAACCAGAGAAATAGTTTGATGAGTCTTTGTATGTTTATGGTAAGAAGGGACCTCAAAAGCCTAAAACAAGTATCTCAGATGACAAATCCAGTAAGTATTCTACCTGTGAATCTGATGACAGTGAAGGGTCCATTGGAAATGTCTCTGAACATTCTGAATCAGAACCAGAAGATGTACCAAAAGAGGTGTCTAAGTCTAAACCTGTTAAGATTAGTGAACCAGCCGTGTCTGCACCAAAACCTAAAACAGTTGAACCTAGTAGTGTCTCACACATAAAAACTCCTAGGCAACATGTTAAAAGTCAAGAGACACCCAAGGTTGATAGAATGAAAAGAGAACTAGGGAAAGGTTACTCTTTTACTCAGAAAAGATGTTTTATTTGTGGTAGCCTTAGTCATTTAATCAAAGATTGTGATTTTCATGAAAAGAGAATGATGAGAGAGGTTGAACTTAAGAAACAAAGAAGTGTTAATACTGGTAATGTGATAGCCAAACCAGTGTGGAATAATGTAAACAGAGTTAATCATGCAAATCAATTTGTTCCTAGACCAATACAAATTAATGCTGGTAGATCACATGTTAATTATGTTAGGACAAATGTTAATACTGGTAGGCAAAATATTAATTATGTTGGGCAAAAGGTTAATTCTGTTAGGCCCAAAATTAATTCTGGGTATGTTAATCCATTTAGACCCAAACAACCAGTTGCACATAGACCACAGGTGAACAAATCTAATCAAAGAAATAATTTTGCTAAATCACACTCACCTGTGAGGAGACCCATTGTTAAGAATACAGCAAAAATGTCAAACTCTAATGCTGTAAAAGGACATGGGGGGGGGGGTCTGTTGTTAAGGCATCAGCATGTTGGTCTTGGGATCCATTTCAGAATGAACTTACTTATAAATCCCAAAGCAACAGTGGATCATATTCATATAAGACATACAAATATGTTGATCCACAAGGCAGACCCAAGCCTGCTCAGGCCTGGGTCCTTAAGAGAAACTAATTTCTCTTCTTTATGTGCAGGATCATCCACTCAAGAACATGGGAGATAGAGGCATATTTGATAGTGGATGCTCAGGGCACATGTCTGGTAACAAGAATCACCTAAAAGATTTTGAAGAATTCAAAGGAGGTTCTGTTACATTTGGAGGTAGCAAAGGCTACATTACTGGTAAAGGTAGAATTGTAGTTGGCAATTTAGAATTTGATAATGTGTCTTTTGTAAAAGAACTTGGGCAATTTAATCTTTTCTCAATATCACAAATTTGTGATAAGCATCATAAGGTTCTTTTTACTGAAACTGAATGTTTTGTGTTGACTTCTGACTTTAAGATGCCTGATGAAAGTCAGATACTCTTAAAAGTCCCTAGACAACACAATATGTATAGCTTTGATATGAAGACACCTGATCCTGCAAAAGGTTTTGCCTGTTTGATTGCAAAAGCCATTATTGATGAATCTAAATTGTGGCATAGAAGGCTTGGTCACATCAATTTTAAGAATCTAAACAAACTTGTGAAGAATAATCTTGTTAGAGGATTACCTTCCAAGGTTTTCAAGAATGACCATACATGTGTTGCATGTCATAAGGGTAAACAGCATAGGGCTTCATATAAGGCTAAATTAGAAAGGCTCATCACTAAGCCTTTACACACCTTGCATATGGATCTTTTTGGCCCTACTTTTGTGCAAAGCATAAATCATGCTAGTTATTGCCTTGTCATTACTGATGATTGCACTAGGTTTTGTTGGGTATTCTTTATGTCTAAAAAGGATGAAACCACTGGCTTACTTCAAACTTTCATTAGGCAGATAGAAAACCAGCTTAATCATAAGGTTAAGATTATCAGATCAGATAATGGCACTGAGTTTAAGAATAGAAGCATGCTTGAATTTTGTGGTAACAAGGGAATAAAACAAGAGTATAGTAATGCTAGAACTCCACAACAAAATGGAGTTGCTGAAAGAATGAACAGGACCCTCAATGAGGCAGCTAGGACTATGCTAGCAGACTCACTCTTACCAACCACTTTTTGGGCTGAAGCAGTCCATACTGCTAGCTACATATTTAATAGGGTGAGAGTGACTAAACCTCAAAACAAAACTCCTTATGAGCTTTTATTTGGCCATAAACCAGTTATTAGTCACATAAGGCCTTTTGGGTGCCATGTTACCATTCTAGATACTCTTAGTGTGCTTGGCAAGTTTGAAGGAAAATCTGATGAGGGGTTCGTAGTAGGATATTCACTTAGTAGTAAAGCCTTTAGGGTATACAACTTAGTGACAAAAAGGGTAGAAGAGAATCTCCATGTTGACTTTCTTGAGGAGAAACCTAATGTGAAAGGAATAGGTTATAGATGGATGTTTGATATTGATTATCTGACTGATTCTATGAATTATATTCCTGTTTCTGTGGAGAATCAAGCTAACCCTCATGCAGGTTCCAAAGAAGTAACTAACAATGCAGGTACTCAAGTTGCTTCTGATGCAAATGCTTCTGAGCAAGAAGAGGAGAATGAGGAACTTATTGTTGTTCCTATAACAGAAGTCAAGCTTGATGCAGCTTATGGAGGCACAAAGAAATCTTCTACAACTTCAAAGAAGAAGGAGACTGTTACCAAGCCTCAAGCACAAGGGAAAGAGGTTTCTCCTACAAAAGTTTCAGAAGATATTCTATCTTTCAGAGATGAATTGAATGCATTGGCTGAAAAGCATCTTGGAAAGAAGGCTACCAGTACTTCCTCAATTAAGTCTGGTGGTGACTTAGTTAATTCTGCTGAGCCTGATCCTACTCCAACTGATGTTTTTGATGATTCTAAGATGCCAGAGCTTGAAGTCTTTGACAAGCCAAGTGAAGGGATCTTTGATGAAGCTTCTTATGATGATGAAGGAGTGATTACTTATTTCAATAACTTACCCACAGAAGTGGATGTAAGTCAAGCTCCTACACTTAGGATTCACAATATTCATCCAAAAAGTCAAATACTTGGTGATCCTAAGTTAGCAGTTCAAACTAGAAGCAAAGTGCAGAAACAATCAGAAGCTCATGCACTTTTCAGTTTTGTTAAGAAGCAGCAAAGGAACAATCACAAAGATCATCAACACTGTCTTTTTGCATGTTTCCTTTCTCAAAAGGAACTTACCAAGGTTTCTGAAGCATTAGCAGATGAAAGCTGGGTGGAGGCAATGCAAGAAGAGCTTCTGCAGTTTAAGTTGCAAAAGGTATGGGTTCTTGTAGATCTACCCAATGGAGCAAAAGTAATAGGCACAAAGTGGGTCTTCAGAAATAAGAAGGATGAAAGAGGAGTAGTGGTCAGAAATAAGGCAAGATTGGTGGCCCAAGGATACAGAAAAGAGGAAGGGATAGACTATGATGAGGTTTTTGCACCTGTAGCTAGAATTGAAGCTATCAAGTTATTTTTGGCCTTTGCATCCTACATGGGATTCATAGTTTATCAAATGGATGTCAAGAGTGCTTTCCTGTATGGCACTATAGATGAAGAAGTGTATGTTCATCTGCCTCCTGGTTTTGTTGATCCTGCTCATCCCAAGAAGGTTTACCAAGTAATCAAAGATTTGTACGGATTACATCAAGCTCCCAGAGCTTGGTATGCTACACTCTCCAAATTTCTAGAGGAGCATGGATACAAGAGGGGTGTCATTGACAAGACCTTGTTCATTAAAAGGAACAAGAAGGATATCATTCTAGTGCAAGTGTATGTAGATGATATCATCTTTGGATCCACAAAAAGGTATTGGTGTGAAGAATTTGAGGCATTGATGAAAGGCAGATTTCAGATGAGCTCAATGGGTGAGCTCACATTCTTTCTTGGACTGCAAGTGAAACAAAAGGAAGATGGACTTTTCATTTCTCAAGACAAGTATGTGGCTGAGATGCTGAAGAAGTTTGATCTTGCAAGTGTGAAGACAGAAGTCACTCCAATGGAGAACAAGGTGCCATTAACCAAAGATGAGGATGCTGATGATGTGGATGTGCACCTATACAGATCTATGATAGGTTCTCTTATGTATCTAACTGCCTCTAGGCCTGATATTATGTATGCAGTTTGTGCTTGTTCTCGTTTTCAGGTTACTCCCAAGACTTCACATCTTCATGCTGTGAAGAGGATATTTAGATATCAAAAGGGCAAACTCAATTTGGGTCTTTGGTATCCTAGAGAGTCATCATTTGACCTGGAAGCCTATTCAGATAGTGACTATCCTGGAGCAAGTCTTGACAGAAAATCCACAACTGGAGGTTGTCAATTTCTTGGAAGAAGATTGATTTCATGGCAATGCAAGAAGCAAACCATTGTGGCTACATCTACAACTGAAGCTAAGTATGTAGCTGCTGCAAATTGCTGTGGATAATTCTTGTGGATTCAGAATCAGATGCTGGATTATGGTTTGAATTTCATGAATACTATAATTCACATTGATAATGAAAGTACTATCTGTATAGTAAAGAACCCAGTGTATCACTCTAAGACCAAACACATAGAAATCAGGCATCACTTTATAAGAGATTGCTTTGAAAAGAAATTGATTAGGGTGGAAAAGATACACACAGAATTTAATGTAGCTGATCTATTGACCAAAGCTTTTGATGGACCTAGGTTCAATTTCTTAGTGGTTAATATTGGCATGATGAACCCATAGCTACATTTAAGGGGAGGTTAAATGTATAGTTTGTAAAATAGTACAAGTATTAAGTAGATTTAATTCTGGTAGAAGTTAAAACTGGTAGCTTTAGAGTTAAATCTGGTAGTTAGTACGTCTTAATTCTGGTTGCAACAACATAGGGTTGTATGTTTTCTTGGTTTTTAGACTAATTTTTCCAGGAAAAGCATGGATTAATGATGATTGGAAGCTTTGCTAGTAGTTTTATTTATGTTTGTATGATGTTTTTGTTAAATCTGGTAGATTGATGGTTAAGTCTGGTTGACCAATGTTAATTCTGGTAGTGTTAAAACGTAATTAATTTTTTACCGTTAGGTTTGGTTGTACACTTAATGGTTTTTCCTGTTTAAATAATACCGTTACTATTTTTCGGGAAAAAGAGGTATATATGGATAATATTTGATTCATTTTTCATCTTTATCCATTATTTACTTCCACTTTTAAAATTTTTATTATCAGCCAAGATTGCTCTGTTTTGAACAACCAGCATAAAAACCCTAATTCGGCAGTCAACCAGTACTTACCAATCATCTAGGGCTCAACTCAAATACTGTGATAAGCATAACCAAGTGGGTTTCTTGAAGAAACCAACCAAGAGCGAAGGCTTTGAACAGATAGTGGATTTTTTGAAAGGCTCTCACATCAGGTATGCCTTAACTCACAATCCAACTATCTATGATTCCCTAGTCAAACAGTTTTGGGAGACTGCTACTTCCGAAACTCTTGCTGATGGGACTCTAAAGTTAAGGGCAACTATTGATAGCACTGAGTATTCAGTCACTGAAGCATCCATTAGAAGTAGTCTTCAATTGGATGATGCTTCAGGGGAAGTTATGTTGTCAAATAATATGATTTTAGAGGGTATGGGTAATATAGGATATCCCACTGATGGTACATTCACATTTTGGAAAAGCCATTTTTCACCTCAGTGGAGATTTTTAATTCATCACTTGCTACACTATCTAAGTTCTAAGAGTGGAGGATGGGATCAATTTAAGAGTAATATTGCTTCTGCATTGGTTTGTCTTTCACTTGGCAAAACTTTTAAATTTTCCAAATTAATATTTGATGGCATGGTAGCAAATGTGAAAAGTAAACACAAGTTTTTGATGTACCCTCGTTTTCTTCAAATGGTTTTGAATGTTGAAACTGACAACAAAGTGCCTTACTTGTGTGTACCCTTCAAGGATAAAATTTTTAGTAACATGAAAAGGGGCTTTAAGGGGGCAAATAAACCATTATTAGCTGCTATGTTGCCTGTTGGTACTGACAATGCACGTACATCATCATATGGAAGTGGAGCACACTCTCAACCACATCATGAGGAGCCTGCAAATGTACCTAGCTCATCTGCACAACAACCACCATCACCTACACCCCCACCACCTTCACCTCAGCAAACCCAGGTTAAAACTCCAAGTCATGAGGAGGAATCAACTCCAATGTCTGTGCTGGTTCCTCAATTGGTTCAAAGGATATCTGTGTTGGAAAAGGATCTTCGAGAGACAAAACAAAACATGGGGAATGCTATAATAACTTTGGTCAGGAAGGTAAAGAAGATGGAGAGGGTTATGAAAGCAAAAGGGGTTATCTTTAGTGATCAGGAGGGTGCTGCAGATGAAAATTCTTCCAAACAGGGGAGGAATTTGAGTGAAGAAACAACCTTTCAGACTCCTGCTCAAGCAAAATCTGCTGGTGATACTGATATTAGTCCTGAGGGATTGGAAGCAGCAGAGACTTTAGCTAAAACTCTTAGTCAAATTCAAAAGAAGAAGAAGAGAAGGCTAAGAAGGAAGTTGGTGACAGAAGAGGTTAATTCTGGTGATGATCCAGTTAAGTCTGTCAGTGAGAAAGTTAGTTTTGGTGATAAGTCTGCTGAAGATAAGTGTGTTGAAGATAAGTCTGGTGATCAAGTTAGTACTGCTAAAGAAGATAAGTCTGCTGGTACTCAAAGAGAAGGCAAGCAAATACTTGAAGAAACTCCACAGCCTAAGAAAACAAAGAGGCAACAAAGAGAGGAAGAAGCAAGTATGGCTGAAATTGCAAGAATTTAAGCTAAAGAAGAAGTTGAAAAGGCAAGGCTTGAAGAGCAAAAGAAAATGGATGAATCACTTGCAAAGAAGCTGCAAGAGGATTTTAACAGTGATCCATTCATGTCCATGATTGAAGATGATCCTGAATTAAGGGCAAAGTTGGAAGAACTGAAGGCCAATGCAAGTCTGACAGTTGAAGAAAGTGCAAAATAGCTTGCAGACTTCATTAATGCCAGAAGGGAAACAGAAACTATTGGAGATATGATGGAGAAGATCAAACAGACACAAAAGAGGAAGAGTACTACCAGTACTACCAAGAAACTCACAAAGCAGCAGAAGATGTCTGACATGAAGATATATTTAAAGAATCAGATGCATTTCACTTTTGAAAAGATGAGAGGAAAGACATATGAAGAGATTGAAGGTATGTATCTCAGAGCTTATGAAAGAGATCAGAATTACAAGCCTATTGATTATGAAGATTCAATTAAAAGAAGCTTCAAAAGATAGAAGGTAACTGAGGTTGGAAAGGTACCTGATAGTTCAAAAGGTGAACTTGTAAAGGAAGAGGTAGAAGTCAAGAATCCTATTATAAGGCGGACTAGAAGAAAGAGAACAGCTAAGAAGGGTAAATCAGTCACTAAGGAGGATGTGCAAGAGGAAGAAGAACCCTCTTCTGATTCATTCACAATGGGTTCAATTCCTGAAAGCTCAGTACAACCTGCCAAGATTGTCAGATGGCTGATCATCAAAACTGGTAAGAAAGGGGCTTATCAAATAATCAGGGAAGATAATACAGATGTTATTTATGTGAATTTTCCAGGATTACTTAATGATTTGAGCAGAGATGATCTCAAGGAATTGTATAAGCTAATGATAATCAAGTATGGAGATGATAGACCAGAAGAAGAATTTGAAAGAGTTCTTTGGGGAGACTTGAAGACCATGTTTGATCCACCATCTAGGACTGATAAAATTTGGAAGCTGCCCTATCAACAAGAAGTGGTGAGATGGAGATACTTTGACAGTTGTCAAGTTCATTGTTTGACTCTGCAGACTGCACACATTTATATGCTAGCAGAGGTTGAGTATCCTCTACATCCCAGGGTATGCAAGAAGATGCTTGAGAAGAAGCTTTTGGGTGATAAGAAGGATAAGGTATATTATCAGTTGTTGGAGTTAATTGAAATGCAGTCCCAAAAGGAAGCTGTTTGGGGTGTTTGAAAGAATTTTCTAAGCAGATAAGTGGAATTAATGGAATTTCTCACTTGGTGAAGGTGCTTTGCACTAACACAACAAATGGTTATCAGTTTACCATGTCTAATCCACATAAGGTGTAACACCCCAACCTAACAAGGGTAAAGATGTCACAAATACATGGTTTCATATCAGATGCAAGCATTCAAGAAATAAAATAGCGGAAGCCTTAACATTAAAATTCAAAGGAAAATAAGTCAACACGACTTATATCAAGTGCAAGACAGAAATAACGAAGTACAAAACAGAATCCAAACTGCCCAAACAATGGCATAACAGAAATAATATCCAAATGGTCACACTAGAATGGCAAGGTCTAAACTTCACACAAGTTGCTCTCATCCCAAGTTAAACCCAGCTCCTAGCTTAAATGTACCTGCCGCAGGAAAAGAAATGCGGCTGAGCTACGAGAGCTCAGTGAACAGATATAACGGAAACAAAGCAGTAGTAACGGAATAGTAAAGTAAAAGAAATAATACCAGGTGTAACAAGAGTCAGGAAAAGGAATACAAAAGAGTTATGCAGACATACCAGGAACTAAGAATGGTTACAATGGTGAAAGTACATGAAACCAGAACCCACCAAAATCCCAAGTCAAATCAAGTCAGGTCAAATGTCAGGTCAAGTATCAGGTCATAAGGTTACAAGGTTTCAGGTAAACAGAAATCCTCTACGAGCCCAAAACATATCAAATCACATCACATATATCAAGGTGTATGGAGGGGTGACCTCAGCATACCAGGAACAGGGTGAGGGGATACCTCCATGGGTTGGAGACGCGTTCTCCCAGGGTTGTGAAAGACGTGTATCGCACGCACTCGTCAGTCACCAGGATATAACAGGAAATATAACAAATCAGGACAGGTCTAGGATGCATCCATATGCCCCCGCAGGCCACAGGGTCTTCCTCTACATAACAAATCAAATTAGGTCGGGGACGGTGTAACCAAATCACTAGGGCTACACACTAGTCATGCCGGTGGTGCATCACAGACATGGACATGAAACCCTCATGCCTAGTGGATGGCTCGTAGTCTCAAACTGTGGGTCAAGGTCAAGTATCAAGTCTCGGGTGTCAAGTCTCAGGTATCAAATGTCAGGTATCATATCAGGGTTCATATCAGGGTTCATATCAGGAATCATATCAGGAATCATATCAGGGTTCAAGACAGGAGATAGATGCAGGGGTTCATTATCAGGAGGTCCATATCAGGAAGGTCAAGTACTAGAAAGTCAATACCAGAAGGTTCATAATAGTTTATTATAAGAAATCCTTTTTACATGATTTTAATAAAATGATCGTTAGAACTGTTTCATAATAAAAGTCTTTTAAGGAGATGTTCAAAAACCTCTTCATATACAATTAAAAGTAGTTATAAAATCCTATGAACCTTCAAGTACCCAAGGTCTTAATTATCCAGGTTATCAGGGGTGAACAAGTCATGTCAAGTGTCATAGCAGGGTTCAAGTCAAAGGTTCAAGTCAAATGGTTCATATCAAGAGTATCAAGGTTCAAGTTCAGGTTCATGACAAGGTTCAAGACAAAGGTTAAGGCCAAGGTTCAAATCTACGGTTCACAATACAGGGAAAACATAGTAATGAATCAGGAATCAGAAATGAGACGAAGGCTCCTTACAAGAAGAGCAGAATATCTGTACCTTATTCAAATAGCAAGCACAAACACAAGAGTAGCTGACAGGGATCAAGAATCACTCCCTCCTTGAACCTAAAGGAGTAGAAGACAGAAATACGAAAGGGGTTTCAGTTATCTTCCCATTATAAGTAACTTCTATTTTTAGCAGGTTTCTATTCTTAACAGGTTTCCAGAATTAGTAAGTTTCCATACTTAGCAAGATTCAAGTGATATAATTCAAGTCAAGTCTTTAATTTGCTTATTATGGAAGTCATGTTCATTTTGACAAGTTACACAAGTTCAGGGTTAGTTATGACAAGTTTTTCATAGTCCAGGGTTATAATCGTAAATTTACCAAAGTTCAAGGTTAAAATAGAAATATTATAATTTATTATTCAAATACTTTATTTTCCAGAATCACACTTTTAGCCTTCAAGTTTCACATATTTACAAGTTATACCCCTTTACTTTATTAGTTTACAAATTAACCTTATACTTACATAATTACAATTTAACCTTTACAATATTCATGTTACACCTCAAGTCCCTTTTATTTCTTCAATTTACAGACATTTACCTTCAATATAATTAAGTTACAAACAGCCCTCAACTTTCGGTAATTTACACATTTGGTCCTTTTTCTTATTTAAAATTCAATTCGATTTACATAATTTGCCATAATTACATATTAAGCCCATAAATACTCAAATTCACACATTTCACCCTTTATATTATTATTTACTTCAAGAACCCTTGATTTTCAAGATTTTACATTTTAGGTCCCTCATTTTTATTTATTTTCAATTCGCCACTTAATTTACACATTAAATCCATAACTCGCCAAATTTACAAATAAGACCTTCATGTAATAATTTTTATATGCTCCCCCTGGTCTATAAAACATTACAAAAATATCCCACACTTTTTAATAATTACAAAACACCCCCTTAATTAATTATTTTCCAATCGGTTTTCAAATATTTTATCAAAAATCAAACCCTAAACATCCCAATCAATAGGTAATCATTGTATCATCATTATTCATCAATTATTACCAGATTTCATCCATGAAAACCCTAGATCGATTTGTTTCATAATTTTGCTCCACGATTTCCTTTTTATTTCCAAAACTCGATTACACAATTAAATCCAAAAATCATGAATTCGGCTTAGACAATTCAAATGGCTATTTTTCCCATGTTATATGAAGTATATAGAGGCCACGAAAAATATAAAACAGATCCAGAAAAATCGCATAGATGTCTTGGAGATTTATTCCGATTTTAGGGTTTCAAGTACAATAATTAGCATACGATCCAAATATGATGCATGGCCTGATTTTCTTATTTTATACATGTTATATGAGATTAGTAGAGGCTTAGAAAAATACCAGGATTAATTTAGGATGAACGGATGAATTATTGTGATTTTGTTTTACTCGGTTCTAAGAGCTCGACACCAAGAAATTCCCCACGACCAAACGAACGACCCACAAATCTTGTAGCTATTTTTCCCAGGTCACATACAATAGGAAGATCGTAAGAAAAATGAGAAACGAATTTTGTATGAGTCGTATGAATTATGGACGAATTACCTTACGTTTTATACTAGCGACAAGAATTAATTAGCCACGATCGAACCAAGCAAGCCACGAACCAAAAATTATTTTTCTTAACTCCTTAGAATGATGATCTAACCCAGAAAAATGTTTCTTGAATTTTTGGAGGCCGGATAGGGTTAATAAGAATTTGTGTGTGTGATATTGATCTCTCGGCAATTAGGGTTTTAAGAAAGAAATGAGTTGATTGATTTAAAAGTGATTAGGCCGAGTCATAAGGGAGGGTTTTGACCCACAATTTCTGTAATTTAGTTGGCAATATAATTGTGATTTGATTTATTCCATATTTACTCATTTTTCCTTACTTAAATTAATCATAATAATACATATAATTATATTCGGTTCTACTAGGGGCACTTTAGTAATTTTGTAACTTGTATAAATGTTAACTGGAGTTGTCAAATTTATTTGGTATCATAACTTGTCCATTTCCAGAAGTTCGGGATTGGTTCGGAACTTTAATTAAGCTTTAATTAAATTTTAAAGTTTCAGGGGCATTTTGGTAATTTTTGCATGTTTTAGATTTTCGGGTTTTACAACTCTTCCCCTCTAACAGAAAAATTTCGTCCTCGAAATTTGCAAGGACATAGAATGAAAGAGAACGGAAAACAAAACAAGGACATACCAGACGCCTTATCTGCCTGGTCACGAGAAAGCGAGAAAACACGACCGGTATGAGGAGCAGGAGGAGGAGGATCAAGAAATTTCTCAAGTTTTGCCGGATTCCGTATAGGACAATCTTTCAACTTATGCTCCCTCGAACCACAACTAAAACAAGCTCCAGAAGTCGTACGACAAAATCCCGTATGGTTCTTCCCACACTGAGGACAACTAGCTGACCCCTGACTGTCGCTGCGCCCCCGACGATCGCCATCCTGCCTAGAAGCTGACCTTGAATCCCGACCTCGCTGATCATGACCACGATCCGCCTGATCTCGTGGTTCCAAACCCCTACTAGATTGCCCCTTCCGCCCATAATCCTGGTCTCGGTGACTCTTATAATCTCTACTCTGGTCCTACTGATTCTGCCCCCTGGAATGCACCCGATTACCGTCCCTATCCCGCTTATTAGAATCCCCATTTGCATGTAACAACTCAATGTTGCGGGCAGCATCCGCAACAGCAGCCACATCCTCGTGCTCAAAGTTCACTATACGATCTAATACCCATGTCTTCAACGCCCACTTAAAATGACGTGCCTAACGATGCGCATCCCCAGCAACCTCTGGCCCAACAAAGCTGGCCAACCGTAAGAACCTCTGCATAAACTCACCCGACGACTCCCGATCCCCCTGACGAATCGTCCCATACTCCCTCTCATACTTCTGCTGCTCCGATAATGGAATATACTGCCTATAGAACACCTCAATGAAATCCGCCCAAGAACAGGTCTCAGCATAATCACCTCCCTTAGCTTGAACAAGAGCAGTCCACCAATTAAGAGCGTCACCTTCTAGCTTGAATGTGGCCAACCGAGTTTTAAACTCGTCAGCACATCCGAGAACTCTGAACAACTTTTCGACATGGGTGATCCAGTCCTCTGCCTCATGGGGAGTGGCAGCGGACTTGAAAGAGAGAGGCTTGAGCTTATTAAACCTCTCAATCCAAACGTGGATACCAACGGGTTGAGCAGCGGGTGGAGCATCGCCACCACCACCACCAGAAGAACTTGCACCATTTCGGATGTTGTTGGTGACCTCGGTCACCACCTGAGCAGAAAGGTTAGGGAGGACGTTTTTCAAAGCCTCAGCAATCATGGCCTCAAAATTTGGAGCATCATACTCGTTAAAGCGCGTGTTCACCATCTGAACGATCACAAAAAGGATTAGCAACTCAGGTAGAATATGACAGAGCAGATCAAGAATATATGACAGAGCAAAACAGGAAAAGAGAGTGCGCGAAAGGAAACCTAATGTCTACCCAATCCTCACAGGTCACGAGCCTAAGCTCTAAGGGTTTCGGAAACCTATTCTCTGATACCATAAATTGTAACACCCCAACCCGACAAGGGTAAAGATGTCACAAATACATGGTTTCATATCAGATACAAGCATTCAAGAAATAAAATAGCGGAAGCCTTAACATTAAAATTCAAAGGAAAATAAGTCAACACGACTTATATCAAGTGCAAGACAGAAATAACGAAGTACAAAACAGAATCCAAAATGCCCAAACAATGGCATAACAGAAATAATATCCAAATGGTCACACTAGAATGGCAAGGTCTAAACTTCACACAAGTTGCTCTCATCCCAAGTTAAACCCAGCTCCTAGCTTAAATGTACCTGCCGCAGGAAAAGAAATGCGGCTGGGCTACGAGAGCTCAGTGAACAGATATAACGAAAACAAAGCAGTAGTAACGGAATAGTAAAGTAAAAGAAATAATACCAGGTGTAACAAGAGTCAGGAAAAGGAATACAAAAGAGTTATGCAGACATACCAGGAACTAAGAATGGTTACAATGGTGAAAGTACATGAAACCAGAACCCACCAAAATCCCAAGTCAAATCAAGTCAGGTCAAATGTCAGGTCAAGTATCAGGTCATAAGGTTACAAGTTTTCAGGTAAACAAAAATCCTCTACGAGCCCAAAACATATCAAATCACATCACATATATCAGGGTGTATGGAGGGGTGACCTCAGCATACCAGGAACAGGGTGAGGGGATACCTCCAGGGGTTGGAGACGCGTTCTCCCAGGGTTGCGAAAGACGTGTATCGCACACACTCGTCAGTCACCAGGATATAATAGGAAATATAACAAATCAGGACAGGTCTAGGATGCATCCATACGCCCCCGCAGGCCACAGGGTCTTCCTCTACATAACAAATCAAATCAGGTCGGGGACGGTGTAACCAAATCACTAGGGCTAGACACTAGTCATGCCGGTGGTGCATCACAGACATGGACATGAAACCCTCATGCCTAGTGGATGGCTCGTAGTCTCAAACTGTGGGTCAAGGTCAAGTATCAAGTCTCGGGTGTCAAGTCTCAGGTATCAAATGTCAGGTATCATATCAGGGTTCATATCAGGGTTCATATCAGGAATCATATCAGGAATCATATCAGGGTTCAAGACAGGAGATAGATGCAGGGGTTCATTATCAGGAGGTCCATATCAGGAAGGTCAAGTACTAGAAATTCAATACCAGAAGGTTCATAATAGTTTATTATAAGAAATCCTTTTTACATGATTTTAATAAAATGATCGTTAGAACTGTTTCATAATAAAAGTCTTTTAAGGAGATGTTCAAAAACCTCTTCATATACAATTAAAAGTAGTTATAAAATCCTATGAACCTTCAAGTACCCAAGTTCTTAATTATCCAGGTTATCAGGGGTGAACAAGTCATGTCAAGTGTCATAGCAGGGTTCAAGTCAAAGGTTCATGTCAAATGGTTCACATCAAGAGTATCAAGGTTCAAGTTCAGGTTCATGACAAGGTTCAAGACAAAGGTTAAGGCCAAGGTTCAAATCTACGGTTCACAATACAGGGAAAACATAGTAATGAATCAGGAATCAGAAATGAGATGAAGGCTCCTTACAAGAAGAGCAGAATATCTGTACCTTATTCAAATAGCAAGCACAAACACAAGAGTAGCTGACAGGGATCAAGAATCACTCCCTCCTTGAACCTAAAGGAGTAGAAGATAGAAATACGAAAGGGGTTTCAGTTATCTTCCCATTATAAGTAACTTCTATTTTTAGCAGGTTTCTATTCTTAACAGGTTTCCAGAATTAGTAAGTTTCCATACTTAGCAAGATTCAAGTGATATAATTCAAGTCAAGTCTTTAATTTGCTTATTATGGAAGTCATGTTCATTTTGACAAGTTACACAAGTTCAGGGTTAGTTATGACAAGTTTTTCATAGTCCAGGGTTATAATCGTAAATTTACCAAAGTTCAAGGTTAAAATAGAAATATTATAATTTATTATTCAAATACTTTATTTTCCAGAATCACACTTTTAGCCTTCAAGTTTCACATATTTACAAGTTATACCCCTTTACTTTATTAGTTTACAAATTAACCTTATACTTACATAATTACAATTTAACCTTTACAATATTCATGTTACACCTCAAGTCCCTTTTATTTCTTCAATTTACAGACATTTACCTTCAATATAATTAAGTTACAAACAGCCCTCAACTTTCGGTAATTTACACATTTGGTCCTTTTTCTTATTTAAAATTCAATTCGATTTACATAATTTGCCATAATTACATATTAAGCCCATAAATACTCAAATTCACACATTTCACCCTTTATATTATTATTTACTTCAAGAACCCTTGATTTTCAAGATTTTACATTTTAGGTCCCTCATTTTTATTTATTTTCAATTCGCCACTTAATTTACACATTAAATCCATAACTCGCCAAATTTACAAATAAGACCTTCATGTAATAATTTTTATATGCTCCCCCTGGTCTATAAAACATTACAAAAATATCCCACACTTTTTAATAATTACAAAACACCCCCTTAATTAATTATTTTCCAATCGGTTTTCAAATATTTTATCAAAAATCAAACCCTAAACATTCCAATCAATAGGTAATCATTGTATCATCATTATTCATCAATTATTACCAGATTTCATCCATGAAAACCCTAGATCGATTTGTTTCATAATTTTGCTCCACGATTTCCTTTTTATTTCCAAAACTCGATTACACAATTAAATCCAAAAATATGAATTCGGCTTAGACAATTCGAATGGATATTTTTCCCATGTTATATGAAGTATATAAAGGCCACGAAAAATATAAAACAGATCCAGAAAAATCACATAGATGTTTAGGAGATTTATTTCGATTTTAGGGTTTCGAGTACAATAATTAGCATATGATCCAAATATGATGCATGGCCTGATTTTCTTATTTTATACATGTTATATGAGATCAGTAGAGCTTAGAAAAATACCAGGATTAATTTAGGATGAACGGATGAATTATTGTGATTTTGTTTTACTCGATTTTAAGAGCTCGACACCAAGAAATTCCCCACGACCAAACGAACGACCCACAAATCTTGTAGCTATTTTTCCCAGGTCACATACAATAGGAAGATCGTAAGAAAAATGAGAAACGAATTTTATATGAGTCGTATGAATTATGGACGAATTACCTTACGTTTTATACTAGCGACAAGAGAAAATTCACCACGATCGAACCAAGCAAGCCACGAACCAAAACTTATTTTTCTTGACTCCTTAGAATGATGATCTAACCTAAAAAAATGTTTCTTGAATTTTTGGAGGCCGGATAGGGTTAATAAGAATTTGTGTGTGTGATTTTGATCTCTCGGCAATTAGGGTTTTAAGAAAGAAATGAGTTGATTGATTTAAAAGTGATTAGGCCGAGTCATAAGGGAGGGTTTTGACCCACAAATTCTGTAATTTAGTTGGCAATATAATTGTGATTTGATTTATTCCATATTTACTCATTTTTCCTTATTTAAATTAATCATAATAGTACATATACTTATATTCGGTTCTACTAGGGGTACTTTAGTAATTTTGTAACTTGTATTAATGTTAAATGGAGTTTTCAAATTTATTTGGTATCATAACTTGTCCATTTCCAGAAGTTCGGGATTGGTTCGGAACTTTAATTAAGCTTTAATTAAATTTTAAAGTTTTCAGGGGCATTTTGGTAATTTTGCATGGTTTAGATTTTCGGGTTTTACATAAGGACTGGCTAATCCAAGAGCAAATGGCTCTGGTAAAGATACCTCCAATCCGTTTATAGCTGACAATTTGCCAAAAATTGTATGGTAATCAACTCACCATATCTGTGATAGTGAAGAGTTGACTAGCCCACAAGAGTATGGCTTGTGGTAAAGGCTGTGGAAATCCATAACTGGTTATCAATTCACCAAGGTGATGACTGCATTCCACCAAAGAATTGGCTAGTCCAAAAGCAAACGGCTTTTGGTAAAGACAAATCAAATCCATTGATAGCTGATGATTTGCTAAAAATCATATGGTATTTCAACTCACCATGTTTCATGTACAAAGAGTTGAAATGGTTATCAATGTACCATGGTTTTACACCAAACATTGGCTACTCCAGGGTTAATGGCTAATTGGTAAAGAGACATCAAATCCATTAAATTTTCAATGATTCACCTCTCACAGGAGTTAATACACCTGGAAGTGATGAGAATAGTATGAAACTTTATGAATTGATGTACAAATAGTCAATGTTGCTGCAAAGATCAGATGGTGTAAAGATTGATAATAAAAGATGCTACAAAGTTCAGATATGATGATTTAAAGAGTTGCAGTTAAGAATAATTCCAAAAGATTAGAGTTCAACATCCTCAGGAAGCTTATCAAGAAAGAAACTTGAAGTTCATGGTGCATGAAGATCAAGTTAGGGGAGGATTGTTGGGAATTATTGAAGAACAGGCTTAAGTCTGCTGATGTATTAGTTAAGTCTGTTAACTTAGTTAAGTCTGCCAGTACATAGTTAAGTCTGGCAAACATAGTTAAGTCTAGTGACTATTATTAGTTAAGTTTGTTTACGTTTAATTGCAGAGTTAGTTAGCTATATGTTAGGAAAGGATATATACGTATTAGTTATCTTATTAGAAGATGATCCGTTCCAAACAGGCTATCTTTTATTTCTCTATCACACAAGTCAACCACTTGTGAATGGTCAACCGTAATAAATGATAAAAGGCAAACAGTCTCGGAACGAATGCTCGTGTGTAGTGTGTGAAACCAGGCAAGTGATCACCTGGGTCGTTTCCCAACGAGGTGTGAATGGAAAACTGTGAAAAGCTTTGGATTAGAGTGATTGATGAATCAGATATTTTTGATTTTGCTTTAACAAGATAAAATCTATTAAATAGAAGCTATCACTATTTTTCTGTTTTTCGTTTAATCTAAATTACACTAAAAACACGAGTCGGGATTTAATTAAAACGCGTATAATACTGAGATATATGTAAAATTTACCCTACAAGTGTTCTAATATTTTTTATAACTTAAAAATGACAAAAGAAAATTATCTCAAAAAGATTTATATTTTTCTGATTTTTATATTTTTTATTATAATTTAATTACTAAATTTAACTAATAAATAGATTAAAAATAGTAAAACTTTTCTAAAAATTACGAAACTTTTTATATGAATACTACAAATGATTACCTAGCTAATAAAATTAAAGTGGAAAAACTAGCTTATACGGATAAGCTCTAAATAAGCTGGCAACTTAATAAGCTTATTAAAGCTAAACTGGTACTATGTATTTAAATATTAAGGCGCGTAGAGAATTAATTAAAAACGTGTAGTAGCACACTGGGTGAGTCTGTGGGCTTGTGTACGAGGTGTCCCTGGTTCGATTCCCAGTTTAAACCTTTTTGCTACTTTTTTTTTTTTTTTTTTTTTTGACTTTTTTCTTTTACACATTAACTTTTTAACTAATATTAAGCAATTTTTACAAAGGAACTTATTTTAGTACTCACGAAATAAGCTAAAAATAATCTCAAAACTCAACAGTGGGCTTGGAATTTTATAGAACTAGGAATTTCAAATTAAGCTAAAGGCTATGAAATAAGTTGTAAGCTAAATGAAAAAGATAAAATGGACTGTTATACAACTGAATAACTTATAGGGACTAGAAAAAGTCAGGCTTAAAAGCTTTGAAAGCTCAAAAAGAGCTTATGGTGTCTGGTGGTTGCTGATGTGGTGCCCTGCACCAGGGGAAAAAGGGTCACTTCGAGGGTCTTTTTCAAGGCCTTAGAGTGATCTAAAAATCGACACAAAATTACCTTATGTAGACGAGCTAGTGGGGTTTATAAATCAAAAAGAATCGGGTCGAAAGAGCTTATGTGGTGAGACTTAAAAATTCACAAAGTTTCTAAAAAGTCACAAAGTGACTGCTATATGCAGTTACTTGAACTGTTGGTGCTATTTTTGTGCACACTTGTGCAGTGGGCTGGGGTATCTAGGAACTAGCTAAGTGACTAAAATGGACTGAGTTACTATGGTAGCCACTAAAATATTTTTGTAACAAGCTACATGAGCCAGAAACTATGAGCTTATGATAACAGTTGGTTTTTTAGGTTTTTTAAAAACTTAGAAACTTCTAATTAAGCTATAAGCTATAAAATAAATTATAAGCTAAAAGAAAAAGATAAAAGGGACTGAGTTACTATTAAAGAAGCTAAGAATACAAGAAAAAGCTATGGCTTAAGGTAGAAAAGCTCTCAACAAGCTCGATCCAAAAACTGGTCTGCTGTTGTACTTGTGGAGCAGGGTAAAACTGCCCTTGTTCGAGGCCTGGTTTAGTGGCTTTAATGAGGTCTAAAATTCAAACAAAAAATCCTAGATGTACACAAGCTGGGGAGCTATATGCACCAAAAATTTCAGGTTCTAACTCCTTACGACAAAGAAATGAAAAATCGCCGAAAATCAGCCCAGAACCACCAAATACGCAAAAATGCAGTAAGTTTACTGCAGTGGCTGAATTTTTGGTGTAGCCTTATGCAGAGGTTCTAAGCTTTTGGGTACTCACTAGATGGGTTATAAGGGACTCAGAGAAGCCAAGTTTGAGTGCCAAAAGAGCTTAATGCAGCTTGTGGCTTATTTGATAGTTTTGAGGTCTAAAATGAACATAGCACATGTACAACTACTATATCTATCTATCTAACTTATAAAAACTTAAAAATAGCTTATAAGGGCTGAATTAAGCTGGTTCAAACTTGGGCTTGGTGTCAAGGAGCAGTAACAAGGGTGTTTGGCTAGTGAGAATGACTGAACCAAACAGTCTTTTATGAGACTGTTTTGGTATTTGTGAACTGAGGTTGTTCTAACAAGCTACGAATGGAATTCTAATGGTACTAGTGAGTATTTTAGCTTATGAAAATGACTTTTGATTACACAGAAAACTGATTCAACAAGCTAGCTTAATTTTTGGCTTTTATATAGTTTTTAAGATGAAAATGAGAACAAGTAAAGTGATGACTAATGAAACTAATTGAAAAGTGAATATGAACTAATGAAAAGCTAATAATGATAAAGACAAGAACAAATAAGCTTATGGAACAGTGACAATAGAAAATGAAGAAAACTTGCAAATTGCTTACAATCGAAATGCCAAGCAAACCAAAGAACCACGAACCAAGAACAACCTATGGGCCTCCCATGAAGCCACTAACCCATAAGCTTCCACAATAATTGGCTTATTGATCCAGAATAGCTTATAAGCTAATTCGTTGACTTTTGATGACTGATCTTCGAATTTGAAATTGAGAACTAATAAGAACTATATAAACTTACATGAAGCTACTATGAGCTTATGTCAGTTTATAGGAAAGGTTAATGGAGCTTTTAGTGATAATGTAACTAGCTTAAGCTTATACGAAGTACAATGTAAATCGAAACTAAATGTAACTTGAACTTGAGTACAATTAACTTGAAAATGAAACAAATGTGATCGAAATGAACTTGTATTAAAACTAAATTAAGAGTTACAAGAATTGAAAGACTGAAATTTAAATTTGCGATTAAACTAAAATTAACTACTGCCAAAATTGGCTACAATACTACTCTATATATACTAACTCATCTGGGATCTTCCTGTCGACATCCACTGAGCTCATCCCATCCATTGAATCGGTCAAATGCATCTTAATCGTCGATATTGCTTTTTGGCGGGAAATCAGGAAAGTGGGATAAGTATCTGATTTTGCTAGTGGGAGTGGGAGAGAAGCATTTAATGCTTTTGGCAATGTTAGGTAGCTTGTTTGGAGGGGAAATGAGGTGGTGAAGCCAGCTGGTGATGAGGTGGGGGTGAGGTGGTGTGGATTGGCGGTTCGAAGGAAGAAGATAAGTTTGACTGAGTTGTTAAACTCAGTCTAATGGATTGGATTTTGGGCTTTGTTAAACAATGGGCTTGGACATGGGTAATGGGAAAAGGGTTGGGTATTATGGGTTTAGTGTTGGATTGGATTTAATGGTTGGATTTTAGGGATAATGTTGGATCCGGATTTGATAGTTAAACAAGCATAGGGACCAATCTTGTAATTCTTGCATTCTTGAGGGGCTGAGTTTATAAACTTCCAAACTATCTTCAAGGGATTAAACCTGCCACAAAACAATAACACAAGGACCAAGGTTTATTTTTCTCAAAGTTTTTAAATCCCAAGGACCATTTTTTGTCCATTTTGCAAAGTTCAGGGACTAAACTTGTAATTTTATGAAACTTCACACCAAAGGACTATATATGTTTATTTGTGATTCAAAAGGACCTTTGGTGAATTTTTCAATGTTTTGAATAACCAGGGATTAGTTTTGACAACTTTTGAAAGTTGAGGGACTGAAACTGCCAATTATGCAAACTTTGTTCGTTTTTCACTTGTTTTTAAACATTTTGCATCTGAAACATATAAAACACAATTCTGGGATAATTTCAGTATTATGATGCATTTCTGAGTGTTTTTGGATGTTTTGGCAGCTCAGATTAGGTAAAAATGATGAGTATTTAGACACTCATCAATCCCCCACACTAAACTATTGCTAGTCCCTAGCAATATTTTATGAAGATTTAATGGATTTGAAAGACTCTTTACCAAAAGCCATTACTTCTGGAGTAGCCAATTGTTTCAGTTCAAGTAAGAACTTTGGTACAATGATAACCAAGTGATTTTGAGCAAACCACAAGCTGTCAACGGTTTTGATTTGTCTTTACCAGAAGCCGTTTGCTTCTGGACTAGCCAACTCTTAGATAAATTATCAATATTATCTTTGGTGAGCTGATTACCAATCATGGATTTTCACTGCCTTAACCACAAGCCATAACCTTGCGGGCTAGCCAACTCTTCACTTATGAAGATATGGTGAGTCGAATACCATACAATTTTCGGCAAATTGCAAGCCATCAACGGATTTGAGACATCTTTACCAAGAGCCGTTTGCTCTCGGATTAGCCAATCCTTATGTGGGTTAGACATGGCGGACTGATAACCATTTATTGAGTTCTAAGTGAAAAAAAAAAAAAAAAAATTAAAATTTTGGCTAAAATGGGGGTACTAGATGGTACATTTGATCAAATTCGCGAGAATTCCCCCCCACACTTAGAACTGAATATTGCCCTCAATATTCAAAGAACCGGCTGTTAAACCAACACTTAGAACGTGAAAGGGAAATACTAATAGCCTTTTATTTTATATAGCTATTTATTTTATTTTTATTTAATTTGCATTTAAGCCGTTAAGGCATGCAAATTCCCTCTTTTTTCTTTTTTTTTTTTTTTTTTTTTTTTTTTTTTTTTTTTTTTTAACTGAACTTTACATATATACAACATGTGGGGCATCTCCCCCACACTAGATGGTAGAAAAGAGAAAGAAAACAGAGACACGGGTGAGAACCCATGTTTTGCTAATGTTTTTGATCACCGAGTCACTAGCTTGACTCGATCCCCGCATTCATTGGTTCATGGGGAAAGTTTGAAGATCCGGGACAACCATGAATGGTATGTCCTCTCCAAAGTAGTGTTTTAAACGATGACCATTCACTTTGAAATTAGGACCGTCAGCTTGAGATAACTCAACGGTACCATATGGATAAACCTTTGTGATAGTGAATGGACCAGACCATCGGGATTTGAGTTTGCCTGAGAAGATCTTTAATCTTGAATTGAAAAGAAGGACTCGATCCCCAACGTTAAAAACGCGGTTCTTTATTTTTGAGTCATGAATCTTCTTTGTCTTTTCTTTATAGATCAAAGAGTTCTCGTAGGCCTGATCACGCAGTTCATTTAATTCATTCATTTGAACTTTACGGTGATCACCCGCAGTTTGGAGGTCAAAGTTAGCATGTTTCAAGGCCCAGTAGGCCTTGTGCTCTAATTCGATCGGTAGATGACATGCCTTTCCGTACACAAGTTTGTAAGGCATACACCCAATGGGTGTTTTGTAAGCTGTACGAAAGGCCCATAGTGCATCATCCAACTTATCCGACCAGGATGCACGATTTTCCCCTACAGTCCTTTCCAGGATTCTTTTAATACCCCGATTTGAAACTTCTACCTGTCCACTTGTTTGTGGGTGATACGCAGTAGACAGACGGTGAGTTACACCATACTTTTGCATGACTTTGTCAAATTTGTCATTGCAAAAATGCGTACCACGATCACTGATTATAGCACGTGGAGTTCCAAAACGGGCAAACAGAGCCTTCAGGAATTTTACAACAACTTGGGCATCATTAGTGGGTAAAGCTTTTGCTTCAACCCATTTTGACAAGTAGTCAACAGCCACGAGAATGTATTTGTTTCCTCGAGATGATGGAAATGGCCCCATAAAGTCAATGCCCCAGACATCAAAGATTTCACAAACTTGAATAGCATTTTGTGGCATTTCATTTCGTTGTGAAATATTTCCGTGACGCTGACAAGCTTCACAAGTTTTGATAAGATCTTGGGCATCCTTATAGATTGTGGGCCAATAAAATCCGGAATCAAACACCTTTTTGGCGGTGTAGTTTGGACTATGATGGCCCCCAGTGGGTCCAACATGGCAAGCTTTGAGAATGTCAATAGCTTCCTGTCCGTAAACACACCGTCGGATGACTTGATCCGCACAGATTTTGAATAAGTAGGGGTCGTCCCAGAAGTAATGTTTAACATCCTTGAAAAATTTATTCTTCTGTTGGGTCGACATCCCTTTCACTATGAAGTTACCCGCATGGTAATTTGCGAAGTCGGCAAACCATGGGGTAGTAGAATCTCCACGAAAAGCAACCGCACTGAGTGTCTCGAGAGGAAATGTTTCATTTATTTCCTTTTTCTCGAAAATATCTTGGTGAGGGTTCTCTAATCGGGACAGATGATCAGCAGCTAGGTTCTCAGCTCCCTTTTTATCACGTATGGTGATATCAAATTCTTGCAGGAGGAGAACCCAACGGAGCAATCTCGGCTTTGCATCTTGTTTTGCAAAGAGATATTTGAGAGCCGAGTGATCCGTATACACTACACATTTTGTCAAGATTAAATATGGCCGAAACTTCTCAAAGGCATACACCACAGCCAATAATTCTTTTTCTGTAGTGGTGTAATGAGTTTGAGCTTCAGTCATGGTTTTACTTGCGTAGTAGATAGGCTGAAAGTGTTTGGCTTTACGTTGCCCCAGGACTGCACCGATAGCAAAATCACTTGCATCGCACATGAGCTCAAAGGGAAAATCCCAGTCGGGGGCAACGAGAATGGGTGCTTCAGTAAGCTTTTTCTTTAATGTTTCAAAAGCTTTTATGCACTCGGGTGAGAAGATAAAAGGAGCATCCTTTTCAAGAAGATGAGTCATAGGCCGGGCAATTTTAGAAAAATCTTGTATGAATCTACGATAGAAACCGGCATGACCCAAAAAACTCCTAATACCTTTGACGGTAGTGGGATGAGGTAATTTAGCAATGACATCCACTTTAGATCTGTCAACCTCAATCCCGTTTTTTGATATCTTATGGCCGAGGACAATGCCCTCTTTGACCATAAAGTGACTCTTCTCCCAATTTAGACAAAGATTGGTGTCTTCACACCGTTTCAACATGTTTTCTAAATGGGAGAGACATGTTTCGAATGAATCCCCAATGACTGAGAAGTCATCCATAAAGACCTCCATCGTTTTCCCGATCATGTCGGAAAATATGGACATCATGCACCTTTGGAATGTGCCTGGAGCATTACATAAGCCAAAAGGCATACGTTTATAAGCAAAGGTTCCATAAGGGCATGTAAATGTGGTCTTTTCTTGATCTTGCGGATCAATGGGAATTTGAAAGTAACCAAAGAAACCATCAAGGAAACAATAGTACTCGTTTCCCGCTAATCTCTCAAGCATCTGATCCATGAAGGGCAGAGGAAAATGGTCTTTTCGGGTGGCATCATTTAACTTACGATAGTCAATGCAAACACGCCACCCAGTAACCAATCGAGTTGGAATCAACTCATTCTCTTCATTTATGACAACAGTTATGCCACCCTTTTTTGGAACGCAGTGAATGGGACTAACCCAAGGACTATCAGAGATGGGATAAATCAACCCTGCATCAAGAAGTTTGAGAACCTCTTGTTTGATAACATCGTGGATTTTAGGATTCACCCTTCGTTGGTGTTGGACTGCTGGTTTAAAGTCATCCTCCATTAAAATCTTGTGAGTACAAAATTCAGGGTCTATACCCTTTATGTCGGAGAGTTTCCAAGCAATTGCTTGTTTGTGTGACTTTAAGACCTTTATTAGAGCAGTCTTTTCCTCATCACTTAAGTCTTTAGCAATAATGACGGGTAATTTATCATCACCCTCCAAAAATGCGTACTCAAGATGAGGTGGTAAGTCTTTGAGTTCGACCTCGGGAAATTCATCGTTTTTCTCAACTGATTTGATTTCCTCATGGTGAAGTTTAACGGGAGGGAGTGGAGGAGAATTGTCCTGGTTTAACAATTTCTCAAGAAGACGAATATCTCCCTCCAGATTAATCTCAGCGTCATCAATCCCTTCTAGGAATGAATCACACTTGAGAAAATCCTCGATCTCTTCCAAAATGAAATCACTTCTCTCAAACGGAGTGAGAGAAAGGATAGAGTCAGAAATGACAGGTAGAGAAGATGTGGGTGGATTACCACTCACAGAATTATGAAAATAACCAACAATTTCTTGAGAGTACTCCTTTGAGGCAATGTCAATGACATCGATTCGGTTAACCGAAGCGGAATCAAAATTTGAGGAGTACCTCGAAGTTTGATCATGGTTAAAGGTAACAGCTTCATTACCCACACGCAATGTGATCTCATGCTTAAATACATCAATAAGAGCATGGCCCGTTTTAAGGAATCCTCTTCCAAGAATGAGAGGAACCTTTTGATCAGCATCGAAATCAACAACCACAAAGTCAGCTGGAAAATGGAACTTTCCTATTTTCACAAATACATCTTCGGCAATGCCGCGAGGATGAGATATGGTACGATCTGCAAGCTCAAGAGTCATGCAGGTAGGAGTAAGAGCCGGAAGAGAAAGTTTCTTCCATACTGAATGAGGCATCAGGTTGATGCTTGCACCTAGATCTGCTAAGGCATAGCATTCAACCATTCCCGAAAATACACAAGGTAGTAGAAACTTTCCAGGATCTCCAAGCTTTTCCGGAAGCTTTTTCAAGATAACCGTTGAGCAGTTCTCATTTACTGGAGTTTTAGCCATTTCAATAAGTTTTTCCTTGTTGCTTAACAAGTGTTTGAATGTTGATGCAAATTTGGGCATCAGAATGATAGCATCCGCAAAACTTATGTCAAAATGTAATTCTTTAAAGATTTGAAAGAATTTGTCCATTTGTTGACTAGCCTTCTCACGGAGCTTTTGCTCATTTAAGCGCGATGGGTAAGGAATATGAGGTTTGGATTTAGGGGCTACAACTTCAGGAGTCTCCATAGATTCAAAGACAACTCCTGGTTTGGATTTCTTGTTAGGGACAACCGGAGGATGGACTGGTGCTGTATTTTGTGGGTTTGGAATTTGCACTTTGTCCGTTGTATCCTCCGTCTCTTTTTCCATTTCAAACAACGGAGGAGGAATAGGGCCAGCTGGCCCCTCATAAGTAGCACCACTCCGAGTGGTGATAGCTTTGACGTAAGTGGTATCTTCGTCATCATCACTGTCATCAAGTATACTGACAGGAACAACATTGAGCATTTAGGAATAATATCTGGCTGATCTTTGCTCACTAAGTTTGGTTGACAAACTTTTAACAGTAAATCGTGAAAGAGTAGGATCGATTCTAGACGGCTGAGGAGCAATTGTAGGTGTAGATTTTTGGATGACTGAAGGTTGGACGTATTTAGCGCTTCCATTGTTAGTGGGAAGTACCGGATCCTTTATCACCTTGAATTCGACATGAGATTTACCACTACGTGTAGTGACAGCTTTGAGTTCACCCCTTGGGTTGACAATAGTGTTACTTGGGAGACCTCCCGAGGTAGAAGGTATATCAGTTAAAGACTTTTTGATCTGGTTTAATTGGGCAACCAATAACTGGTTTGTCTCACGTTGTGTCTTATTTGTTTCCTCTTGGGTTTTCATGAATTGCATAAGCAACTCATCTGAGGACATCTGATTTTGGTTTGAACCTTGGTTTTGATTAAAATTTGGACCACGGTTTTGGTTAAAATTACCCTGATTCTGACCTCGGTTTTGATTGAAATTTTGGGAACTGTGGAAATTTTGTCCCTGATTTTGAACAAAGCGGTTTTGATTATTCTGATTTGGCACGGGTGGAAAACCAGGTGGGACCATAGCATTTGGTGCTCGGTACTGAGTCTCAGCATGCGGACGGTACTGATTTTGGTTTACTGCAGCTACGGGAGCTGGGTAAACAGAAGCATCGGTTGCTTGACAATCATAATACGCATGTGGGCCACCACAAGTTTCACACACTTTGTTTATTGCTTTGATTTGTTCCGGTTTATGAATTTCACTTTTTAATTCTTTCATTTCCTTCATCATACAACGCATTGAGTCTGTAAGGAAGGCTAACTCTGATGAGTTACCGGATGAAGAAGCAGTAGGAGTGACAGGAACATTCACTTTGTTTCTAGAAATAGGAACTTTTGATTTATTTTCACAAATTTCAACCACCTCTCTAGGTTTACGATTCAAGATATTGCCACCGGAGGCTGCGTTAAGTGCATCTTGATCGTTTTGGGTCAACCCGTTATAAAACGTATTTATCTGTTGTAACACATTGAAATCGTGATGTGGGCATTTTCTTAGGAGATCTTTAAATCTGTCCCATGCCTCTCCGAAATTTTCATCAAAACCTTGACGAAAACCAGCAATTTCATTTTTTAGGTTAGTCGTCTTTGATGGAGGGAAGAAATAATTTACAAATTTCTTAACGAGATCTTCCCAGGTTTCAATGGATCGAGGGGGTTCTTTATCCAGCCAAATTCGGGCTGCCCCCTCAAGTGAGAATGGAAATAACATCAATTTGATCACTGTTTGTGGCACATTCTTGTAATTGATTGTAGAGGTCAGTTTGTTGAACCAACGAATGTGTGCATATGGATCCTCTCGTTCAAACCCGTGAAATTGGTTTGTGGACACGAGCTGAATCAAATGTGTTTTCAGTTCAAAATGATCAGAATCGATGGCTGGTAAAACGATGGCATCTCCGTAACCCTCGGTGGGTGCCTGGAGCATTTCAGCCATTGTGCGTTCGTCTGCCATATTATCAGTGAGAACAGTATGAATCTCGGGTTCGACTATTTGGGCAGCACGTCTACGATTACGTCTTCTCGGAATATCTACGAGTTCACGTAAAGGGCTTGATGACGTGGAAGAACGAGTGCGCATGCACCAAGTAAAATATTTTAATTTAAATCAAGAACGAGTCAAAACACAAGTGAACTTAAACCAATAATCAACAAGCGTACGGTAGCTCTTTAAAAGATAATCGCACAGAGTGGCGGAGAAGCAAAGGTGGGCAATTAAGCTCCTTAAAAACCCGCTTCTTTCAGTCCGACAATTTAATGTCAGACTATCCTTAAACCTCCTTTTTAGTTTGTTTAGCAATCAAAGGTGAGCCGATATTCGCAAGCGATACAGAGGCAAGTTTTAAATCTTTGGTTTGGGAACTTATTATGGCCGTACCCCCAGTTAGGTAGTACTCAGTCTTGATTTTCGATGGTAATTTTTTATTGTTATTTATTAAAGAAAACGGAAAATGTTTTTGGGTTTTTAATTTTTTATGTGATAATTATAATAATAATATATATAGAAAAGAAAAGAAAAATATTTTTGGTATTTTATATTGTTTTTGGGAAATAGGAACTTCTTGGGAGAAGGATCTCGAATCACTAATCGCTAAAACTTACACAACTGTCGCAGCACACCTCCCCGGCAGCGGCGCCAAAATTTGATCCGTTCCAAACCGGCTATCTTTTATTTCTCTATCACACAAGTCAACCACTTGTGAATGGTCAACCGTAATAAATGATAAAAGGCAAACAGTCTCGGAACGAATGCTCGTGTGTAGTGTGTGAAACCAGGCAAGTGATCACCTGGGTCGTTTCCCAACGAGGTGTGAATGGAAAACTGTGAAAAGCTTTGGATTAGAGTGATTGATGAATCAGATATTTTTGATTTTGCTTTAACAAGATAAAATCTATTAAATAGAAGCTATCACTATTTTTCTGTTTTTCGTTTAATCTAAATTACACTAAAAACACGAGTCGGGATTTAATTAAAACGCGTATAATACTGAGATATATGTAAAATTTACCCTACAAGTGTTCTAATATTTTTTATAACTTAAAAATGACAAAAGAAAATTATCTCAAAAAGATTTATATTTTTCTGATTTTTATATTTTTTATTATAATTTAATTACTAAATTTAACTAATAAATAGATTAAAAATAGTAAAACTTTTCTAAAAATTACGAAACTTTTTATATGAATACTACAAATGATTACCTAGCTAATAAAATTAAAGTGGAAAAACTAGCTTATACGGATAAGCTCTAAATAAGCTGGCAACTTAATAAGCTTATTAAAGCTAAACTGGTACTATGTATTTAAATATTAAGGCGCGTAGAGAATTAATTAAAAACGTGTAGTAGCACACTGGGTGAGTCTGTGGGCTTGTGTACGAGGTGTCCCTGGTTCGATTCCCAGTTTAAACCTTTTTGCTACTTTTATTTTTTTTTTTTTTGACTTTTTTCTTTTACACATTAACTTTTTAACTAATATTAAGCAATTTTTACAAAGGAACTTATTTTAGTACTCACGAAATAAGCTAAAAATAATCTCAAAACTCAACAGTGGGCTTGGAATTTTATAGAACTAGGAATTTCAAATTAAGCTAAAGGCTATGAAATAAGTTGTAAGCTAAATGAAAAAGATAAAATGGACTGTTATACAACTGAATAACTTATAGGGACTAGAAAAAGTCAGGCTTAAAAGCTTTAAAAGCTCAAAAAGAGCTTATGGTGTCTGGTGGTTGCTGATGTGGTGCCCTGCACCAGGGGAAAAAGGGTCACTTCGAGGGTCTTTTTCAAGGCCTTAGAGTGATCTAAAAATCGACACAAAATTACCTTATGTAGACGAGCTAGTGGGGTTTATAAATCAAAAAGAATCGGGTCGAAAGAGCTTATGTGGTGAGACTTAAAAATTCACAAAGTTTCTAAAAAGTCACAAAGTGACTGCTATATGCAGTTACTTGAACTGTTGGTGCTATTTTTGTGCACACTTGTGCAGTGGGCTGGGGTATCTAGGAACTAGCTAAGTGACTAAAATGGACTGAGTTACTATGGTAGCCACTAAAATATTTTTGTAACAAGCTACATGAGCCAGAAACTATGAGCTTATGATAACAGTTGGTTTTTTAGGTTTTTTTAAAAACTTAGAAACTTCTAATTAAGCTATAAGCTATAAAATAAATTATAAGCTAAAAGAAAAAGATAAAAGGGACTGAGTTACTATTAAAGAAGCTAAGAATACAAGAAAAAGCTATGGCTTAAGGTAGAAAAGCTCTCAACAAGCTCGATCCAAAAACTGGTCTGCTGTTGTACTTGTGGAGCAGGGTAAAACTGCCCTTGTTCGAGGCCTGGTTTAGTGGCTTTAATGAGGTCTAAAATTCAAACAAAAAATCCTAGATGTACACAAGCTGGGGAGCTATATGCACCAAAAATTTCAGGTTCTAACTCCTTACGACGAAGAAATGAAAAATCGCCGAAAATCAGCCCAGAACCACCAAATACGCAAAAATGCAGTAAGTTTACTGTAGTGGCTGAATTTTTGGTGTAGCCTTATGCAGAGGTTCTAAGCTTTTGGGTACTCACTAGATGGGTTATAAGGGACTCAGAGAAGCCAAGTTTGAGTGCCAAAAGAGCTTAATGCAGCTTGTGGCTTATTTGATAGTTTTGAGGTCTAAAATGAACATAGCACATGTACAACTACTATATCTATCTATCTAACTTATAAAAACTTAAAAATAGCTTATAAGGGCTGAATTAAGCTGGTTCAAACTTGGGCTTGGTGTCAAGGAGCAGTAACAAGGGTGTTTGGCTAGTGAGAATGACTGAACCAAACAGTCTCTTATGAGACTGTTTTGGTATTTGTGAACTGAGGTTGTTCTAACAAGCTACGAATGGACTTCTAATGGTACTAGTGAGTATTTTAGCTTATGAAAATGACTTTTGATTACACAGAAAACTGATTCAACAAGCTAGCTTAATTTTTGGCTTTTATATAGTTTTTAAGATGAAAATGAGAACAAGTAAAGTGATGACTAATGAAACTAATTGAAAAGTGAATATGAACTAATGAAAAGCTAATAATGATAAAGACAAGAACAAATAAGCTTATGGAACAGTGACAATAGAAAATGAAGAAAACTTGCAAATTGCTTACAATCGAAATGCCAAGCAAACCAAAGAACCACGAACCAAGAACAACCTATGGGCCTCCCATGAAGCCACTAACCCATAAGCTTCCACAATAATTGGCTTATTGATCCAGAATAGCTTATAAGCTAATTCGTTGACTTTTGTTGACTGATCTTCGAATTTGAAATTGAGAACTAATAAGAACTATATAAACTTACATGAAGCTACTATGAGCTTATGTCAGTTTATAGGAAAGGTTAATGGAGCTTTTAGTGATAATGTAACTAGCTTAAGCTTATACGAAGTACAATGTAAATCGAAACTAAATGTAACTTGAACTTGAGTACAATTAAATTGAAAATGAAACAAATGTGATCGAAATGAACTTGTATTAAAACTAAATTAAGAGTTACAAGAATTGAAAGACTGAAATTTAAATTTGCGATTAAACTAAAATTAACTACTGCCAAAATTGGCTACAATACTACTCTATATATACTAACTCATCTGGGATCTTCCTGTCGACATCCACTGAGCTCATCCCATCCATTGAATCGGTCAAATGCATCTTAATCGTCGATATTGCTTTTTGGCGGGAAATCAGGAAAGTGGGATAAGTATCTGATTTTGCTAGTGGGAGTGGGAGAGAAGCATTTAATGCTTTTGGCAATGTTAGGTAGCTTGTTTGGAGGGGAAATGAGGTGGTGAAGCCAGCTGGTGATGAGGTGGGGGTGAGGTGGTGTGGATTGGCGGTTCGAAGGAAGAAGATAAGTTTGACTGAGTTGTTAAACTCAGTCTAATGGATTGGATTTTGGGCTTTGTTAAACAATGGGCTTGGACATGGGTAATGGGAAAAGGGTTGGGTATTATGGGTTTAGTGTTGGATTGGATTTAATGGTTGGATTTTAGGGATAATGTTGGATCCGGATTTGATAGTTAAACAAGCATAGGGACCAATCTTGTAATTCTTGCATTCTTGAGGGGCTGAGTTTATAAACTTCCAAACTATCTTCAAGGGATTAAACCTGCCACAAAACAATAACACAAGGACCAAGGTTTATTTTTCTCAAAGTTTTTAAATCCCAAGGACCATTTTTTGTCCATTTTGCAAAGTTCAGGGACTAAACTTGTAATTTTATGAAACTTCACACCAAAGGACTATATATGTTTATTTGTGATTCAAAAGGACCTTTGGTGAATTTTTCAATGTTTTGAATAACCAGGGATTAGTTTTGACAACTTTTGAAAGTTGAGGGACTGAAACTGCCAATTATGCAAACTTTGTTCGTTTTTCACTTGTTTTTAAACATTTTGCATCTGAAACATATAAAACACAATTCTGGGATAATTTCAGTATTATGATGCATTTCTGAGTGTTTTTGGATGTTTTGGCAGCTCAGATTAGGTAAAAATGATGAGTATTTAGACACTCATCAGAAGATATGTTTATCCTTTCACACGTTTTGTAATATTAGGATTTCCTTAGAGTATAAAAGGAACCCTACGGCATTATGTTTAGTGTGACATTGTGACAACTGAAAGTTTAATAGTAATACGAAGTTAGTTATTATCAATGTGTTCTTCATACTTGTTGCTTGTTAAGATTCGCATTAACAATCAATACACTGTTAAGAGTTTCTCATATAGATTAATTTGGATTTATTCAAGTTAACTATTGTCTTACACAGGCTACTTAGATCCATAAACGTTGGACCTACACCGCCGACAGCCAACATGATTTTGTCTCGATCAATCATTGTTATTCCATGATAAAAGGTTAGGATTTGATCAAGAAGCAAAATTCTATGATCAGGAAATTTCCTCAAACAAGATTTGAATCTTTCCCAAGCTTCAAATACTGATTCATCGGGCAATTGGTAAAAATTCAAGATGTCTTTTCTAAGTTGCAACGCTCTAGAATAAGGATAGTATTTTGAAAGAAACTTGGAGACCATCTCTTCCCAAGTATGAATAGAATGAGTTTTAAGATGATAAAACCATAATTCAGCATCGTGAGTCAAAGAGAATGGGAAAGATTTAGATTGAGGATATCTTCGGAAACTCTATTTTTCTTGATGAATTGAGTGATTGATAGAAATTTGTCCAAGTGTTGGTTTGCATCTTCATCATGAAATCCATGGAATTGGCAATTTTGTCGAATACGCTCAATCATATGATTTTTCAGAACAAAAACGGTTTCTTGATTGGTTGTCGGAGCGATCGGTCCTCCTCTACCAATGAGCGAAGGACGATAAAAGTCCTCCATGGTCCGAAGATCATGGGGATGAAAGGGTGAAGAAATGAGATTTTCTCGAAACATATTTAAAGTTTATTTTATTTATTTATTTATTTTATTATATTTTATTATATATATATATATATAATTTTTTATTTTTGAGAACGATGAAAATAAACTCTCACAAGAATACAAATTTGGTGAAAGGATCTGATAACGCTCAAATTGAACATGTTTTTAGTCACGTTATCGTTAGTTTTGTGCATCATATTTGGTTATATTTGTGTGAATTTGTTACTAAATCATGAACAAGTGTATATGCAAGTAAATATAGCCAAGTACAGGAAAAGATGATAAAAAGATGAAGAAATGAAGTGATTATGCACAATGGAAGATTCACGAGAGGAAAACGAGAGAGAAACCACATGAGAACTCAAGGATTTGATAATGTCAAGATTTCTATGTTCATATATCGAAAAAAGATCAAGTTCTATGAAAGGAAGTAGTGCCACAACAAAGGAACAAACACGTAACGAGAAAAGAAAGAGAAAAAATAAAATGTGTGTGCAGAAGGCCCCATCCGATCGGATGGTGCCCGCAGCCGATTCGGATGGGGAAGTGATGATTTTACCGAGAGATTCAACCGATCGGTTGGAGGAAGCTGAAGTTACAAAATCACATTTAATGACGAATTTAAGCCCCATAATCATGGTGGCTTATCATTTCCTGGTTATTTACTGTGGGAGGACGTTTTTGCTTGAGGAGTAAGTGTTCTTACACTTATTTAAAGAGATCCAAGGTTATTTTACAAGTGTGACAACCCAAAACTTAGTGAAGGCTTACACCAAGTCCTTGCTAAACTTATTATCATTGCCCGAAAGCTTGTAATTGCTGTGAAAACGTCCAGGGAACCTTGAGTTCAAGTCTCAAGAGTTGTGTTCGAGTGTGGAGTTGTTTACGTGTGATCATAGGCGATTGGAGGAGTGTGGTTGCTATAGTTCCACAATTCTAGTTCTTGTAATTCCAAAACTAGGTATTTCTTGTTTGAGTTATTATGAACTACTTTTAGTTTAAGATGAATGAAAGTATGGTTTGTTACTTGTGTTTGATTATACTTGTTATGGAGTGATTTTGGTTATACTTGTGTGTATGATGTGACAATTGTTGGAGTATTCTTATTTCATAGTGATGCATGAAAACATGTCTTGTTTTATGAGTTTGTTGAAATACAATCTAATCTTGCTTAATTGGTTGGTAAAAACAGTTCTAAAGATTAACAAAGGCCGAAAGGATTTTCTTTATGTTTTTATTCCAAAAAGTTAGTGCACGAATTAGTATGGACTATGGTGTGTGACAAGCACCATATTAACTCATTAAAATGGATTTGGAAACGATTTCATCATGAGAAAAGGCCGAAAGGATTCATAGGAATTCTTAAGATAAGAAATGCTTTTCAAACAACAAAGAGTTTAATAGAATTGTCATAATAGTTAAACAAGGCCGAAAGGAATTAACTAGGAGATTGAATTCTTAGAGATGATTTCTCATGATAAAAACCATTGATTGTGAATCACTCATTTTAAGTTGTGCATCATTACAAGTCACACCCAACTTGGTAGATTACTCTATACAATTAGTTAAGGAATTACACACAAGTATATTTGTTTTTGATTGATTGATTTTTACTTACCTTAGAATTTGCACCAAATTGGATTGACAACCCTTTTTTTTTAAACTTATTTTACTAAACCAAAACAACAATTCCCTTGGGACGATCTTGACTTACCCATCTTTACTACCACGGATGAGTATACTTGCTCGTATGTGTTGATTAGAAAATTGGATAAATTGTGTTTATAAATTTTTAAAACTTGCACGACACACAACACATCAAGTTTTTGGCGCCGCTTCAGGGGAATTTGTTAATTTACTTGGTAGTTTGGTTTGGTAGTTTACAAGTTTTGTAGTAAAGAATAGTAAAAAAAAATGGTTCAGAGCCAACCGAACCGGATGGATTTCCATCCGATCGGTTGGTGGCTTCGGTAAAACTTTTTAGATTTTATTGTTTTAGTTAATTTTCAGTTTTTATGTTTATTTAATGTTATGTTTAAGTGATAGATTAATTAGGATGATTAATTTGGGTAATTAGGATAGTTTAAATGTGTTTAATGTTTTATAAAATCTAGTTAATATAGTTAATGTAGGTTTAATGATGAGTAGTTTAATAGTTTTTATTTAAGTGTTAGTTAATGTTTAGTATTAATTAGTTTAATGAAAATTTAATGTTGGTAATAATGTTTCATTGCTTTTATTATTTTTCATGAATTAGTTTATTTTAAATTATTAGTTTTTATATTAAAAGTTTTAAAGTTAAGATTTAATTAAATTAATGTTTTAAAAAAAAATTATTTTTTTTAGAAAATTTTCGATCTAACCGATCGGATGCTGCCCGCATCCGATTCGGTTGGGTAAATTTGATTTTAACGATTCAACCATCCGATCGGATGGAGTTCAATACCGATTGGATGGATGCCTCGGTAAAAGTTTTTGAAATTTTTAATTTTTAGTTGTTTTGATGTTTTAAGAGTTTGAAGTTGTTTGTTTCCTTGCTTTGGTTTAATATTTTAATATGTTTCGATTATAACTAACCCTCACGCTAATAGTTTGGATTTTTTGTTTTTGTGGTTATGTTATAGTTAGTGTTTAAGTAGAATGGAGAGTTTAAGCAATGTGTCGGAATACTTGAGAAATTTGGAAGAGATGCTGAAAGATTCGGGTGATTCATTGGAAAGTTTGGAAAATATTTTGGAAGAAGCTAAGGTTGATTTTGAAAGGAAAGAAGAAGTTGGAGAAAATCATGTTTGTTTACCTAATGAGAAAAGAGTTGTTGTGTTTACACGAGCACCATCTAAAGAGTTTGATGCACCGTTCATGAGGTATGCTACACCTTGTGGTGTGGAAGGTATAAAAGCTTGGGATGCTCAACTTAATATAGAATATGGTGACAACTACATTACGGAAGATATGCTTGATAAGCTTGGTTTTGTTAGACTTGACTATGAGGATTATGGAAGAAAGATAGTGAGAGATGTGAGTGTTAATATTCATTGTCATGTTTTCAAAGTTGATTTTGTTGTTTTGGAATATGGGAATGCTGATGAACCAGAAGTTGTGTTTGGTAGAGATTTCATGGTTAAGACTAAATGTAGGATTGATTTTGCATTGGGAGAGATGAGGATTGATGTTGATGATATGGTAGACGAAATGGTAGGAAAGGGAGAGATTGTTAAAATGGGAAAAGCGAATAGAAAGAAAACACCACTTGACAAACTTACCCAACCCTCCACCCCTAAGAATGAAAGTTCTTCATCTAGTTCACCACCCAAAACACCACAAATAGTTAAACCATTAACCCAAGAGCAAAAGGAAGCGATTTTGGAAAATTTGGAAATGAAGTTTAAGGAGCTTATGGAGGAAAAGCCGGTTATTGATGTGTTGAACAATTACATGACTTATCGTAAGAAGTTGGATGCAGTTATGATGGCAAGGGCTAGGTTAGAAGATAAGAATTTTGATGAGGTTGCAAGGGAAAGAATATTTGAGAATGGGTTGCCCAAAAAGGAGAGCGATCCGGGAAATTTTGTGTTACCGATTAAAGTGAATGGAACAGATGCGATGTTTGCATTGGCTGACACGGGAGCAAGTCTGAATGTAATTCCGTATCCATTGTATAAGAGATTAGGACTTGGTAATCCTCAACCAAATCAATATAATCTTACTATGGTTGATAATTCACGAGCAAAAGCGATGGGAGAAGTAAAGAATTTTAGAGTCCAAGTAGGATATCAAGCTTTCTTGGCCGATTTTCTTGTGCTTAACATTCCAGTGGATAAGGAGTTACCATTGTTGTTAGGAAGAACGTTTTTGAGAACTTGTGGAGCTATTATAGATATGGGTAGAGGTACTATGACTATTAGTGATGGAATCTTGAAGCATACGTATTATCCTAAACCTAGAGGAAAGATTGTTAAGGAAGTTCATGAAGATGAAGAAGAAGACCATTTGGGTTGTTTTGAAGTAGGTAGAGATGAAGAAGGGAGGCCTAAATATGGGCCGGTTGTCCCAAGTTACTTTGATATTGAAGATGAGATGGAAAGAGCTCTAGCGATGGAGGCTTTCTATAACCCCTTTAAGAATGTTTTTGTGTTTAACAAATTGACAGATTTTCTTGGATCTTTACCGGTCCAACTAAAGAATTTGGAATGGGGACCCGAAGGATCTAGTGTTTACAAGAAGGAAAAAGAAGACGGAGAATGGCATGTGAAGTTTGATATAGTTTGTCCGGATGGAAGGAACTTTACAAGGAAGTTTAAAACGCAAATGACTAACCGAAAGTTGTCCGGGAAGTTTCAAAATGAAGATATCTTGAGGCACGAGTATTTTGAAGGATGAAAGACAAGAGTTTGAAGAATAAAAGCACAAAGCTTGTGCTAGTATTTTGTTTGTTTTCTTTTTAATTTTTATGCATTTCTAGTAGTTTAATGTTTGCATTTAAGTTTGAGTTTAAGTTAAGACCTTTTGATTGTTTTGGTTTTATTAAGTTTTAAGTTTATGAAGTTATGTTTTGAGTTTAAGAGTTAAGTTTTGTTTTAGAAGTTGTAGAGATAGACTTGAAAAACAAGTTGGGAGATTAAGTGTGGTGGAGTATTTTTCATGCTTAAAAGGAGTATTTTTGAAGAGTGAAAAACACTTTCACTTGTTCTTACAAGTGTGATAAAGTGTTTACAAAAGAAAAGTGAAGTTTTTGCAAAAATTCAATCCGAATCGGTTGGATCAAATACTGATCAGATGGAGTGAAATATATATACTCAAGATTTCAAAAATCACAAAAACACACACACACTCAATCCACCAAACTTGGGGTTCAAAAATTCGACCATTAGGAGTTTATTAAGTGTTGCAGGAGTGTTGAAGGATCATCTATGGCACCTAAACAAGTAAGTAACATCATCAATTTGTATTAATTAGGTTTTAATTTGGATTTCTTGAATTAGGTCAAAATTTGGGTATTTTTTATATAGTTCGAATTAAGATGTAATTTTTCTGGAATAGATGGGTAAATGATTGAGGAATTTATTGCAAAAAGAATTAGATAGACTGATTAAGTTTTGAGGAAGAATTGATTGATTGAATTTTCGGATTAAAATGGGTCAAAACTTTGAATCGATTTAGATTGCAATTGATGATTCCCAGGTGTTATTTAGTTGTTGATTAGTGATGTTAGGATGATGCATTGTGGATTAAAACATAAATTGAGGAGTTTTGATGTGGTAGTGTTCATATGTTCTAGGAAGATTGAGAAATCATGCGAATATGTTATGAATATGTTTTGGAGATGAGTGGGATATGTAGAAACCATGATAATTGGTCAAATGCATGATAGGAAAGAGTAGAATTTGATAGAATTGATTGGAAGTCGGAGAAAGAAAATTTTTCTTAACAGTAGGTCCTTGCTAAACTTATTACATTTAAGCCCCATAATCATGGTGGCTTATCATTTCCTGGTTATTTACTGTGGGAGGACCTTTTTTCTTGAGGAGTAAGTGTTCTTACACTTATTTTAAGAGATCCAAGGTTAGTTTACAAGTGTGACAACCCAAAACTTAGTGAAGGCTTACACCAAGTCCTTGCTAAACTTATTATCATTGCCCGAAAGCTTGTAATTGCTGTGAAAACGTCCAGGGAACCTTGAGTTCGAGTCTCAAGAGTTGTGTTCGAGTGTGGAGTTGTTTACGTGTGATCATAGGTGATTGGAGGAGTGTGGTTGCTATAGTTCCACAATTCTAGTTCTTGTAATTCCAAAACTAGGTATTTCTTGTTTGAGTTATTATGAACTACTTTTACTTTAAGATGAATGAAAGTATGGTTTGTTACTTGTGTTTGATTATAATTGTTATGGATTGATTTTGGTTATACTTGTGTGTATGATGTGACAATTTTTGGAGTATTCTTATTTCATAGTGATGCATGAAAACATGTCTTGTTTTATGAGTTTGTTGAAATACAATCTAATCTTGCTTAATTGGTTGGTAAAAACAGTTCTAAAGATTAACAAAGGCCGAAAGGATTTTCTTTATGTTTTTATTCCAAAAAGTTAGTGCACGAATTAGTATGGACTATGGTGTGTGAAAAGCACCATATTAACTCATTAAAATGGATTTGGAAACGATTTCATCACGAGAAAAGGCCGAAAGGATTCGTAGGAATTCTTAAGATAAGAAATGCTTTTCAAACAACAAAGAGTTTAATAGAATTGTCATAATAGTTAAACAAGGCCGAAAGGAATTAACTAGGAGATTGAATTCTTAGAGATGATTTCTCATGATAAAAACCATTGATTGCGAATCACTCATTTTAAGTTGTGCATCATTACAAGTCACACCCAACTTGGTAGATTACTCTATACAATTAGTCAAGGAATTACACACAAGTATATTTGTTTTTGATTGATTGATTTTTACTTACCTTAGAATTTGCACCAAATTGGATTGACAACCCTTTTTGTTAAAACTTATTTTACTAAACCCAAACAACAATTCCCTTAGGACGATCTTGACTTACCCACCTTTACTACCACGGACGAGTATACTTGCTCGTATGTGTTGATTAGATAATTGGATAAATTGTGTTTATAAATTTTTAAAACTTGCACGACACACGACAGATCAGGATCTCTAAGGCACTAGCTTAAACTTCCATGCGAAACTCGTACGCCATACCCCGGCAACGGCGCCATTTTGAACTATGTCGTTTAACCCTTCAAAAATAATTTATAAAAGGAAGGGAAAGATACGAATACAAACCTAAATACTAAAGTATCTTGGCAAGTATTGATCTCCCGAATGTCGTTCTAAAGGAATGATGAATTTGAGACACGCTTTTTAGTTTTCGTTTGATGCTTAGATATCACAATTTTTGGGATTTATAATAATTATAGACTAAAGAAAACTAAAAGGAATCATAAGACAAATAATAACTAAGGCAAAATAACAACTAAAAGGAAAACTAAAGGGAACTAAGACAAAATAAAACTAAGGAAAGTTAAGGGTAAACTACGCGATAAGCTAAAATGATAACGACAAATATATAAAGGAGGAAATATACTTGTTTGGATTATGGTTGATTCTTAGTGATGACTCATTGGTAATTTGGATCGGATGATTAATAATTTAAGATTAGAAATTTGACCCTTGTATTAAAATAAATGCTAAATCGAATATATCGGTCACCGGTTCCGTTTACCCAATAAACTCGAAAAAGAATGTAATTTAATTCAAACAACGATAATCCACAACGCTCTTTTAAAGCGGATTTTTATAAAATTAGTTTAAGTTAATTGATTACTTAAAAGCTTTTGACTTTTAAAGATAATCAATTTCTAAAATCTTACATGGTTCCATTTTTCAATTTTAGTTAAAACAAATTTTATAACTTTATATATATATATATATATATATATATATATATATATATATATATATATATATATATATATATATATATATATATATTTGCATTCATGTGGTGTACAAGTTTAAAATAGATAAAATAGGTACACATGTGGACCGTTGGATCAATCTTGATTGATGAGATCAAAATAAATAATACCAATTAATTAGATATTAATATTAATTAATTAGATATTTAGTTTAAGCGTATTATAGTAATCTTTGTTTAGATATTTAATTATATATATATATATATATATATATATATATATATATATATATTTGCATTCATGTGGTGTACAAGTTTAAAATAGATAAAATAGGTACACATGTGGACCGTTGGATCAATCTTGATAGATGAGATCAAAATAAATAATACTAATTAATTAGATATTAATATTAATTAATTAGATATTTAGTTTAAGGGTATTATAGTAATCTTTGTTTTCCCAATTATCTAATTTTTTCCATTGTAATACCATCTTAAATGCCCCAGCTTTTCTTTACTTGTGTCAAAACGTTCTGTTTAAACATAACAAATAACGTAACACATATGCTCACTTAATTTAACCCATTAGATTGCAAAACCTAAATTTATCTCTTGAATGCACTTTCGACTCGATCAACTTGTGGGACATATATTAATAAACAAAGATGCAACACACTCGAGTGTTACCATAATCAATTTACAACTAATAAATTAGTAAAAAAAATATAAAACCGTCATCTTCTTGTGTTACATAAGCTGCAAGTCAAATCAAAAAGCTGATAGCATGCAAGTCAAATCAAAAAGCTGCTCTTTGGTCATCAATAGGTTCTCATTAGGGACATACTGTGCAAAACCAAGTACAGCTGCGCCTCGAGGAACAATTGTCACTTTAAGCAACGGTTCTGCATGCTCCAAAAACCAACCAGCGACAAAAAGATAAGCAACCGTCCTCCTTTCTAGTTTACTTATGACCTGTCAAAAAGAATCCAATCAATCTCATATTCTATGTGCATGTGATGTGTTTTTGTGTCACATTAGTCATTTATATCTTTCTAATGATCCACAAACTTAACATTGGCAAGATGAGTCAAGTAACAACACAAGCTTTATGCAAGCATTCTTGCTCAAAATTATGTTCATGTTTTTTCCCAATTTGCATCTTACAAGATATTAGTCATTTATATCTTTCTAATGATCCACAAACTTAACATTGGCAAGATGAGTCAAGTAACAACACAAGCTTTATGCAAGCATTCTTGCTCAAAATTATGTTCATGTTTTTTCCCAATTTGCATCTTACAAGATATTAAACTCCACAATAGTATATAATAGAAAACTTCAGTAAATTCATAACTGAGAATTAATGCAAGGTTAGCAAGATACCCTATTTTTCTTCTCCAAACCTCCAATGATCCTGTCTATAGCACTCTCAAAGTGCTCTGTCGTAATCGGGGAACACTCGCACCTGGCAGCAATTAATGCAGCTTCATTGCAAACGTTGGCTATCTCTGCTCCAGAAAAACCTGGAGTCAGTGCAGCAATTAATGCAGCTTCATTGACGGTCAAAACGACCAGGCCTCAACAAAGCTTTGACTAAAACATCAGGCCTATTTGTCCCAGCAAATACAACAACTCCTGAAGTGGTTCCAAATCCATCCATTTCTACAAGCAACTGATTTAAAGTACTCTCGCGCTCATCATGACCAGAAAACCCCCCACGACCTCTTGAACTACCAACTGCATCAATTTCATCAATAAATATAATACAGGGTGCACATTTCCTTGCCTCTTGAAATAAGCTCCTGACCCTGGCAGCCCCAATGCCAACAAACATTTCCACAAAATCAGCACTGGATATGGACAAGAACGGCACATCAGATTCACCGGCAGTTGCTTTTGCAAGAAGTGTCTTTCCTGTCCCGGGTGGTCCTACAAGAAGAGCCCCTTTTGGAATTTTTGCACCTAACTCTTCGTATTTCTTCGGGTTTTTGAGGAAATGCACAAACTCCATGATCTCTTGTTTTGCTTCATCGCAACCAGCTACATCTTTAAAGTATACCTGAGTGACAACCAGTCCATCACACAAAAAATAACTATTGCTTGATACTAGGCATTATGAAATTTAGTTTCCACCGAGCTTGCTGTGGAGGTGACAATGTTAACCCATTTGTATATGAATGGGTCAACTTGGTTGAGTTATTTCATAAATTGGTCGAAATGGTTGAATATCAGTGAGAATCCATCTTCAAATATTAGTACTAACAATATTTTCAAAATAACAATTACTGTACTAATATTCTTAAAAAACTAGACAAAAAAGTGTTTAGGGGCTACCAGTTTTGACCTGTTAATTCACCTGCCCGACCTACCCATCTTGCCACCTCTGAATTCTAGTAACTAACGAGAAATCTTGCCTTGTTTTTGGAATTTTTATCTAATTTTGTCACTTGCGCTTTGCCAAAGTTAAAAATTCCACGACCACCCTTTAAAATTGAGCCAACGCCAATGAAATATAGGGTTCCCAGAAGCATTAATATCTCAAGAAACAACATACAGTCTTCAAGCCATCTTGTTTCAGAAGAAAACATAACTGGAACATAATCGTGTGGGTCTATTCCCATTGATGCCTGAGCTTTCTCAAGCTTCTTTTCAAAAGTAATACACATAAGCTGCTATCAACTAACACACATTCCAAACTATTACAAAACATGTATGCAACTGATGCACATGAATCCTTAGCAACTAATACACATTCATGCCACTGCTACACATGAATCATTACACACACATAGGTTTATTCCATCTAATATACATAATTAACTAGCACACATACTCACCTAATAACTTATATTTAAAAACATCAATACGTAGCTAATGCACAAAAATAATTATATGTAGCTAATACACCATCATATCTAAGTAGCTACAACACACAACAACTGTAAGTTGTTTATTTCAAAACACCTAATAACCAATACACAATATATGACTTCAATTTATACACATAATCAGCCAATAGCTTATTTCAAAACCCAGCCATATACAACTAATACACATGCTCATCTAATGACTTATTTTCAAAACCTATATGAAACTTATAGTTAGCTAAGTACCTTCCACAACTCATTCAACTCATACACATCAGTTAGGTAAGAAGCTTACACAACCAATTCAAGTCATACATAACAAGTGACTAATACACATGATTCTGAATTGCATAATATCCGGTTGAATTGTTGGGGGTACGTTATTGTGGCTACCGACCTTAATGATCATCAACACAAGATATACGACTCCCAATTGTGGAATTTGTGATACTACATTATGTTGTAAATAAAAGTCAAACAAGGTCAAGTAGCAAAATGCATCATCAAATCAAATACTCTAGTTAATATAATCAATACGGAATTAATGCAACAAGCACAGAAGATATAATTACCTCCATCGGAACAGATGAGGCGATTAGGGCGACGAAAAGTGGAATTGGAAACTGAGAATGATGGAATCGAACAGATGTACATCGTTGACATGATGTTTGTGTTGAATTAGGTAGTGAATTGCGTGTAAAGGAAATGATTTGATGAAAAAAATATGGGAATGGAGAAGAAGAAGGTTAAAAGAATAGGTGATCGGATAAAAGAAAAGGTGATCCTATAAAAAATTAAATTGGTACACAAAAGCCATTTGTCTTTCACTTAATTACAATTGTGCCACTCATCTAATTAATATCTAATCTCATCCATTAAGTTTGATCCAACGGTCCACATGTGACCATAATAACCCCCCCTATATTTATATATATATATATATACACACACACACACACACACACACACACACACATATATATATATATATATATATATATATATATATATATATATATATATATATATATATATATATATATATATAAGCCCGCCCGATGGGCGGTCACGCTTTGTAATTTACACGCTCTTTATTGTAATTGTTAATTACTGAGACACATAAAAAAAATGAATCTTGGATTATTTAGCGATTAACAATTGTCCACGTTCTTTATATTCATGCTCTTTATTGTAATTTTTTATTTTGTAATTTAAACGCTCTTTATTATAATTGTTAATTAATAAAACACATAAAAAATGAATTTTGGATTATTTAGCGATTAGCAATTGTCCACGTTCTTTATATTCATGCTTTGTAATTTTTTCTTTTATAATTTTCACGCTCTTTATTATAACTGTTAATTACGAAGAGACATAAAAAACGAATCTTGGATGATTTAGCTATTAGCAATTGTCGATGTTGTTTATTTTTAGTGTAATAAGTTTGAATAATGCGACATATGTAGGGGGAAGTTGTATTTGTGTGTAAATAATTACTTAGGGAGTTTATATTAATTGCTAATTATATGTGTTTAGTTTGATATATGAATTATGTAATGATTTGTAAAAGATGTTGTTAATTATATATTTTAGTATGTTGTTGTGTATTCATGTTTTTGTCTATTTCTTAGTTTCTTTAGTAATAATTAACTCGTATTATTATGTGAAAGATGTTGTGAATAATAGAGTTGATTTTGTTGTTGTCTATTTATGTTGTGGTCTATTTCTTAGTTAATTTGGTATTTTTTTTAATTTAAATATATTATGAAAAGATTTAGATTTAGATTAAATATTATTTAAGAAATGATACATTTATCCTATTTAATTTGAAAATAATATTTAAATAAGTGAATCAACAATTTTAATTATGTTCTACAAATCAATTATATTTATAATAGGAAAATGTTTGTTTTTATTTTTGTTGTCATTTTTTTGGTTGTTTTTAAAAGGTAGGCGGCCTACACTTATGATTATTATTTTCATGGTCCGCCTGATTGGGGGGTAGACTTATTATTATCGTTGAAAAAAGTAAGTTAGCAAAAAAAAGATATTAACATACTAAATTTTATACTGAATGGATTAAGAATGAAAAGAAATATACGTTTATCAAATATGATAGAAAATATAAAGCTTGACAACCTTCGTGTTTACAAACTTATTTACATGAATGATGCATTTGTTAAATCAAAGATGGGCCAAGTTGCCTGTTTGACACCTTCATTCCAGAACCTTGACAACCGGCACATTTCATTTAAGCACTTTGACCCATTACACTGGAGGGGCATGACTTGTGATTATTCTTTGAATGTACTACTTTACGAATAAAATATACGTTTATCGAATATGAGAGAAAATACAAATCTCGAAAACCTTCGTGTTACAAACTTATTTACATGAATGTTGCATTTGCTAAATCATAGATGGGTTGTTTTTAAAATGAAGGCGGCCTACACTTCTGATTATCGTTTGCATGGTCCGGTAGATGGGCGGGGTAGACTTATGATTATCGTTGAAAAAAGTAAGTTAGCAAAAAAAAGATATTAACATACTAAATTATATACTTAATGGATTAAGAACGAAAAGAAATATACATTTATCGAATATGAGAGAAAATATAAAGCTTGACAACCTTCGTGTTTACAAAGTTGATGCGTGGTTTTGCAACCTTACAACAGGTTTTACCTCTCGAGGGATCTCAAGAGGCTTACAACCCCACCAGGCAGTGTACCTGACCGATGTAGTATAGTGTAGTGGTAAGTACGGGGGATTGATCGTTCTCCACAGGGAATAGTGTTCGTTAGGTATGAAAGACTACTCTAATAGGTCTAAGGGTTGAGGAAGATTCTTTTTTATGTTTTTATATTTTTATGAAAGCAAGTAAAATCTCGGGTTTGAAAGAGTGGGCGGAATTAGTTGCTAGTCAACTAACCCAAATTACTACGAATGCAAATAAAATAAATAACTGAAAATAAAAAGTTTGGTGAAAACTTATGTGTAGAGAAATGTGTTTACTTAGATTTCCTTACTCCCTAACTATCTTTTACCGGTTGATTAGTGTGTATTAGTCGCGTGGATGACGGGTGTATTCCTTAATACCAATCGTGGGGTGGCGTACGTACTTCCCCAACTCTACAAGCTCCTACTTCACTCCTATGTCGAGCCGGCTAGGAAGCTCCTAACATGGGATCACTAGAATTCGCTTGTGCATTAAATACAACCATAAAAACCTTTAGTACGCATTTGGTTCATGTTTCTTAAGACGTTCAAGCAAGTTACCGAATAGGAAGTTAGCCAGTTTTCTTAAGCCTAACATAGATAAACAATCATCCAATACAACTAATAACACACTAATAACCAATAATCAATAGCTAGGTTTCATTAGATCTAAGCAAACACAAGATAAATCTAGCCTAACATATTAATCAAAAGACAAGAACAAGATAGAATCAAACAACACATAGACATATTGAATGATTAATTGATAACTTATCTTCAATGTAACATGGAAGATCTCAAGGCAAAAAGCCTTGAAAAAGATGCTAAAATCGTCTTAGGGTTTTCTCCCAAAAATTCCACACTAAAGTTCCACACTAATGACAAAGAATTGCAAAACTATATATAGATTTTTACATCTGACGGCGTCACGTTATGGAGTGTGACGCCGTCACCTCGCCGCTTCTAGGGTTCCCGGATGGCCTTCTTGACGCCGTCCCTCTTTAGCTCTCCAAAATCCGTTCTGGCTTATCAAGGCTTGACGCCGTCAGACCTTGAACGTGACGCCGTCCCTCTTTGAATTAAGCCGTGACGCCCTTGATCAGGTTAAAGCGTGACGCCGTCAGAATTCACATGCAATTTTCACTGGCTTATCATGAGTAAATTTCACATCCACCTTTTCTTGCCAAGCCATGACGCCATCTGGAGTAAATCCTGACGCCGTCAAAGGTAACTTGCAGCACAATTTTGAGACTTTGTCGTTTTCTTCACTTTTATGCTCCAAAAACGTCCAAAATGCCTCCTTTTCCAGATTTCTCCTCAAAAGTACCTAAAATGACAAAAGGAACGATTTAGGGCAATATTTGATCAAATAAATACGATTTAGGGCTTAAATGACCCCTTAAAAGCGGTACACTTTTCGCTTCATCAAATACCCTTACACTTGAGATTTGCTTGTCCTCAAGCAAATGCGCTTTTATTCTAATCAAAATACAAGTTAGGGGTCATTTAATGCAAACATAAAAGTAATTACAACAAATAATCGTTCCACTTCAATCATAATAAGCACGGAGATTATAAACTAGCACCTCACAAGTAGTGTTTAGATACTCACATCTCTCAAGTGTCATCAAAATAAATCTCATAAATGGAAACGGATAATATCTCTCACTACTTGTCATAGCAAATAGATTACCATAGGCTTGGGAAAGGATCGAAAACCTCCTCCACTAGACGTAAGCACCAAAGATAAACTATCAAAGAGGGCTTTTAAATGGGTTATAACGTTAGGTGTAGGGAAAAGGAAAACACGGTTTTGTTGGATAAGGGATATTTTACTGGTGGCGAGTTAAAGATCTTGATCAATTACATGTACTATACAATGTTGCTAAGCCAAGACTCGACTCAATCTTAAGCTAAAAACAAAATAACAAAAACATAAAATAAACATAAAATGAAACGGGATGGTAGTCCGTATGTTTTTTCTACTTTTCTTTTTCTCATTTTTTTTTTGTATTTTTCTTGATTTTTGATTTTTGATTTTTTTTTTTTTTTTTTTTTTTTTTTTTTTTTTTTTTTTTTTGCATACATTCTTACCCTACCATCCAAAATAATACATCATAGGGGCATTGCATCCCCCTTACACTTAAACTTTTACATAACTTTACAAATAACTATTCTAATGACTCGAATTAAGATAATTAAAACACTTGGAGTACTTTTAAAATATTTAGCACGTATGGGGGTAATAAATGATGTTCTTCCCCATTACTCCATTACACTAGTACTTTACCCATGAGTCCCAATCGTCCCAAAACAATATGTACAAAGATATGACTCGACTTAGCAACCATGTAATCAACTAGATAATTAACTTGGGTTTAAACAAATGTTGTCACAATAATGCACTAAAAATGAGTGCATACAAGGTAGGCTAAGGCGATTTGGGTGTACATTTTAGTGGGGTGTAAACAAATTCTTCCTTTAAGTAAAATGCTTAAAGGTCGAAACGAAAAGATAGGCTTTGAGGGGTGTACTAGGGGTATCGTGTACTAAAAATGAGTACAACGCAAAGGGTGTGGGAGAATTACTTGACCAATGTAGCCAATGTAATTATAACAAAAACACAGGTGTAAAACAATGGGTTAATCCTAATGCCTCTTATCACGTAGTAAATCTAACTACACGAATGTAGTCTCACTTGTGGCCTTGGAATGGTCCTAACGCAAGTTCTAGAATCTAAGTGCTACTGGTACACACATCATAGCATAAATGCTTTTCCTACCAATTCTAGGGGCGAACCTCACATATTTGGGGGTGGAAAGTTTTTTAGTGGTACGGTTTTTGTGCTAGTCATATAACTCCTATCCGTGAGACGCTCATTAAGATCAAAGTTTCACTCCTATATGTTGTAAAAAATTTTAAATTTGGCACTAAAATTGCCCTAACAGGTATTTATCTCTGTTTTATTACACATCTACTATCAAACAAACAAAAATCAAGCGTAATTGTATTCTCTAAAATCGTACTTTTACCCTCCCCTTACACTTAAGATGAACATTGTCCCCAATGTTCAAATAACAAATGTAAAAGCATAAAGTAAAAGAATGAAATCAAATACTCCCCTGATTCGCTCGGTGGATAATGAAGTTACACGGTTAGATCTTCTTCCAAGGTAATGTAGAAGCTCCATGACTAATGCATCGCCATAAGCTTGATCCAAAAACATTTCCTTGTCCAAAATAACCTGTTAAACCTGAGAAAACAAACACGAAAACCTGCATAACATCGGCGGAAAAAATCTATATATAAGGATATAATGCTTGTGGAATGATAATTTTGCAGATTCCTGGAGATTATAAGTTGGAGAGTTAATAAAAACTTTTATGAAAACAAAACTTTCAAAAATTTCTGAAAATTAAATCTGACGCCGTCAGGTTATAAACCCTGACGCCGTCAGAAATGACCTGACAAAAATTCTCATGTTAAGTTTCCGGAAAATTTCTGGAAAAACCTTTACCTTACTTCCTGGAAATCCTGCAAAACATCACTATGACTCGATACAAGCATTTGACTCAAACGAATACTAATATGTATGTTAATTTAATATTATTACGATTCATGTTCATTTGTGTTCTAATAAACCGATTTAGATTTCCCTTACACTTAACTTTTGCAAAATACCTTTATATGTAGTTAAGACGAAGTTAAAAACAAGATAAAGCATTTTCACAAATTACTTTTGAACATGAATCAATAAAAATAAAAATTAAACACACATATGGAAACAAATAAAATCAAACAAACAAATAAATAAACACAAAAAGCAAATAAAGATTGGGTTGCCTCCCAAGAAGCGCTTTTCTTTATTAACGAGTCTTGTAGCTAGACTCAAAGTCACGCTACCCTATGTAAGTGAGCTCGTCATCGAGGACGTCTTTAGGGTTAAGCTTGGATTGAAGTTTCCTATTGGTCCGCTTAGTACGATATATCTTTTCAAACTTCTCTCCATCCGGGTCATACAATGTCATCTTAATATGCCATGACCCATCTCCATCTTTGGGTGGTTTGTCCCAATCCCACTTGTGATCATCTTCCTCACAAGTCCACTTATTCATTCCTAGGTTAATTGGCAAAACTCCTAGGAAATCAATCATCCTTCTAAAAACTAGAGGGTCTTCAAATGGATCCAATTTGGTGTCCCTAGCCAAGAGTTGTTCTACCGTATGTGTTCGGTTCACAAAGTCCTATTCTAGGTAAAATGGGCGTTGGGGTCCTATGAAGCCTCTATCTATCCAAGGTCCATATCTAGATGGTCTCCTATTTAATTCTAACCAATGGGGTGTCGGTTCCTCACTAGTATCATAGGCGTGTTTCTTAACATCATAGACTGACCAAGTATCTCCTTCTCCTACCGCTATCTTAGATTCCTTACAATCAATCATAGCACTAGCGGTTGCCAAAAATCCTCTACCTATCAACAAGGGGCATGTAGGGTCGCTAACCATATCAAGGACGTGGAAATCGGCTAAAATGGTTAGTTTTCCAATGTGTACTAACACGTCCTTAACTACTCCAACCGGGTAATCAACACTCCCATCCGCTAAACCTATTATCACCTCGGTTTCTTCAAGTTTTCCTAGTTTTAGAGAGGTGTAGAGAGGTAACGAAAGTAGGTTAAGGCTTGATCCAAGATCGGCTAATGTGTCATAAGCCTCCGAATTACCGATCTTGCAAGGTAGAACAAATAAGCCCGGATCATCTAACTTCTTAGGTAGTTTGTTTTGAACGAAGGCGGTCCCCTTTTCGCCTAACTTGAGCTTCTTCTCATCCAACACTTCAATAACCGGACTTTCAAGGTGGAGCTCCTTGAATTCTTCGTCAAGGTTTTGAGTGGGAGGTGTTTCAACTATGTTGTTGACCAATTTGGATGTCATAACTTCTTGGTCATTTGGAACGACTTGGGTTTGTTTGAAACACGTGCTCATGGAATTGACCGAATAATATTGTGGACAAGAACTAGGAGACGAAACCGATGAAATGGCGTTGACGTTTAGCTTCGGGTTCTTGACCGTGTTACTAGGGAGTGCTCCCATTTCTCGGTCATTGAGGGCTTTCAACAAGGTGTCAATCTTATTGGTCATCTCGCTTTGTTTTTGTTTGAAATCGGCTTCAAACTTGGCTAAACGAGCTTCTTGAGATGCCATAAATTGAGACATCAATCCTTCAAAGTTATCGGTACTACCATTGCCGGAAGGACTGTTGTTGAAATTACGGTTCGAGTTGGAACCGCTTGATTGGAAACGATTAGGTGGGTTGGAAGAATTGGTTTGTTGTGTGTTTTGGTTTTGTTTCCACCTAAGGTTCGGGTGATTTTTCCATGAGGGGTTGTATGTATCACCGTAGGGGTTTGGCTCGGGTTTGAAAGTGTACCACTTGTCTCCCGCTCCGTCGGTACGCGAGGATGCGTAGTCCGCAAAAGCTTGTTCGGGGAGTTCCATGCAATCACGAGTGTCGTGGGGACCACTACATAATTCACATGAAGAAGTTATTTTGTTCACTTGGCTTGAAGGTTTAGGAGCCTCGCAGGATTTCATGAGAAACTTGACTTGGTCTTCAAGTTCTATGATCCTACGGTCGGAAGTGCTTGAATTGTTCGAAGGCAAAGACATTGCCTTGACTGTTTTATTCAAATCACGGGGATCACTCCAACTTTCGTTGTCATAAAGAGTAAGATCCTCTAGGAGAGCCCATGATTGTTCCGCACTTAGATCACGTAGCTTACCACCGGCCGATTGGTCAATGGTTTGCCTTGTGTAGAGATTGATATGGTCATAGAAGATTTGGACTTGGAGCCAAAGTTCTATGCCATGGTGAGGGACTTTTTGGAGTAAGTCCTTGAATCGAGTCCATGCCTCGTAGAGAGTTTCGCCTTGACGTTGTTGGAACATCAAGATATCATTCCTTAGCTTGGTAGTTCTTCCCGGTGGGAAAAACTGAGCAAGGAAACGAGTGGTGAGATCATCCCAAGAGGTGATGGATCCTGCGGGTTGACGTTCTAGCCATTGACTAGCTTGGTCCCGCAGAGAGAATTGGAAGAGACGCAATCGGGTCATCTCTCTAGTTGCAACATCAAGGTCTATAGAATCAACGATTTTAAGAAAGTCCTTGAGATGTTGATTAGGATCTTCAGAACGAAGTCCATGGAATGCGCATCAGCTTTGCACCAACCGGATGGTGTCGGATCGCAAGGGTGTGATATTGGCTCCTTGAGTGAGCTCAATGGTGTTTCGATAGCCATGGTGGCTAGGAAGGGAGTACTCTCCTAAAGTACGGGCTCTAGGAGGTGGTGGTTGTTGTGGTGGTGGGTTGTTGGGATCGAGGATATTACCATCTTCCATGATGTCGAATGGTAATGGTTACGAACAAAGAAACGAAGAAAAAAGATAGACTAAAGAAGATCTAGAAAAAGAAAATAAAAATCTCACTAGAAAGGAATCTAGTGAGTAGACCTAATAGAAATAAAAATTCAACCTAAACAATAACTATTCCCCGGCAGCGGCGCCAAAAACTTGATGCGTGGTTTTGCAACCTTACAACAGGTTTTACCTCTCGAGGGATCTCAAGAGGCTTACAACCCCACCAGGCAGTGTACCTGACCGATGTAGTATAGTGTAGTGGTAAGTACGGGGGATTGATCGTTCTCCACAGGGAATAGTGTTCGTTAGGTATGAAAGACTACTCTAATAGGTCTAAGGGTTGAGGAAGATTCTTTTTTATGTTTTTATATTTTTATGAAAGCAAGTAAAATCTCGGGTTTGAAAGAGTGGGCGGAATTAGTTGCTAGTCAACTAACCCAAATTACTACGAATGCAAATAAAATAAATAACTGAAAATAAAAAGTTTGGTGAAAACTTATGTGTAGAGAAATGTGTTCACTTAGATTTCCTTACTCCCTAACTATCTTTTACCGGTTGATTAGTGTGTATTAGTCGCGTGGATGACGGGTGTATTCCTTAATACCAATCGTGGGGTGGCGTACGTACTTCCCCAACTCTACAAGCTCCTACTTCACTCCTATGTCGAGCCGGCTAGGAAGCTCCTAACATGGGATCACTAGAATTCGCTTGTGCATTAAATACAACCATAAAAACCTTTAGTACGCATTTGGTTCATGTTTCTTAAGACGTTCAAGCAAGTTACCGAATAGGAAGTTAGCCAGTTTTCTTAAGCCTAACATAGATAAACAATCATCCAATACAACTAATAACACACTAATAACCAATAATCAATAGCTAGGTTTCATTAGATCTAAGCAAACACAAGATAAATCTAGCCTAACATATTAATCAAAAGACAAGAACAAGATAGAATCAAACAACACATAGACATATTGAATGATTAATTGATAACTTATCTTCAATGTAACATGGAAGATCTCAAGGCAAAAAGCCTTGAGAAAGATGCTAAAATCGTCTTAGGGTTTTCTCCCAAAAATTCCACACTAAAGTTCCACACTAATGACAAAGAATTGCAAAACTATATATAGATTTTTACATCTGACGGCGTCACGTTATGGAGTGTGACGCCGTCACCTCGCCGCTTCTAGGGTTCCCGGATGGCCTTCTTGACGCCGTCCCTCTTTAGCTCTCCAAAATCCGTTCTGGCTTATCAAGGCTTGACGCCGTCAGACCTTGAACGTGACGCCGTCCCTCTTTGAATTAAGCCGTGACGCCCTTGATCAGGTTAAAGCGTGACGCCGTCAGAATTCACATGCAATTTTCACTGACTTATCATGAGTAAATTTCACATCCACCTTTTCTTGCCAAGCCATGACGCCGTCTGGAGTAAATCCTGACGCCGTCAAAGGTAACTTCCAGCACAATTTTGAGACTTTGTCGTTTTCTTCACTTTTATGCTCCAAAAACGTCCAAAATGCCTCCTTTTCCAGATTTCTCCTCAAAAGTACCTAAAATGACAAAAGGAACGATTTAGGGCAATATTTGATCAAATAAATACGATTTAGGGCTTAAATGACCCCTTAAAAGCGGTACACTTTTCGCTTCATCAAAAGTTATTTACATGACTGTGAGAGGATCTCTGTTATTGCTCTTCTCAACCTTAAGGGACCATAAAGAATCCATCAAAGACCACTCTCACCCACGAAACTCACCCAAACCAAATGTTTTACCCGCTTTTGTGATACCAATTAACTCTTTCCTTGATTTAACATTCCTTAAACCAAATATTGATAAGTAAGATTAAATCACACCATGTAATTTTTTTTACATTATCCACAGATCATGATTAGACTAAATCATGCCATAATTAAAAAAAAAATACATAATTTGCATGACATTGAAACTTAATAAGTACGTAAAAAGGATATACCGGTTCACATTTTATTGATTTTATATGGCTTTACAATTTAACATTTAATTTTGGATCCATCCATTTTTGCATTGCATTATTATAAAGTAAACATAGTGTATATATATAAAAAGATTTAATTTTTGAAGACATACCCACCAGTTTGCTATACATGCAAAGACACATCTATATATATCACAATTAACTGTATTAAAGAAAGAATATGTCTTTATTGTTGTGTCGTGGAAGAAGCGATCATTGATCTTCAAATTTAAACGTTAGAACGGAGTAGCCAAGAGAAGTTTGTTACCTTTATATGTGCATAGTTACATATGAAGAAAAAAGATTTTTGAAACAATGCAATTTTGCCTAATAATATTAATTATAAAGTTACCAGTTAAACCTGTTATCAAATCCCCCTATTTTTTATCCGTGTTGAACAAAAATAATCAATATAGCTCATCAGGCTTCCGAGTGGTAATCATAGAAGAGTTATATTTATTTAAGTGACTTATAATTATCGATGAAAGGTATTAGTTATAATTATTGTTGGAAGGTATTAGTTATCGGAAATAATATATAACGAAATATTTGAGGATCAATTCGATCAACATACTTAACAAATGAGTATCAATGCTGCAGATGGTCATTGTTGGAGTTGGTATTCAGTTAAATCCAACATAGAAGCCACCAACATAGGATCAAGCCAAGCATGCTCCGGCTTAGGATGGTTCAACTCATATACACTCCTGAACATGAATATTTTAGAAGGGATGATACTTACAATTTATCAAGTAACTTCCCATGGGTAAAAAAAAAGACCAATGCTTTCATGAAAACCATGGAAATAGCAGTAATCATGTTGTACCTAGGTATTACAAAATTATCGTAAAATGCAAACAAAGCTAGAATTGCACCGAGTGCCAGCTTCATATTCCTCCACAGAAGTATTTTGGTAACTACAAACCATAGCATAAGCAGTGTCAGATCTAATTCATTGAAATTCAGTTGGGAGAAAATCATGGGGTATGTACGTATGTTGCAGGCATAGATACAAAGGCAGGCATAGATACAAAACTAAAGCATATAAATATTCGGGCATTGTTGAGCTACAGTTAGGCATCAAAAGCAACTTGGGGCATCAAATCATTGCTTAAATACCCGTGAGTGGCCGCTGCATAACATTGAATGTGTGAAATATAATTGAATCTTGACAGTACTAACATTGAACCCAATTTACTCATGAAACATATATACTCAAGAAATTTTATCTGTCATCAATGACATGGAATCAGCTTTCATGATTGGGATAAAATATGATGTTACACAAACATTATCCACCTACTAAAGCTTTAGTAATGACAAGAAATTTGCATTTGGAATACCCTAACATCCCTTACTAACACTAAATATAGCGAAAAATGACTTTGTTACTGTTTATTGTCCATCCACTTGCAACGGTGTTTATAACCAAGCAGTTTTCAATCTATACCCATTGATGGATCAATACAATTAGGCCTATATTGATCCATCTTACCTGTATATTCGCCAATTTTTTACACATAATATTAAAAGTGTAGTTATCGTGTACGCATTTTATAAAGTGATTAAATTTTACAAATATTCTCGTCTGCCCCACATCATTTAATTATTCTTTTTAAGATTCAAATAGTTCATTAATAATACCAAAGTTTTATAACAGGGTGTTTGGAATTGCATGTTAAAAGACTTGTACTTTTCCGAAATAACATATACTCTACAACGCGGGAAATTGGAATTAATGTTACCTTAAATTGACATGTTAAGTTTTTGGTCTCCAGTGTATTGCACAGCGTTGACCGTCCATAAGTATATACGGAGCCGTAACTTGGCCGTAGAACAAATAAATGAAGTTAAAGATACGCGTCAAATGATAAAATATAAGTCATACATAATGAACCTTTAATTTGACCATATAAAGTCAAAGTGTGCCTTATCTTTGACTATATATGTGTGTTCATATATGCAAGTAAATAGCTAACCTGATATAGACCAAAGCCATGAATGATTGTGTAAAAACTGATTACAGGTATCCGGGCACATTGAAGGAATTTCAGCGGAGGTTGCATAGGTTTGATAATCTTGAATTACAGCCACTTACCCAACATAACTCTGCAATGTTTTAAAGGAAACTGTTGATATAAATAATGCCTAAACACGTTATTAATATTTTTCGATATCTCTACGTTTTGATAATCACAAAATGTAAAATCATTAATCGGAAAATTATGACGTAAACAAGTATTTAGTTGTAAATATCTATTTCTACAACTCAAATCACTTAAGGTATGAATGAACTAATGCTTAATGCATTATATGATCAAAGGAACACTTTCTTAAACACTAGATTTTTTATAAAATGTCAAAAACATTTTATATCTTTTAGAAAAACATTTTTGGTAATAAATAAAAAGGTTTAATTCATTATAAATTTATGAATTCAAATTTTCAACCAAAATCAGTAAAAATGTTCCAGAAAAACCTTCCCCACAAAAAGACAAAACTGGGCAACGGGCAGGGAGGGCGGCCCCCTTAATTATGCTAGGCGGCCCCCTTAAAATTAAGGGGACCGACCCCGCTCCAGTAGCTCCCAGCTGTCCAGTTTTTCTGCCTATAAATACCAGCCTTCCCTGGATTTTTACTCACCTTTTGCACCCCAAACTTTCTGTTGTAAATCCTCTCTAATCCTTGTAAATACTTTCTAAAATCCTTTGATCATATTCTCTTAAGCATTGGTTTCCAAGTGATCCAAGCTTCAACCATCCAAGTGCAAAAGAAGAATACTTCTATCAATCAAGATTAGAAGTATTGCAACTTAGTATCATCTTGTTACTTAAGTTGTTAGTTTAACAAAGTTTGTAAATCATTCATTCATTTGTGTGTAAGGTGTGTATAATAGATTAGTGTTGTATGTAAGTAGTGAAGAAGTTGTATAAGTAGTTGTGGTATAGAAGGTGTGAGGTCATAGAGTAGAAGTTGCGAAGCCGTGGTGTAGAAGTCGTGAACCCGTAGTATAGAAGTTGTGAAGCGGTCGTGTTGAAGTCGTGAAGCCCTTGTGTTGAAGTCGTGAAGCCGTAGCATAGAAGTTGTGAAGCGGTCGTGTTGAAGTCGTGAAGCCCTTGTGTTGAAGTCATGAAGCCGTAGCATAGAAGTTGTAAAGCGGTCGTGTTGGAGTCGTGAAGTCCTAGTCGTGAAGCCCTTGTGTTGAAGTCGTGAAGCCGTAGCATAGAAGTTGTGAAGCGGTCGTGTTGAAGTCGTGAAGTCCTAGTCGTGAAGTTCTAGAGTTCAAGTCGTGAAGCCGTTGTGAATAAGTCGTGAAGAAGTTGTGTTGTGAAGTTGTGAGATTGGTTCTAGCTACGATTAGAACTCGACATTTAGCTTTGTGTCGTTAAGCCGGTGTAAGCCAAAGTCGTGTAAGGTTTTCTCCGCCATAAGGGAGCATATTGAAGTTGTGAAGAAAACTCTCGAGCTTGGTGCTCAGGGAGTGGAGTAGGGCAAGGAAGGTGTCCTTGTAGCCGAACCACTATAAATCTCTCGTGTCTCGGTTAGATCTTTCCATCTCTTATTTATTTCTTTACTTACACCGTCATTACTTTCACACACATAGGCGTATATAATTGTTAGTATTACTTAAAGGTCGACTTCACATAAAGATCAATTTGAAACTCCATTCAAGAAACCAAAACTTTTGCAATAAATTTAAAAGAATACATATATAACTAATAATAAGGTTCAAGTTTTATTTATCATAACAAACTTGAATCTAAGTTTTTAAAAGTATACAAAGGTTTTATAATAAATTAAAAAGACGTAAAACTATTCAACCCCCCCCCCCTTCTAGTTCTGCAATGTTTCCACAGGAAACAAAAGGAAATTACTTTAACAGGCAATGCAGAATACATGAAGCGCATGTGAAATGTAAAGGGTTGTAAGCATCAAGTTATTTGCTTAGCTAATTATCTCAGTTGGATTCTTGATGCCACAATAACCATTATAACCCCCTTCCTATTTCTCAAACCTTTAAAAACTAATACTAAATCATTATAATAGCAGGAATAAAACTAATACTAAATCATTATAATACGAAAGTTTTTAACATATGAAGAAAAAAAATGACTAACCAACAGTATCAGGCTCAACAAACCGTCTTGTGGTGAAATTCTGAAAAGGCTCAAATTTAAAACAACGGATGTTGTTTTCAAAGTTATTCACTCTGGTTACATATCACGAAACGGTGATTAAGCAAAGGGAATTTCCCACCAGTAATATATTCAGCTAATTATCTTACTAAGCCTGGGAACTCGTTAAGATTACTGATTAAACAACGGCATACATTTTCATTGTTCCACTTCTTTGCAATATTATTGAGTACGATAGTGTAATTGCCTTCAACAGCAGTTATGTGCCACGGGCTTCCATGGATTTGTTGTATTTCAGAAACAAATGAGCAAATATTTGTAGAATATATGAAAAATGATTCTTCATAGATATAGCAATCAAATCTGTATTTAAAAGTTAGCTGGAAATGAAGATAAAGACACTACTGTAAGACCTTCATAACTGCTAATGCATCATGAAGAATAATATAAGAAGAAATATATTGAAAAATCAATGATCAAAGACGCCCTTGATTGTACATTATTAACAAAAACCGTTTCAGCACGTCTTAAAACCATTTATAATTAGTAATGGGTCAATTTAGGTTGTATTTAACTCAGATGGGTCAGATTGCAAGTAACCTATTTCAATGTCCAAACACAACACAAAAGCAGATACGCAATTTTAACAACAATTCCAAACACGCTTGAAACTATAATAAGCAATCTCATACATTCCCTATAAGCATATTCAATAAGTAATCCTGAAGACCCATAAAAGTGTTTATTTCAATACGTAATCCCAAACAGCCTGTGCAATCAGTTTCAAAAAGAAAACCCAATCAAAGCCTAAAAGTAGTTATTCTAAAAAGCAATCCCAAACAGACCCTAAAAGTAGTTTTTATACCGAGCAATCACAAACAACCACCTATTGCTGAAGGATGGTCATGGAGTTCGAGAATCCACCTTGAGTAGGTTTTCCATCGGTGTAAACATCATAGTACGTCCATATCTTGTTTTTGCAATATTGCTCCACGTCGGTCTCACATGGGAGGCAAATATTGCAACAGTAGTCAAGATGCCCGACTCCAACGATGTCTCCGACATTGTATTTGCTAACATGTCTCCACAACTAAAAGACTAAAATCCGAATATACTAAAAAGTTAAATGTTCAAATCTTGTGTACTATTGTAGATGTTAGAGAATCTAAATATTCCATCTTATTTCAGTTAAGCCTACTGTTTCGATACGGTTAACGACTTAGTGTAGTTTTGTAATTGATTATATACTTTGGGTAGTCACCAAAATGATGTGATCGGTTATATACGTATTTAATATACATATTTTATTTAAATTGTTCTTAAAATATAAAATACTAAGGTACCAAATGAAAAAATAATAATTATAACACCATTATACATGTGACAATCTGATGATGTAAGACTTATAATAACAAATCATAAACCTTAAGAAATTAGTTTGAGTAAGTTCAGATCAGTGGGACATTAGGAAAATTATGAGTAACTCTGAGTTATAGACCAATAAACCAAAATCATAATCGAAATCATTGAAATCATGTACCATGACAAAAGGTTTTTGTAGAGATTAATGAATAACTTACCCTGGAACCATGGGGTAATTCGACATTCCGATATCATTTTTTATTTGTAGTAGACCAGTATGGCAAACATCGTAACAAATAACATTCATCAAACACATCCCCGGATCTTGTATTCCTGCAGATTTTCACACACACAAAAGTGAGTAAGCCACTATATTTTTGAATTACTCATACTGATTGGTGTATCCTTATAGTGACAGTGCCAGTTATTTAATCTACAGGTTGTAACCTTTAAAAAAAATACCTCCACCAATACTCAACCGTTAGAACAGATTGATATTTGTATATTTAGAAAGTTACATTATCTTTATAATAATAAAGTTTGATTACATTTTTTTAAAAGTGTTACTAACTGTACCATTTTAGAAAATGGAAACTCAAACTTGTGTTGATAACTACTTTTTTCGGGAGAAAGAAAGCAAGTGCTATGAGACAAATTAGAAGCTTACTGTTTCTCTTGATGAATAGCTAAATGAGACATTCCTAAATTCAATACGACCTTTCCTTGCATTCCATTCCCTGACAATCTTATTGTCAAATTTATTAGAAGACAAATTCTCTGCCTCATCATTATCAGAATCACCCTCGAGAACGACTAATTCAACGTCCATTGAAGCTGCAGCACCAGTAGTGACAACCTCCCCTGAGATCCCATCAACCAAAGCTAAAACAAAGGGTTTATTGTCTTTTCCCTTAATATCAATTCCGGTGGCAACTGGTGTGGAGATTCCGTTTATGAACTGCAGTTACAACGCGTGTGAGCTGGAAGTACTTGGTGTGTTACTAAAGTTCCTGATATATATGAAGTACAAATATGTAAGTCTTTTTCCCCCCTTTCGATAAGATCTACCACTTTCTATTAGTAATGCTTTTAATTATTTACCATGTCATGCCTGTCAACAAATACACGCCAAATTTCTCTCTTATCACGGAAAGAAACTTTTGCTGCTTTGAATTGATCTGGGATACATGAAGCAACAATAAGTATTACCGATAACATATTTAGAAATTTGGGCTTACTGATATATATTAATTGCAAGACAAAGCCAAAAATAGCCTTCAATTTACAAATCCCCTGTAACAAAATATACAACTGGTCTCACCCAGACTACATATTTAATATTTTCATCTAAAAATCCGCATATACATATTATATGCTATACAAACAAAATTTGCTATATTATGCACAGAAATACAATCATCAGAATCATATTAGCATACTAACACACATAATTAGATAAACACAGCTACACAAGGGGAGACTAACCTCTGCATAAATCATAGGGCAAATAGTTTCCTTGTATATGCGCATCATTATCTCAATTTCCACCCTATAAAAACAATGACGAAACAGTAAAAGAACTTAGGATCACATTCTGCTATTTGATGTAACTAATTTCAGTGTAACATTCATGAGAAGGAAACTGAATCTCAACATTATAGAGCAACATTAAAAAATATTATCGTTTTAACCTTTCCCACATTCCAAACCACCATTAATAATGTTTGCGATCACTCCATAACCCGAGATACGCCCCGCTGACCTGTCTGCAGCTGATGGACTCCACCTTCCGGTGATCATATCATGGCTTGATAGTTTGTTAGCTTGTGGAGTCATCCAGAACCATATCGCTGATCGAAATGATATTGTTCATAACACAAGCCATATATTTTTTAATCTCATCAATTGAACTGGCACTACTCAATAATCATACAATCGAACAATATTTAAATATGACAGCTTCTAAACCTACATATTCATTAGCTGTCTAATGAAAAGTGACATAATGAAGCGTGAAATATCAGATATATAAGCTACCATTTATACTACTGTAAGACCTTCATAACTGCCAATGCATCATGAAGAATAATATAAGAAGAAATATATTGAAAAATCAATGATCAAAGAGGCCCTTGATTGTACATTATTAACGAAAACCGTTTCAGCACGTCTTAAAACCGTTTATACTTAGTAATGGGTCAATTTAGGTTGTATTTAACTCGGACGGGTCAGATTGAAAGTAACCTATTTCAGTGTCCAAACACAACACAAAAGCAGATACGCAATTTTAACAACAATTCCAAACACGCTTGAAGCTATAATATAACTATTTAACAACAATTCCAAACACGCTTGAAGCTATAATAAGCAATCTCATACAGTCCCTATAAGCATATTCAATAAGTAATCCTGAAGACCCATAAAAGTGTTTATTTCAATACGTAATCCCAAACAGCCCGTTCAATCAGTTTCAAAAAGAAATCCCAATCAAAGCCTAAAAGTAGTTATTCTAAAAGCAATCCGAAACAGACCCTAAAAGTAGTTCTTATACCGAGCAATCACAAACAACCCCTTATATGCAATCCCAAACAGCCCATAAAATTCAAGAGCTTCTAATGTAGCTACCCTTGTTGGGGCACTAATGAGTTACATACCCTTTGTTCAACCACCTATTGCTGAAGGACGGTCATGGAGTCCGAGAATCAACCTTGAGTAGGTTTTCCATCGGTGTAAACATCATAGTACGTCCATATCTTGTTGTTGCAATATTGCTCCATGTCGGTCACACATGGGAGGCAAATATTGCAATAGTAGTCAAGATGCCCGACTCCAACCATGTCTCCGACATTGTATTTGCTAACATGTCTCCACAACTAAAAGACTAAAATCCGAATATACTAAAAAGTTAAATGTTCAAATCTTGTGTACTATCGTAGATGTTAGAGAATCTAAATATTCCATCTTATTTCAGTTAAGCCTACTGTTTCGATACGGTTAACAACTTAGTGTAGTTTTGTAATTGATTATATACTTTTGGTAGTCACCAAAATGATTTGATCGGTTATATACATATTTAATATACATATTTTATTTAAACTGTTCTTAAAATATAAGATACTAAGGTACCAAATGAAAAAATAATAATTATAACACCATGGGGCTATACATGTGACAATCTAATGATGTAAGACTTATAATAACAAATCATAAACCTTAAGAAATTAGTTTGAATAAGTTCAAATCAGTAGGACATTAGGAAAATTATGAGTAACTATGAGTTATAGACCAATAAACCAAAATCATAATCGAAATCATTGGAATCATGTACCATGACAAAAGGTTTTTGTAGAGATTAATGAATAACTTACCCTGGAACCATGGGGTAATTCGACATTCCGATATCATTTTTTATTTGTTGTAGACCAGTATGGCAAACATCGTAACAAATAACATTCATCAAACACATCCCCGGATCTTGTATTCCTGCAGATTTTCACACACACAAAAGTGAGTAAGCCACTATATTTTTGAATTACTCATACTGATTGGTGTATCCTTATAGTGACAGTGCCAGTTATTTAATCTACAGGTTGTAACCTTTAAAAAAAATACCTCCACCAATACTCAACCGTTAGAACATATTGATATTTGTATATTTAGAAAGTTACATTATCTTTATAATAATAAAGTTTGATTACATTTTTTTAAAAGTGTTACTAACTGTACCATTTTAGAAAATGGAAACTCAAACTTGTGTTGATAACTACTTTTTTCGGGAGAAAGAAAGCAAGTGCTATGAGACAAATTAGAAGCTTACTGTTTCTCTTGATGAATAGCTAAATGAGACATTCCTAAATTCAATAGACCTTTCAAGCTTGCAACTTCGACCCTGTGACAATCAATAAGCTCTATTAGTTGACATATTAAGCAGTGGTTTTAGGAATTAGAAGAAGTGCTTGCCTTTGGATGTGAACCGGTCACTGGGGAAAAATACAGGTCGTCACAATAGTATTTCCTTGCAGCACTTTCCTTCAATTCCATTCCCTGACAATCTTATTGTCAAATTTATTAGAAGACAAATTCTCTGCCTCATCATTATCAGAATCACCCTCGAGAACGACTAATTCAACGTCCATTGAAGCTGCAGCACCAATAGTGACAATGTCCCCTGAGATCCCATCAACCAAAGCTAAAACAAAGGGTTTATTGTCTTTTCCCTTAATATCAATTCCGGTGGCAACTGGTGTGAAGATTCCGTTTATGAACTGCAGTTACAACACGTATGAGCTGGAAGTACTTGGTGTGTTACTAAAGTTCCTGATATATATGAAGTACAAATATGTAAGTCCAAAATGTCGGGTTTGCAGAATTTGCAAAGTTCTTCCACATTTCTATTGGACACCAAAATAAATAACATGGAAAGTATTTTTATAAATGAACAAAGAATATATATTATAGTTGGAGTAAGTAATTGGAAATACTTGATGAGTATGTGCATAAGCCGACGCTCATTCTCAATGAATAGCAACCTCTTGTTTGCTCTCTAAATCGGCTTTGGTTTCTACTTTAGAATCTCTTTTGTCATCCCAGGTGCTGCCCAACTGTAATCCTAAATTCATTAACATTCGATAGGCAGCATAAACCATCGTAGCAGTACCAATATCAAGAGCATCATTAACTAAAATCGATATCAGTACTAACCTTAGTCACCAAACCAAACAGCATTAAGTTGCAAAAGCAGTATTAACCTTGATTGGCAGTACTAAGTAAACGCGCAGCAGTACTATTTTACTATAATGACCAAGCAGCATTAATGAATCTAGAGCCGCCTGGCCTTCCAATCCAGTTCCAACAATGCACTTCTCCGACTGAGAAAGAGGGACTGCTTGGCGTTGCATGTTAGAACTCATTAATGCCCGAATCGCATCATTATGCTCGATAAAAGGAATGAACCACTAAATCTTCTGATTTCAACATAAAGTGTACCATAGCAGATAAAGATAAAATCTTGGACATAAAATTAAAACGAAATCATAGTTTTTGTGCTTAACTGTAACTAAAAACTAATATATCACAATTAATTAAAAAACTAAACATAAATCGAATCGGAAATCGAATTAAATATATACCTTGGATTAGCCTGAAATTCAGAAAGAAGATCGTATGGAGTGTGATGAGAAGATGATGGATGATTTGTTTGTTTGGTTTGGCTGCTAATGAAGATGAGAAGATGATGGATGAACGATGGTTTTTTTTTTTTTTTTTTTTTTTTTTTTTTTTTTTTTTTTTTTTTTTTTTTGAGATGGGATAATGTTTTAGGGTTTAAGAGGTGTATTCAGCAAGTTTAGTATTAGATAATATTGTGTTTTCAAAAATAAATATAAAATTTTTAATGCCTTTAATAATTTTGTTGGATATCAATTTTAGTTTGTATTGTGTATCACAACTGATGATTTGGTTCATTGGTTGAGGTGCTTGCCTGTGGAGTAACATACCCGGGTTCGAATTTATGCTCATGAATTTTTTGGACAAATAAATTTTGGAATTCACAACCTAAAATAATGCTTATGTGACATCATTGATGACATGGAATAAAAATATGATGAGGTGGTATTCCATGTCATTGATGATGTCATATACATCCTGTTATATATATATATATATATATATATATTTATTATTATTATTATCGTCTAAATCAAAAGTACTAACATAACATTGATGATGTCATATACATCCTGCTCCAAATCACTAACTAATCACGACCTCAAATCAACCCATCACCAAACAAGTATATCAATAAATCTACTCTAACATCCTAAATAAAACTAAAAGACATAATAATAAAAGTAAACATGACAAATCTAATTAAGCTAAGCATGACAATTCTTATAATATAACGTAAGTAAAGAGAAGGAAGAGAAAGCACCGGGATTGAATTAAGAACGATAATGACGATAAGAACACTAAACAAAAACCACATCCAAGATTTATAATTAACCCAAATACTCCATTATAACCCATAATCTTTAACTAATCTCCAAAAGCTTGAATCTTTAAGTGAATTTGAGGTAAGTTATGGAAGAAAGTTTGCAACTTTTAAATGTAGAAAGCTTAAAATTTATAAGAACTTGACTTTTAAACGATATCTAAACTAAAAATGCATAAAGTTTAAAATTTTAATTAAAAGACATGATAAAAATGAGTTTTAAAATTAAAATACACAAATTTTGTAAATTTAAATGACTAAAAGTAATGATTTTCATAAAAGATTTAAACTTTATAAGATTTTAACCATAAAAATACTAAAAACACAAACTTTATACTTAAAAGATAAGCTAGAATTAAGCAATTAATAAATTAATGACAAAAGTAATTAAGCTAAAATACTAATTTAATAAAGTTTTAGAAACATAAAACACACTTACACACATTAAATGTGTGTTATTACAAAAAGGGTATAAGCATTACATTTTAATTAAAAGTAAATGACAATTAATGAAATATAAAAGAGTTGCGTTGAGAATAAAATGAAGGATGATCCATAAATGCTTCTCCTCTTCTCAATTTATTACCTTGGACTACGACCGTTGGAAATCTGCCCGTTAATTTAATAACGTTCAAATAGTTGCTGGCCTCTTGATTCAATTGGTCCATGTGGACGTGTGGGACCCGCGTAGCAAGACAACATCTTTCGAAATAGAAACAAGCATTGGGCCGAAATAAAAAACTCTCAGCTTTGATTAATTTAATATCTTGGGCTAGCAATTATGGTATTCTCTTTCAAGATTTCATGTCTTGCGATACTCTTCACATTTATCTTCTATTCTTTTCTTTAATCTGCTAAAAATCTTCAATAATCATCATTTTGCTTCACATTTGCTCTAATATTTCTGGAACGGTACCTTAAAAATAAAATAACAAATAGACGTAATATTTGCAATAAAAAGCATAACTTTGTTATTTATTTAAGCTAAAACGGGGGTATTTTTTGTATTGAAATATGAATAATCGTGATTTCATCAAGTTCTATGGGAGAACTCACTTTCTTCTTAGGTTTGCAAGTGAAGCAGAAAGAAGATGGGATATTTATCGGTCAGGATAAATATATGGCTGACATTTTAAGGAAGTTTAATTTCACAGGTGTCAAGACAGCTAGCACCCCAATGGATCTAGACAAGCCTTTGCTCAAGGACTTAGATGGTAATGATGTTGATGTTAATCTCTACGGGTCAATGATTGGTTCATTGATGTATCTTACATCATCTAGACCAGACATTATGTTTGCAGTATGTACATGTGCAGATTCCAAGTTACACCTAAGGTTTCACACTTACATGCTGTGAAAAGGATCTTTAGGTATCTAAAAGGCCAACCTAAATTAGGTCTTTGGTATCCTAGAGAATCTTCCATTGATTTGGTGGCATATTCTGATAGTGACTATGCTGGAGCAAGCTTAGATAGGAAGTCTACAACAGGCGGTTGTCAGTTCCTAAGGTGCAGATTGATATCATGGCAGTGTAAGAAGCAAACTTTGGTTGCCAATTCTACAACTAAAGCAGAATATGTGGCTGCTACTAGTTACTACTGTGGACAAGTACTCTGGATTCAGAATCAAATGCTGGATTATGGGTATAATTTTATGCACACCATGATTTATATTGACAATAACAGTACTATATGTATTATTAAAAATCCTGTTTTACACTCTAAAACAAAACACATAGAGATTAGACATCATTTTATAAGAAACTGCAATGATAAAAAGTTAATTCAAGTTCTTAAAATACACACAGATAACAATTTTACAGATTTACTTACCAAAGCTCTTGATGTTGGAAGGTTTCAGTACTTGGTTGCAAGTATTGGAATGCTAAATCCTTAAAGTTTTAATCTCTGTGTGTCTTTGTAATGTTTTGCAAAGGATTAGTACTGTTAGATGTGTCAATTTGTACTGCTAAGTATAACTAGTACTGTCAGTTATACTTAAGATTGTTGTGTTAATACTACTAGTGCAACTTAATACTATTGATTTAAACTTTTAGTCATAATTAATACTGTTATGAAGAAAATGCTATGGATTGTGTTTTCTTGGTTTTAGACTAACATTTGCAGGATAAGCAAAGTAGTATGATTGGAATTGGTGTTGTGTGAGAAGCAAAAGTAGTGGATTGTTTGATGCAATGTTGGTGCTTAATGATGGAGTAACTGATTTACGATAGAAAGGATTTAGGGATCACTTGACAAGGGTTAATGGTTCTTTAAAATTTTTTCTTGAAATCAACCTATGTCTGCCAGTGAGCCTTATAAAGCATCTGGGCATAGGCTATACTGAACATGAATTGATGGCTTTTAGTTAGTCAGATAGTAACTGATCTAACTCACTCTTTACCATTCTATCATTAGTATAGTGTGTTAGTCTACGGACATCTGGTTTAGAGAACAGCGAGCAAACATGAATCTAATACATTTGTGTTAGAGGTAACACCTGCCACGAGCAGGGAAACCCTGTCAATAAGGCTCTTTTAATGAGTCTATCTGATCACATGCAGTATTTATACTGAAATCATTGGTTCTCACAAAACCAGAGGTTAAATGCAACTGAAATGATTAAGTGTCTTCCTTTACACTTAATCCCTTCAAAATATATGAGTGCAGTATTGTTTTAAATAAAATTTGGGTAAATACTGCTGGGAAAAAGTTTGTACTGTTGGGTGAAGTTAGTACTGCTAGGTTACCGTTAGTGATGTTTGGAGAATAACCGTTTTTCATTATTTAATTATAGCCGTTGAGATATTTTTGTCAATTACTTCGCTTATAGGTTTCTTAAATTGGATAATTCATAATCTTTCTTTAATTTATAAGATTTCTTCAAGATAAAGAAACGATTTATTCAGTCGGTCCAATCAAAACCCTAGGTGATATCTATATAATCTCAATTGGCTTTACCAAACACACATACTCTCATAAACGAACATAACCCAGAACCCTAATCACACTTTATTCTTTAAATTGCTCTCAATCACTAGTACAAATCTGGGATTTTGTCACGCATGCTATTTTTTGAACGGTCACACAGTCAAATATTTATGTGACTAAATGTACCAGAATAAAATAAACAGCCACACTTGATCCGACTTGTGTGACCATTTTGGAATTTTATTATCACACATTTGAATATTTATGTGACTAGAGGTAACTGGCAATTTTTTATTTTTTTTAGTCACTTATGATTTGGGATGTGTGACAGATACAAATAAGTTTGAAACATTAGTCACACTATACATATACATATGCGACAAATATATGTCACACAATTGAACAGTGTGACCAAAATCCATATATGGTCACATGAAGTAATTGTGTATGTGGCTAAATCATATAGTCAAGTTTGTCACACATTATTTAAAAGTGACTGTTATTTTTTGCTCAATATTTAGCCACATATGAATTTGAAATGTGTGACAACTGAAAAGTAAGTTTGAAGCATTAGTCACAATATGCATTTAAAAGTGACAAATATATGTCACACACTTGAACAGTGTGACCAAATGTCATATATGGTCACACTTTTGCTTTTATAGTTCAAATGTTTTATAAACTAATTTTACAGTATTTCTCAAATTTTGATATCTCCCTCACATATTTTCACTACTCCCGCCCACTTTTTTCCTCAAAATCAAATTTACATTTTCATTGTTCCTCCATAGTTATCTAGGTCACATATTTTCACTACTCCCGCCCACTATTTTCACTACTCCCCACTTATCTCATCCTCTTTCTCTCTTCTCTGCCGCCAACCACAAACCATCATTGGTTTTCTTTGCTAGCCACCTCTCACCACAAGTCAATTTCATATTTATCCACCACAGACCCTCGCGATTAGCCAGTTCCACTCTCGATTTCAAGTCCACATTTCCATGAATCAGGTACTTTAATGTGTTATATGTTCAATTTAATCATCAATTCGTGGTGTTCATGAGTCAATTTCATGTTTGGTTGACTTTTGAAATTAGGGTTCATGAGACCCGAATCTGTATATCTATGAGATATGCTGAGTATTTTTTTAGTGTGCTTATGAGTGTGTTATACGATTCAGGCAAGAGAGATGCAGAGGAGATTATTGAGAAGCAAGTAGTGAGTAGCAAGAAGCAAAAAGTTGTCAATGAAGCTGTGGTACATGCAATTGAGAAGACGAAGACTGAGACCAAGACTTCAAAGAAGAATGCCAAGAAACAAGAATCTGCATCTGATGAGGATAGCAGCTCCTCAGAATCTGAGGAAGAGCAGAAGAAGGTATAATCTAGCCTTTTGAGTTCTATATTAGAGATATGCCATCATTGTTTCAGTTTTTTTATGGAGATTTGTGGTGAGCTAGTCTGTATGCTGTTAAGTAGTGTAGATGCCCATAAGATATTTAATATATCATATTTATGTACTATTGCTCACATCAATGCTTGCTCAAGATATAACAAAGACGAAAAGTTTGCCAAATGGACCAGATCGGTTGCACTTTTTCTCTACTGTTAATATTGAGTTCTTGGTAGATGTATGGAACTATGGATTTGACAGAAGTAAGCAAGTGTTAGAGCAAAACTAGACTTTAGAAATCTCGAGTTGAGAAATGTTACTACATGATCCTACTGTTTCTTGTTTATCTTTTGTTACTAGTTTTCATGGTTCGATCTGAAGTATTTGCTCTCGTCGTATTGTTACAAGTCTTTAAGATCTATGTGATTTTCTTTATAGTTAACAATGTTGTTTCTTTTGAATGTGATCTAATAGGATATTGGAGGATGTGACATCCAAAAGCAGGAAATTCGTGAAGCTGTTGAACTACCTTTGACTCATCACGAATTATATAAACAGATTGGTATTGACCCACCTCGTTTGTTATAATGTATCATGTTTTAAGACATGGTATGATGACTGCTATAAGCATCTCATTCCGCTTATGCTTCATGCAGGGCCCCAGAATGGTTCGTGCTGTCTTTCGTCTTGCCAAAGAAAATGCGCCTGCAATTATATTCATTGATGAAGTCGATGCAATTGCTACTGCCAGGTTTGATGCTCAGACTGGAGCTGATAGAGAAGTGCAGCGTATTCTCATGGAACTTTTAAATCAGGTTAATTGAATAGCTCATCAAATGGTCAATGAGTCATTCCGTTTTTTTTTTTTTTTTTTTTACTTAGGACTTACAAAATCATGAACTTTGTTTGTTTGTAGATGGATGGGTTTGACCAGATAGTGAATGTTAAGGTCATCATGGCAACCAGCCGTGCTGATACTTTGGACCCTGCACTTCTTCGTCCTGGTAGGCTTGACCTAATCTTGGTACATCCACGACAACAGCCGAGTGCATGGGTGCAGGTACTGTTGTTGTAAATAAAATCGGACTATCTGAAGCACTTTGGCGACTTTCAACTATCTGAACCGTTGGATATTACACAATATATTCTGTAAATCATGAAACAAAGGAGTACATTGCTACTTTGCTTAACGGTATAGATTCATGTCAAAACATATTTTAAGGTGACAGCTAAACTGAGTTGATTAAATTAGGAAAAAAAACTGTTTATTTCTTTCGTAATTGATGATATTCCTGGATTTTATGCGCAATTACCTTGCATTGTGCATAAAGAAAACTTACTGAACTCATGTTGTATGTGTAGAAGTCCCTGTAAATGTTGGGTGATGTTCTTATAGTTTATGACTCCTTGACTAATTAGAGTTGGTTTTGTGCTTATTAGAACTTATGGTGTCAAGTTTTTTTCATCGGATTCTATTGGCGTCTAATCAATATTAACATTGCTTTCATGTGAAGTTTATTTTAAGTTAGTTGTGTTGATAGTTGTTTTCTCACTGTAAATTCTAATATACAGGAGTTGAAGCTAGGGGCTTCATATTTGGCCCTCCTATCGCATTTGCTATTGGTGCCAAATTTGTTCCACTGCGCAAACCAAGAAAGTTACCAGGTACACATCAAATTGATATCTTAATGTTGCTTCCTGCTAACTTATGGAGTTATGTTGTTCATTGAAGATCACATGCAATGCCATGTATTCCTATGTTTGAACTTTTGTGGAAAACTAGAAGGGGGGTTGAAAAGTTTTATGTCCTTTTAAATTTTTATTGTGAAAACTTTGTTTACTTTTTAAAACTTAGATTCGAATTTATGTGATCTCAACTCTTGAACAATATGAACAATATATATATATATATATATATATATATATATATATATATATATATATATATATATATATATATATATATATATGTAAATATAAATAAGTAATGCAAGTAAGGTAATAAAATGAAATGAGAGTTAGAGATGGAAAGATCTAACCGAGAGACACGAGATTTATAGTGGTTCGGCTACAAGGACACCTTCCTTGCCCTACTCCACTCTCCGAGCACCTAACTCGAGAGTTTTCTTCACTATGTCAACAAGCTCCCTTATGGCGGAGAAAACCTTACACAACTTTGGCTTACACCGGCTTAACGACACAAAGCTAAATGTCGAGTTCTAATCGTAGCTAGAACCAATCTCACAACTTATACACGACTTAATCACACCTTCTTCTTCACGACTTCTTCACAACTTCTCCACGACTTCTTCACGACTTCTTCACTACTTAACACAACCTATGTACAATTCTACTTCTTCACACCTTTACTTCTAACACACCTTAACTAAACAACTTCACTATTAACACTCTAACCTATCCCAAACAATTATTCACACAACTATCTAACAACAATACACAACTTATATACAAATGTATGATGATACAAACAACTTAGGTATCTAAGTTGCAATACTTCTTCTCTAGTTGTTGAAGGAGTATTCTTCTCTTGCACTTGAATGAAGGAAGCTTGGATCACTTGGAAACCAAAGCTTAAGATTATATGATCAAAGGGTTTTTGAAGATATGAAATGAGATCTATAACAGAAAGTTTTATTGCGCAAAAGGTGAGTAAAAATCCAGGGGAAGGCTGGTATTTATAGGCAGAAAAACTGGACAGCTGGAACCTACTGGAGCGGGGCCGGCCCCCTTAAATAGGGGGGTGGTCCCCTTAATTTTAAGGGGGCCGCCTAGCATAATTAAGGGGGCCGCCCTTCCTGCCCGTTGCCCAGTTTTGTCTTTTTGTGGGGAAGGTTTTTCTGGAACATTTTTACTGATTTTGGTTAAAATTTTGAATTCATAAATTTATAATGAATTAAACCTTTTTATTTATTACCAAAAATGTTTTTCTAAAAGATATAAAATATTTTTGACATTTTATAAAAAAGCTAGTTATTAAGAAAATGTTCCTTTGATCATATAATGCATTAAGCACTTGTTTATTCATACCTTAAGTGATTAAGTTGTAGAAATGAATATTTACAACTAAATACTTGTTTATTTGATAAGTTTATGTTTAATGAGTTTATATTTTGTGATCATTAAAACATAGAGATATGAATAATGTTTTTAGGCATTATTTATGTCAACAATCTCCCCCTTTTTGATGATTACAAAACTTAAACTTATTAAATCCAAAAATTTATTTTTGGACAAGTATTTAGTGAGTTTATATTCACTTCTCCCCCTTTTTGTAGAATCAAAAAGGTTATGCCGACAAGTTTTAGAAACTAAATTTGTCGGGACGAGAACTCCCCCTTGATGTTTACTCCCCCTCGTTCGAGGGCACCAAGGAGACGAGCTATGGAAATCTTGGCTGCAAAAACAAGTTAGGAGACACAAGATACATATACATAGCAAAAATATTTAGAACAACCAACTAATTTATTTATGCATTCAAGATGATCATATATAACATATGAATCATCATTACATTACATAAACTACTTGAAACATAAAGATTACAACATAACTAGAAACACTAATGGTCCTCATATTGCCAAAGAGAGCGATTGGACTTGCTTGCGACACAAAAGGGTGAGGGATTTTATTTTGAGGCGGAAAGCATGTGGATGGGTTTTAGTTATGTGATGGTGAGGGAAATGGAGCGGATCCAGTGATGTTATATCGTTGTAGGGGAGGAATGGAATGAGGACGAGTGAGTAGATATTCGATCCAAGAGATATCTTCACTTAAGTGGAGAATTTGTTTTTGAAGGAAGATGCAACAAGGGAAATAGTGGGTGTGGTTTGTAACTTGATCCAAGTTAAGAGAGTGGGGTAGGCAATTTGAGTATGGTGAGGATGGAGGTTATCCCTTGTTGCGTTGTGTGAGGTGCATAGCAAGGAGATCACTAAGATCATGGATTTGGTTAATCTCTTCATGAAGCTTTTGCCTTTCATGAATGGGGATTTGGTTATTTGGTGGAAATGGATGGTATTGAGGTGAAAAGTTTGATGTTTGACCAAGGTGATGAGGGTTTTCAAGGATTCCATTGAAGTTGGTTTGATGTTTAGGGGAGTAGTTTGGAATGAATGTGGATGTTTGGCCAAAATGATAGGGTTTGTGAAATGGTTCAATGGAATGAGGTTGTGATCTTGGAGAGTAGTTGGGGATGAATGATGATGGAGGTGTTGGTTGTCTAGTCGCACCATTTGTGATGGGCTTGTGGTGAGGGTGAGGTTTTCTTTTCCACCCGGTTTTAAGGTCATCCTTGCTAGCTTTGAGGTTTTTGGTTTTTGGTTGATAGGAGAAGACATGATGGGATGATTGAATGTGGTGAGATATGGGGTTATTTATAGTGGATGATTTGTGTTGTTTAGGAATGGATAGGCTTGTTGGGTGATTAGGACATAATGTGTTTGTGAATTTGGGGAAGTATAGGATCAAATGGGCTAAAAAGCATAAAAAGATTCTGTGAACCCGTCCAGCAGATGGCCGGTCCCCTTAATTATGGGCGGTCCCCTTAATAATTAAGGGGGCCGCCTTATGAATTAAGACGGCCGCCCATCTGGTACCTTTCTGAGTTCCAGAAATGGGTTTTTCTGCAGAAATAGGTGAGGATGGCTATGTTTTGAGCTTTTGGTTTTAGGCAAGTCCCACTCTTTGAGGCAATAGAGAAACATATTAAGCATGCATGGCATATAAGATAAACAAATAAGCAAGCAATAAGTTATATTTAGCAATTTAGATAATTAAGGAAATTAATCATCTAAGGCAAGGGTAATAGAGCAAAGGCACTAGAAACTAATGGGGAATAGGTGATGGAATAATTGTGAGGATGTGATTAATAAGCTTGTTCTAGTGTGTGCCTATATGCAACAAATATGGAGATGTGATTGTTTCGACTCCTAAATGCAAAAATTTCATAAGAAACAATCCAAGGTCTCCTTGATTTGATTTTGCTCAATATATGAATATCAAAGATGTATATATTAGATTATATACTTTGACAATTCATGTGAGATCTTTATGCATGAAAAAAAAGATGTTTTTAGCATTATTCAACAATGTAAGAAAAATGGTTTTCATGTGTTTTCCTAGATGTGAGAATGATTTGTAGAAAATAGATTGGGTTTTGTTTATAAATATGTTTATGAAAAAAAAATATCCCAATCTTTTATTTTGTGCAAAACAAAATCCTAGACTCAGATGGAAGGAAAAAAAAATTTACAGACAGATGGCCGGTCCCCTTAATGACAAGCCGGTCCCCTTAATAATTAAGGGGACCGCCTTTATGACATTAAAGGGTCCGCCCATCTGGAAAAAAAATGTACCAAAAATGCAGAGAATTCAGACAATTTGTTCCATCATCCCTAGGCCTAAACATAAGTGGTTAAAGAGTTCATGCTTAAGGGGCTTAGTGAATATGTCTACTAAGTTATCTTCCGATGCAACCTTTTCTATAGATATGTTTCCTTTTTGAACGTTATCGCGGAGGAAGTGGTGGCGTATTTCTATATGTTTAGTCCTAGAGTGTTGAACGGGATTCTTACTTAAATCTATAGCACCTTTGTTATCACACATAATTGGGACATCATCTAACCTAATGCCATAATCTACGAGAGCTTGTTTCATCCATAGTGCTTGTTGACATGCCTTTCCAGTGCTTACATATTCGGCTTCTGTGGTAGAAATAGCAAGAGTGGTTTGCTTCTTCGAGAACCAAGATGTTAGACAACATCCCATGAACGTGCAAATTCCGCTAGTGCTTTTTCTATCCACATAGTCTCCCGCATGATCCGAATCCGCATAGACGATGGTTTCTATGCCGGATCCCTTAGGATACCATAATCCTAAGTGTATAGTGCCTTTAATGTATCGAAAGATACGCTTAACCGCTTCTAGGTGAGAGGTTTTGGGATCCTCTTGAAAGCGAGCACAAAGGCAGACACTAAACATGATATCCGGTCTATTTGCCGTTAAGTATAGTAAACTACCTATCATTCCTCTATACTTAGTGTTTTCTACGGACTCACCCTCTTCATCTCTTGTGAGTTTTACTTCCGTAGACATCGGTGTTTTCATGGGCTTAGCGTCTTCTAATCCAAATTTCTTAAGCATTTCCTTAATGTACTTAGATTGATTAAAAAATATTCCATCTTCTAATTGTTTTATTTGTAATCCTAGGAAGAAATTAAGTTCACCCATCATACTCATCTCAAACTCATCATGCATGATTTTGGCGAATTCATCACACGTATCCTGACAAGTCGATCCGAATATAATGTCGTCGACATATATTTGGACAATGATGAGATTTAGGCTTTTCTTTTTCGTGAAAAGAGTGTTATCTACCATTCCCATGGAATAATCATGTTTAATAAGAAATGCCTTTAATCGATCATACCAAGCCTTGGGAGCTTGTTTGAGTCCATATAAAGCTTTCTTGAGTTTATAAACATAATCAGGTTTTGCGAAGTCAATGAATCCTGGAGGTTGTGCCACGTATACCTCCTCATTGATAAAACCGTTAAGGAATGCACTTTTCACGTCCATTTGAAATAACTTAAAATCTAGGGCGCATGCATAGGCAAGTAGTATTCTTATAGATTCTAATCTAGCTACGGGGGCATAAGTTTCATCATAATCTATTCCTTCTTGTTGATTATATCCTTGGGCAACTAACCTAGCTTTGTTCCTAGTAACTATTCCATTTTCGTCTAACTTATTTCTATAAACCCACTTAGTTCCTATGATGGTCATGTTCATGGGATTTGGGACTAGTTCCCAAACGTCATTAGTCTTAAATTGATTTAGTTCTTCTTGCATAGCCATAACCCAACTTTCATCTTTTAATGCCTCATTTATATTTTTAGGTTCTATAGTTGATAGGAAACAAAAGAAGTTATTTTTATCTTGAGCTTGTGATCTAAGGGTTCTTTGATTTAGGTTTCCTATTATATTATCTAACGGGTGTGATTTAGATTCCTTAACATTTACTATTTCATTTTCACCTAATATTATATCTTCATTATCATTGCCTAAGGGTTTAATTTTACTAACCTCAATAGCTTCTTCTTCAACTAGGTCATCATCTTCTAGGGGCAATGTCTTAGGTGGTGGTGGAGTTTCATCAAAAGTTACATTTAAGGACTCTTCTACTTTCATAGTGTGCTTATTAAGTATTATGTATGCTTTACTATTTTGTGAATACCCTAGAAAGATTCCTTCGTACGACTTAGGATCAAACTTAGTAAGGTAATCTTTTGTATTGAGAACAAAACATTTGCTCCCGAATACCCTAAAGTAATTTAGATTAGGTTTTCTACCTCTTAATAACTCATATGGGGTTTTTCCTAAAATTCGCCTAATTGAGACTCTATTTATTATATATGTTGATGTATCTACGGCATGGCACCAAAATTTTTGTGGGATAGATTGTTCATTTAATTAGCATTGTTCTACTCATTTCTTGTAATGTTCGATTCTTTCTTTCTACTACCCCATTTGATTATGGAGTGCGAGGAGCAGAGAAATTGTGAGATATCCCATTTAAATCACAATATTTTCCGAATTGCACTTCGTTATCAAATTTCCGACCATGGTCCGTCCTAATTGATACTATAGAACATCCTAATTTATTTTGAATCATTTTACTAAATATTTCAAACTTATTAAAGGCTTCGGTTTTATCACTTAAAAATCTAGTCCACGTGTATCGTGAATAGTCATCTACAATTACTAAGGTATAACGATTACCTCCGTAACTCCGCACAGCGGATGGACCAAAAAGGTCCATGTGTAATAATTCTAGGCATCTAGTAGTGGAGACTATATTTTTAGCTTTGTGACTAGCATGTGCTTGTTTTCCTATTTTACATGCATCGCAAAAGTGTTGGTCATATCTTAGGTTAGGCAAGTTTCTAACTAATTCTTTAGAGGCTAGGGATTGTATTTGTTGCATATTTGCGTGACCTAATCTTCTATGCCACAATGTAGAGTTTTCATCTAAGGTTGCTAGGCATATTTTATCTTCCGGTTTATTTCCTAGTTTCATAACATATACGCCACCTTTCCTAACTCCTCTACCTATGTCCTTTCCGTCCTTAACTATTTCGCTATCTTTACTTGTAAAAGTAACCCTACACTTATTATCACATATTTGTCCTATACTAAGCAAGTTATATGTTAAATTATCTACATGCTCAACTGATGAAGCGAAAAGTCTATTTTTAGGGGGTCATTTAAGCCCTAAATCGTATTTATTTGATCAAATATTGCCCTAAATCGTTCCTTTTGTCATTTTAGGTACTTTGGAGAAGAAATCTGGAAAAGGAAGCATTTTGGACGTTTTTGGAGCATAAAAGTGAAGAAAACGACAAAGTCTCAAAATCGGCTGGAAAAGTACCTTTGACGGCGTCAGGGATTGTTCCTGACGGTGTCATGACTTGGCAAAAAAGGTGGATATGAAAAATACACATGATAAGCCAGAGAATTTTACAATGGAAAATCTGACGGCGTCACCCTTTGAAGTGATCAAGGCCATCACGGTTTAAGTTAAAGAGGGACGGCGTCAAGCCCATTTCTGACGGCGTCAAGCCTTGATAAGCCAGATCGGATTTTGGAGCACTAAAGAGGGACGGCGTCAGGAAGGCCATCCGGGAACCCTAGACACGGCGAGGTGACGGTGTCAGGATCTACAATGTGACGCCGTCAGCCCTTAAACTCTATATATAGTTTTGCAATTTTTTGTCATTAGTGTGCAACTTTGTGAGGAGAAACCCTAAGACGAATTTCTGCCATTTTTAAGGGTTTTCAAACCCTTGGATCTCCCATGTTTAATTGAAGATAAGTAATTGTTTAATCAATCAATATGTCTATGTGTTGTTTGATTATATCTTGTTCTTGTCTTTTAATTAACATGCTAGGCTAGATTTATCTTGTGTTTGCTTAGATCTAATGAAACCTAACTATTGATTATTGGTTATTAGTGTGTTATTAATTGTATTGGATGATTGTTTATCGATGTTAGGCTTAAGAAAACTGGCTAACCTCCTATACGGTAACTTGCTTGAACGTCTTAAGAAACATGAACCAATGCGTACTAAGGTTTTTATGGTTGTATTTAATGCATGAGCGAATTCTAGTGATCCCATGTTAGGAGCTTCCTAGCCGGCTCGACATAGGAGTGAAGTAGGAGCTTATAGAGTTGGGGAAGTACGTACGCCACCCGTCATCCACGCAATTAATACACACTAATCAACCGGTAAAAGATAGTTAGGGAGTAAGGAAATCTAAGTAAACACATTTCTCTCCATATAAGTTTCACAACCTTTTCATTTTCAGTTATTTTATTTTATTTGCATTTGTAGTTATTTGGGTTAGTTGACTAGCAACTAATTCCGCCCACTCCTTCAAACCCGAGATTTTACTTGCTTTCATAAAAAATATAAAAATACAAAAAGAATCTTCCCTCACCCTTAGACCTAATTAGAGTAGTTTTTCAATCCTAACGACACTATTCCCTGTGGAGAACGATCAATCCCCCGTACTTACCACTACACTATACTACATCGGTCAGGTACACTGCCTGGTTGGGTTGTAAGCCTCTTGAGATCCCTCGAGAGGTAAAACCTGTTGTAAGGTCGCAAAACCACGCATCAAGTTTTTGGCGCCGCTGCCGGGGAATAGTTATTGTTCAGGTTGAATTTTTATTTTATTAGGTCTACTCACTAGATTCCTTTCTAGTGAGATTTTTATTTTCTTTTTCTAGGTTTTCTTTAGTCTATCTTTTTTCTTCGTTTCTTTGTTCGTAACCATTACCATCCGAAATCATGGAAGGTGGTAATATCCTTGATCCCAACAACCCACCACCACAACAACACCCACCTCCTAGAGCCCGTACCTTAGGAGACTACTCCTGTCCTAGCCACCATGGCTATCGAAACACCATTGAGCTCACTCAAGGAGCCAATGTCACACCCTTGCGATCCGACACCATCCGGTTGGTGCAAAGCGGATGCGCATTCCATGGACTTCGTTCCGAAGATCCTAACCAACATCTCAAGGACTTTCTCAAAATCGTTGATTCTATAGACCTTGATGTTGCCACTCGAGAGACGACCCGACTGCGTCTCTTTCAATTCTCTCTGCGGGACCAAGCTAGTCAATGGCTAGAGCGTCTACCCGCAGGATCCATTACCTCTTGGGATGATCTCACCACTCGTTTCCTTGCTCAGTTTTTCCCACCAGGAAGAACTACCAAGCTAAGGAATGATATCTTGATGTTCCAACAACGTCAAGGCGAAACCCTCTACGAGGCATGGACTCGATTCAAGGACTTACTCCAAAAAGTCCCTCACCATGGCATAGAACTTTGGCTCCAAGTCCAAATCTTCTATGACCATATCAATCTCTCCACGAGGCAAACCATTGACCAATCGGCCGGTGGTAAGCTACGTGATCTAAGTGCGGAACAATCATGGGCTCTCCTAGAAGATCTTGCTCTTTATGACAACGAAAGTTGGAGTGATCCCCGTGATTTGAATAAAACGGTCAAGGCAATATCTTTGCCTTCGAACAATTCAAGCACTTCCGACCGTAGGATCATAGAACTTGAAGACCAAGTCAAGTTTCTTATGAAATCCTACGAGGCTCCTAAACCTTCAAGCCAAGTGAACAAAATCACTTCTTCATGTGAATTATGTAGTGGTCCCCACGACACTCGTGATTGCATGGAACTCCCCGAACAAGCTTTTGCGGACTACGCATCCTCGCGTACCGACGGAGCGGGAGACAAGTGGTACACTTTCAAACCCGAGCCAAACCCCTACGGTGATTCATACAACCCCTCATGGAAAAATCACCCAAACCTTAGGTGGAAACAAAACCAAAACGCACAACAAACCAATTCTTCCAACCCACCTAATCGTTTCCAATCAAGCGGTTCCAACTCGAGCCGTACTTTCAACAACAATCCTTCCAGCAATGGTAGTACCAATAACTTTGAAGGATTGATGTCTCAATTTATGGCATCTCAAGAAGCTCGTTTGGCCAAGTTTGAAGCCGATTTCAAACAAAAACAAAGCGAGATGACCAATAAGATTGACACTTTGTTGAAAGCCCTCAATGACCGAGAAATGGGAGCACTCCCTAGCAACACAGTCAAGAACCCGAAACTAAACGTCAACGCCATCTCGTCGGTTTCGTCTCCTAGTTCTTGTCCACAATACTATTCGGTCAATTCCATGAGCACGTGTTTCAAACAAACCCAAGTCGTTCAAAATGACCAAGAAGTTATGATACCCAAATTGGTCAACAACATAGTTGAAACACCTCCCACTCAAAACCTTGACAATGAATTCAAGGAGCTCCACCTTGAAAGTCCGGTTATTGATATGTTGGATGAGAAGAAGCTCAAGTTAGGCGAAAAAGGGACCGCCTTTGTTCAAAACAAGCTACCTAAGAAGTTAGATGATTCGGGCTTATTTGTTCTACCTTGCAAGATCGGTAATTCGGAGGCTTATGACACATTAGCCGATCTTGGATCAAGCCTTAACCTACTTCCGTTACCTCTCTACACCTCTCTAAAACTAGGAAAACTTGAAGAAACCGAGGTGATAATAGGTTTAGCGGATGGGAGTGTTGCTTACCCGATTGGAGTAGTCAAAGACGTGTTAGTACACATTGGAAAACTAACCTTTTTAGCCGATTTCCACGTCCTTGATATGGTTAGCGACCGTACATGCCCCTTGTTGATAGGTAGAGGATTTTTGGCGACCGCTAGTGCTATGATTGATTGTAAGGAATCTAAGATAGCGGTAGGAGAAGGTGATACTTGGTCAGTCTACGATGTGAAGAAACATGCCTATGATACTAGTGATGAACCAACACCCCATTGGTTAGAATTAAATAGGAGACCATCTAGATATGGACCTTGGATCGATAGAGACTTCATAGGACCCCAACGCCCATTTTACCTAGAAGAGGACTTTGTTAACCGAACACATACGGTAGAGCAACTCTTGGCTAGGGACACCGAATTGGATCCGTTTGAAGACCCTCTAGTTTTTAGGAGGATGATTGATTTCCTAGGAGTTTTGCCAATTAACCTAGGGATGAATAAGTGGAATTGTGAGGACGATGATCATAAGTGGGATTGGGACAAACCACCCAAAGATGGAGATGGGTCATGGCATATTAAGATGACATTGTATGACCCGGATGGAGAGAAGTTTGAAAAGATATATTGTACTAAGCGAACCAATAGGAAACTTCAATCCAAGCTTAACCCTAAAGACGTCCTCGATGACGAACTCACTTACATAGGGTAGAAGGACTTTGAGTCTAGCTACAAGACTCGTTAATAAAGAAAAGCGCTTCTTGGGAGGCAACCCAAGCTTTATTTGCTTTGTGTGTTTATTTATTTGTTTGTTTGATTTTATTTGTTTCCGTATGTGTGTTTAATTTTTATTATTATTGATTCATGTTCAAAAGTAAATTGTGAAAATGCTTTATCTTGTTTTTAACTTCATCTTAACTACATATAAAGGTATTTTGCAAAAGATAAGTGTAAGGGAAATCCAAATCGGTTTATTAGAACAAATGAACATGAATCATAACAATAATAAATTAACATACATATTAGTATTTGTTTGAGTCAAATGCTTGTATCGAGTCATAATGATGTTTTACATGAATTCCAGGAAGTAAGGTATAGGTTTTTCCAGAAATTTTCCGGAAACTTAACATGAAAATTCTGTCAGATCATTTCTGACGGCGTCAGGATTTACAACCTGACGGCGTCAGGTTTTAATCTTCTGAAATTTTTGAAAGTTTTGTTTTCATAAAAAGTTTTTGTTAAATCTCTAACTTATAATCTCCAGGAATCTGCAAAATTATCATTCCACAAGCATTATATCCTTATATATAGATTTTATCCCGCCGATGTTATGCAGGTTTTCGTGTTTGTTTTCTCAGGTTTAACAGGTTATTTTGGACAAGGAAATGTATGTGGAGTCAAGCTTTTGGCGATGCATTAGTTTTGGAGCTTCTACATTCTCTTGGAAGAAGATCTAACCATGTTACCTCATTATCCACCGAGCGAATCAGGGGAGTATTTGATTTCATTCGTTTACCTTATTTACTTTTACATCTTGTTATTTGAACATTGGGGACAATGTTCATCTTAAGTGTAAGGGGGGGTAAAAATACGATACTTTAAGAGAATACAATTACGCTTGATTTTTGTTTGTTTAATGGTAGATGTGTAATAAAACTGAGATAAATACCTGTTAGGGCAATTTTAGTGCCAAATTTAAAATTTTTTTTACAACATATAGGAGTGAAACTTTGATCTTAATGAGCGTCTCATGGATAGGAGTTATAGGACTAGCACAAAAAACCGTACCACTAAAAAATTTTCCACCCCCAAATATGTGAAGTTCGCCCCTAGAATTGGTAGGAAAAGCATTTATGCTATGATGTGTGTACCGGTAGCACTTAGATTCTAGAACTTGCGTTAGGACCATTCCGAGGCCACAAGTGAGACTACATTCGTGTAGTTAGATTTACTACATGATAAGAGGCATTAGGATTAACCCATTGTTTTACACCTGTGTTTTTGTTATAATTACTTTGGCTACATTGGTCAAGTAATTCCCCCACACCCTTTGCGTTGTACTCATTTTTAGTACACGATACCCCTAGTACACCCCTCAGAGCCTATCTTTTCGTTTCGACCTTTAAGCATTTTACTTAAAGGAAGAATTTGTTACACCCCACTTAAATGTACACCCAAATCGCCTTAGCCTACCTTGTATGCACTCATTTTTAGTGCATTATTGTTACAACATTTGTTTAAACCCTTAGTTAATTATCTAATTGATTACATGGTTGCTAAGTCAAGTCATATCCTTGTACATATTGTTTTGGGACGATTGGGACTCATGGGTAAAGTACTAGTGTAATGGAGTAATGGGGAAGAACATCATTTATTACCCCCATATGTGCTAAATATTTTTAAAAAAAGTACTCCAAGTGTTTCGATTATCTTAATTCGAGTCATTAGAATAGTTATTTGCAAAGTTATGTAAAAGTTCAAGTGTAAGGGGAATGCAACGCCCCTATGATGTATTATTTTGGATGGTAGGGCAAGAGTGTATGAAAAAAAAAATCGAAAAAATTAAGAAAAATACAAAAAAATAAAAAGAAAACTAGAAAAAACATACGGACTACCATCCCGTTTCATTTTATGTTTATTTTATCTTTTTGTTATTTTGTTTTTAGCTTAAGTCGAGTCTAGTCTTGGCTTAGCAACGCCATATTGTACATGTAATTAATCAAGATCTTTAACTCGCCACCAGTAAAATATCCCTTATCCAACAAAACCGTGTTTATCATATCCCTACACCTCACATTATAACCCATGTAAAAGCCCTCTTTGATAGTTTATCTTAGGTGCTTACGCCTAGTGGAGGAGGTTTTCGATCCTTTCCCAAGCCTATGGTAATCTATTTGCTATGACAGGTAGTGAGAGATATTATCCGTTTTCATTTATGAGATTTATTTTGATGACACCTGAGAGATGTGAGTATCTAAACACTACTCGTGAGGTGCTAGTTTGTAATCTCCGTGCTTATTATGATTAAAATGGAACGACTATTTATTGTAATTACTTTTATATTAGCATTAAATGACCCCTAACTTGTATTTTGATTAAAATAAAAGCGCATTTGCTTGAGGACAAGCAAATCTCAAGTGTAAGGGTATTTGACGAAGCGAAAAGTGTACCGTTTTTAGGGGGTCATTTAAGCCCTAAATCGTATTTATTTGATCAAATATTGCCCTAAATCGTTTCTTTTGTCATTTTAGGTACTTTGGAGAAGAAATCTGGAAAAGGAAGCATTTTGGACGTTTTTGGAGCATAAAAGTGAAGAAAACGACAAAGTCTCAAAATCGGCTGGAAAAGTACCTTTGACGGCGTCAGGGATTGTTCCTGACGGCGTCATGGCTTGGCAAAAAAGGTGGATATGAAAAATACACATGATAAGCCAGAGAATTTTACAATGGAAAATCTGACGGCGTCACCCTTTGAAGTGATCAAGGCCATCACGGTTTAAGTTAAAGAGGGACGGCGTCAAGCCCATTTCTGACGGCGTCAAGCCTTGATAAGCAGAGCGGATTTTGGAGCACTAAAGAGGGACGGCGTCAGGAAGGCCATCCGGGAACCCTAGACACGGCGAGGTGACGGCGTCAGGATCTACAACGTGACGCCGTCAGCCCTTAAACTCTATATATAGTTTTGCAATTTTTTGTCATTAGTGTGTAACTTTGTGAGGAGAAACCCTAAGACGAATTTCTGCCATTTTTAAGGGTTTTCAAACCCTTGGATCTCCCATGTTTAATTGAAGATAAGTAATTGTTTAATCAATCAATATGTCTATGTGTTGTTTGATTATATCTTGTTCTTGTCTTTTGATTAACATGCTAGGCTAGATTTATCTTGTGTTTGCTTAGATCTAATGAAACCTAACTATTGATTATTAGTTATTAGTGTGTTATTAATTGTATTGGATGAATGTTCATCGATGTTAGGCTTAAGAAAACTGGCTAACTTCCTATTCGGTAACCTGCTTGAACGTCTTAAGAAACATGAACCAATGCGTACTAGGTTTTTATGGTTGTATTTAATGCATGAGCGAATTCTAGTGATCCCATGTTAGGAGCTTCTTAGCCGGCTCGACATAGGAGTGAAGTAGGAGCTTGTAGAGTTGGGGAAGTACGTACGCCACCCCACGATTGGTATTAAGGAATACACCCGTCATCCACGCAATTAATACACACTAATCAACCGGTAAAAGATAGTTAGGGAGTAAGGAAATCTAAGTAAACACATTTCTCTCCACATAAGTTTCACAACCTTTTCATTTTCAGTTATTTTATTTTATTTGCATTTGTAGTTATTTGGGTTAGTTGACTAGCAACTAATTCCGCCCACTCCTTCAAACCCGAGATTTTACTTGCTTTCATAAAAAATATAAAAATACAAAAAGAATCTTCTCTCACCCTTAGACCTAATTAGAGTAGTTTTTCAATCCTAACGACACTATTCCCCGTGGAGAACGATCAATCCCCCATACTTACCACTACACTATACTAAATCGGTCAGGTACACTGCCTGATGGGGTTGTAAGCCTCTTGAGATCCCTCGAGAGGTAAAACCTGTTGTAAGGTCGCAAAACCACGCATCATCAACATTTTCAATAGTTAGGGAGTCTTGAGAGATCGTACCTTTGCCAATGATTTTTCCACGAAAATCACTACCGAAAATAACATTACCTCCGTTGTATGCCTTGTAGGAGGAGAATAGCTTCCGGTTTCCCGTCATGTGCTTCGAGCATCCACTATCCTTAATCCATTCGTCGGGCTCCAAATTTATCCCTAGACATATTTCATCGGTGGCTTGAGCTACAAGTCACTTTTTTAAATCATCATTTTGTTTTTCAAAAGGTACAATTTCATCTATTTTAGTTAGGGTATTATATTGAATAGGGGGAAAATCACCATAGGTAATAACATGCCAAAGATCAAGATCTTTTGATTTCACATAAGTTTCGAATCTATTTTTCCAATAAAGAAAACCATCACTTTCAAATAGTGGTGGTCTTTGCATAGATTGCCCTTCTAAATATTTTAAAGATTCCATAGATCGTTTCAAGTTTTAAAATACAGTTTATTTTAAAAATCTTGTTTGACGTGGCTCTTGATACCAATTGTGGAAAACTAGAAGGGGGGTTGAATAGTTTTATGTCCTTTTAAATTTTTATTGCGAAAACTTTGTTTACTTTTTAAAACTTAGATTCGAATTTATGTGATCTCAACTCTTGAACAATATGAACAATATATATATATATATATATATATATATATATATATATATATATATATATATATATATATTTATATATATATATATATATATATATATATATATATGTATATATATATATATGTAAATATAAATAAGTAATGCAAGTAAGGTAATAAAATGAAATGAAAGTTAGAGATGGAAAGATCTAACCGAGAGACAAGAGATTTATAGTGGTTCGGCTACAAGGACACCTTCCTTGCCCTACTCCACTCCCCGAGCACCTAACTCGAGAGTTTTCTTCACTATGTCAACAAGCTCCCTTATGGCGGAGAAAACCTTACACAACTTTGGCTTACACCGGCTTAACGACACAAAGCTAAATGTCGAGTTCTAATCGTAGCTAGAACCAATCTCACAACTTATACACGACTTAATCACACCTTCTTCTTCACGACTTCTTCACAACTTCTCCACGACTTCTTCACAACCTAACACAACCTATGTACAATTCTACTTCTTCACACCTTTACTTCTAACACACCTTAACTACACAACTTCACTATTAACACTCTAACCTATCCCAAACAATTATTCACACAACTATCTAACAACAATACACAACTTATATACAAATGTATGATGACACAAACAACTTAGGTATCTAAGTTGCAATACTTCTTCTCTAGTTGTTGAAGGAGTATTCTTCTCTTGCACTTGAATGAAGGAAGCTTGGATCACTTGGAAACCAAAGCTTAAGATTATATGATCAAAGGGTTTTTGAAGATATGAAATGAGATCTACAACAGAAAGTTTTAGTGTGCAAAAGGTGAGTAAAAATCCAGGGGAAGGCTGGTATTTATAGGCAAAAAAACTGGACAGCTGGAACCTACTGGAGCGGGGCCGGCCCCCTTAAATAGGGGGCGGTCCCCTTAATTTTAAGGGGGCCGCCCTTCCTGCCCGTTGCCCAGTTTTGTCTTTTTGTGGGGAAGGTTTTTCTGGAACATTTTTACTGATTTTGGTTAAAATTTTGAATTCATAAATTTATAATGAATTAAACCTTTTTATTTATTACCAAAAATGTTTTTCTAAAAGATATAAAATGTTTTTGACATTTTATAAAAAAGCTAGTTATTAAGAAAATGTTCCTTTGATCATATAATGCATTAAGCACTTGTTTATTCATACCTTAAGTGATTAAGTTGTAGAAATGAATATTTACAACTAAATACTTGTTTATTTGATAAGTTTATGTTTAATGAGTTTATATTTTGTGATCATTAAAACATAGAGATATGAATAATGTTTTTAGGCATTATTTATGTCAACAACTTTGATTCCTGAAATCTGAATGTGTAAGTGAAGTTATATCTGAAGCATACACGCTGGAGTATGGAACAGATTGTCTAGAGATGCATGTTAGGGCTGTGCAACCTAGGGAGAGTGTATTGATTGTTGATGATCTAGTGGCCACAGGAGGAACCCTCTCTGCTGCCATAAGGCTTTTAGGTAAACATGGGACGTTCCATCATTTAATACTGCTACCTAAACAAAAAGACGTCATATGCCTCAATCAAATGTGTAATTCAAATTATTCTGCAAATAACTTCAGTTACTTTCATGAATTAGGAATGAGCATGGGCACCACGAGCAGAATTTTCAGAAGAAAAAAAACAAGATGGTTACATCCCATTCTGCAAATAACTTCTGTTACTTTCATGAATCAGAGAAAAGATAAAAAGGTTGGACGAAGAACATGAAGCCCTCGTTGAAACTGCTAGTGTATTAGTTACAACTGTTAGTACTGCTAGTGTATTAGTTACAACTGTTAGTTATAAGTTAGTACTATTGGTTCATATAGTTAGTACTGCTTATATGATATGTATTAGTGGTTCAGTTATATACATTCCAATTTTATTGTATTTGAATTTGTTTTGATATATATTTAAATTTGTTTTGATATATATTGATTTCTTTGTTAGAACTTATGCACCACACCATCTATAAGTTCTTGGACCGTTTTGGACTCTAGGTTGTTTAGACCTTGATCTAGGATAAACAATAAACACAATGATAATAATAAGCACAGCGGAATAACATAAAGAATATTATTATTATCACTAAGGTTCTTCGCCATTGTTAATTAGGGTATTGATTTTGGGGGTTTTTTAAATCAGATGTTAAAAAGTGTGTTAGGGTTTGAATTGGAATCAATTTTGGGCGCACAAAGTCAATTTTGAGATCCAATTAGGTTTTTAAGTCGTTCGGATCGAATTAGGTTTTATTCGCGCCAAATTTACAAAATCGACTCTACACTTTCAAACCAAGCAGTAGAACCCCAGAAGTTACAAAGCGAGCAGCAGAACCCCAGCAGTAGAAAGTTTTGCCTAGCAGCAGAAACTTTGTAGCTAGAAGTAGAATGTCTGCTGATCTTTCCAAACACCTTTTTATCATCAGACATGCATTCCCCTTTGACTTATCCTGCAAAAGATTAGTCCAGAACCACAAAAAACACAAGAAAGAATATACCACAATAATCACAAGCCATAGTTATACTTAGCAGTTGAATAAACAACTAGCAGTAGAACTAAATATAACTAACAGCAGAACCAAACACATATCATAGCAAGCAGTAGAAACAACTTATTGTCTAATAACAGTACAAATCCTTACAAAACATTACAAAAACACAAAGAGATAAGAATTTTCAAAGATTGATCATTCCAATACTAGCAATTAAAAATTGAAATCTACCCACATCAAAACCTTTTGTGAGCAAATCTGCAACATTATTGTCAGTATGGATTTTAACAATTTGAATTAATTTCTTTTCAAAAGAGTCTCTTATAAAGTGATGTCTTATCTCAATATGTTTTGTTTTTGAATGAAAAACAGGATTTTTAATAATACACATTGTACTGTTATTATCAATGTAAATTTTGGTGTGCATAAAGTTGTACCCATAATCCAGCAATTGATTCTGAATCCAGAGCACTTGTCCACAGCAACTAGAAGCAGCCACATACTCAGCTTCAGTTGTTGAATTAGCCACCACAATCTGTTTCTTGCATTGCCATGAGATCAACCTATGTCCAAGAAATTGACAACCTCCAGTAGTTGATTTCCTATCCAAACATGCTCCAACATAATCACTATCTGAGTATGCCACCAGATCAAAAGGTGAATCTTTAGGATACCAAAGGCCCAACCTAGGTTGACTCCTTAAGTACCTAAAAATCCTCTTTACAGCATTCAAGTGAGATACTTTAGGGGTCACTTGAAATCTGGAACAGACACACACAGCAAACATAATGTCTGGCCTTGAAGCAGTGAGATACATCAATGAACCAATCATTAATCAGTATAGATGGACATCAACTTCTTCCCCATCTTCATCCTTGAACAGAGGTTTGTTGGACTCCATGGTTGTCTTGCTGGTTTCACATCAGAAAAGCCAAATTTCTTCAAAATATCAGTCACATACTTGTCTTGACTGATGAATATCCCATCTTCTTTTTGCTTAACTTGAAGCCCCAGAAAGAAAGTGAGTTCCCCCATAGAACTCATCTGAAATCTGCTATGCATAAGCTTCTCAAAATCCTCACATAACACCTTGTTTGTAGACCCAAAAATGATATCATCAACATATACTTGAACTAGTAAGATATCCTTTTTGTCTTTCTTGATAAACAAAGTCTTGTCAATGGTTCCCCTGCTGAAACCATTGTTTAGCAAGTACTTTGATAAGGTGTCATACCAAGCTCTAGGAGCCTGATGTAAACCATACAATGCTTTCTCCACCTTGTAAACCTTATCAGGATAATTAGGGTCTTCAAAACCAGGTGGTTGGGAGACATATACTTCCTCATCAATTATCCCATATAAGAAAGCACTCTTCACATCCATTTGATACATAGTGAAGTTCTTGAATGAAGCAAATGCCAAGAATAGTCTGATAGCCTCTACCCTTGCTACAGGTGCAAATACTTCATCATAATCAATTCCCTCTTCCTGAGTGTATCCTTGAGCCACCAATCTTGCTTTGTTTCTGATCACTATTCCTTTTTCATCCCTCTTGCATCTGAACACCCATTTAGTACCAATTGCATTTTTCCCAGAAGGCAAATCAACCAAGGTCCAAACTTCTTGAAGCTTAAACTGCAGCAACTCCTCTTGCATAGCTTCAACCCAACTTTCATCTTGTAAAGCTTTATAGGCATTCTTGGGTTCCACTTGTGATAGAAAACAAGCAAACATACAATTCTGTAGATCCTTGTGGCTATTTCTCTGATGAAGAGATTGAGCAAATAACCCTTGATCAAACAAATCTCTGAAACCTTTTGTTTTACTTCTTGTTTGAACAGCAGAATGGACATCTCCAATAATTTGCTCCTTTGGATGATCCTTGTGTATTCTGGTGGTTGGAATAAGACTGACATGAATTGCATTCTCCATATTGTTTAAGTCAGACTCTGCACCAAACCCATCCGGAACTTCATCATCAGTATCTTCATAGATATTAACTAATCCAGGTATATCAGGATCATTTGGATAGTTAACATCATCAAAGGATCTTCCATCTTCATCAGCAGCAGAAAATCTTGGTGCAGCACTAGAATCAAAAGGCTTAGCAGTAGTCTCTTTTGGCTTAGCAGCAGAATCAAAGTTACTACTGCTAGTCATGTTCTGCACTTCATCAACACTTTGTGGTCCTTCATTAACCACCTTGTCAGCATCAGAAGGTTTATCCCCACCTTCTACATCTTTATGAACAGCATCATCTTGTGAACTCTTGCCCTCTTTCTCTTTGGCCTTGAAAGTTTGATCAAGCTTCCATTTCTCTATCAAGACAAACTCCTTTGTAGATTCATTTTCTTTAGCTTGTGTACCTGCATTGGAATTAGCTTGTGTACCTGCAGATTTGTTAGTTGTACCTGCAATTACTGGCTAATAATTCATACTTTTGGTTAATGAATCAATGCCAAACAGCCATTCAGTTCCAGTCCCTGCAACATTAGATGTTGTTTCACTAAACCTAACATGCAGGTTTTCCTCTATATGCCTAGTTCTTTTATTGAATACTCTAAAGGCTTTACTATTGGTAGAGTATCCAACAAAGAAACCTTCATCTGCTTTCTCATCAAACTTGCCTAGTTTATCAATGGTACTTAAGATAGTAACAGGACACCCAAATGGTTTTAAGAAATCTATCATAGGTTTCCTACCATGCAACAATTCATAAGGGGTCTTGTTATAAGGCTTAACTACCTTACTCCTATTTTGCACAAAACAAGCAGTGTTAACTGCTTCAGCCCAAAAAGTAGTGGGTAATTTGGACTCAGACAACATAGTCCTAGCAGCCTCAATTAATGTCATATTCCTCCTCTCAGCAACACCATTTTGTTGAGGAGTTCTAGCCACACTAAACTGTCTTAAGATACCTTTTTCCACACAGAACTGATTCATCACACTATTCTTAAACTCAGTTCCATTGTCACATCTGATTATCTTAACTTTGTGATTGACTAGGTTTTCTACTCTTGTTATAAAAGCCTTAAGAATGCCAGAAGTCTCATCCTTAGTTGCTAGAAAGAAAACCCAAGTGAATCTACTATAGTCATCTGTGACAACTAGGCAATACATTTTCTTATTTAAACTTTTCACATAAGTTGGCCCAAATAAATCCATATGCAACATATACAAGGGCTCAGAAATAGAGTTCACTACTTTGGACTTACAAGAAGCTCTGTGTTGCCTTCCCATCTAACAAGCAAAACAGGTTTCAGGATTTTCAAAAATTTTTGAAGGTAAACCTCTGACAAGGTTCCCCTTAACCAATTTATTTATTGTTTTGAAATTTAAATGGTCAAGTCTTCTATGCCAAAGTTTGGATTCATCATTTGTGGCCTTGGCAAATAGGCAAGTTAAATCTCTTTTGGGAATTATGTTCTTTATGTCCACACTGTATATATTGTATGTTCTAGGGACTCTAAGTAGCACAGATTGATCATCAGGCAACTTAAAATCAGGAGATAAGACAAGACATTCAGTTTCTGTAAAAAGAACAAAATTCTTTTTGTCACACATTTGTGAGACACTAAAAAGATTGAACTTAAGCCCTTTTACAAAGTATACCTTTTCAAAATCCAATTTCCCTGTTCTAATAGTACCTTTACCAACAATCTTTCCACCTTTAGGGTCATTACCAAAAGCAACATAGCCACCATCAAAAGCTTCAAAATCTTCCAGGTTGCTTTGGTCTCCAATCATATGTCCAGAGCATCCACTATCAAAAATGCATTTATCCTTTAGCTCATCTTGTAGATTGCCCTGCACATAAAGTAAGAGAGTTAGTTTCTCTTGGGGACCCAAGCCATCACTGACTTGGATCTGCCTTGTGCATCAACATAATCAAATTTCTTCAAGTCCATTAATGCACTGCTGTGTCTGAGAACATGATCTAAAACCTTGATTTTAGGTTTCCAGACCCAGCAAGCTGAGGCCTTAACAGCATAAAAGTGATTTCCCACAACAGTGTCTGTAATTACTTTTGGCTCAGCAGTAGAAACTGCTTTTGCCTTAGCATTAGAAACATCTGTGTTCTTGTCAATTGGCCTTTTTGGTGCAGCAGTAGTAATTATCCTAGTAGCACCATTCCTCAGTAAAACTTCCCTAGGAACCATGTCTCTCTTAGGATGAGGGTGAGTCTTTTTAGCAAAGTTCTTATGGTTCAGCCAAGTGTGTTGGTTCCATACAGGTTTTTGGTAGTAGTAACAATCTTCCTGAAGATGCTCAAAACTACCACAACTATAACAAGCCTTTTTAACCAATTTAAAGTCACTACCTAACTTATGTGAAATTAGGTTGTTCCAATTTCTTTGGTTTCCTCTAGGCCAGTTATTAGTTTTCCTAGGATATTCTCTAGGTTTCTCATCAAATTCAGCCATTTTCCTAGAAATCCTACTCCCTAACACAGGTTTTACAAACTCAACATTTTTAGCCTTAGAGTCAGCTGGTTTAGAACTTTCTTCCTTTTTATCCTTAGGTGTTGACTCAACCTGTTCATCTTCACTATCTGACACCCAATCTTCAATGATTATGGTATCAGACAAATTCTCAACCTTAGGTGTTTCTATATTTGATTCACTAGTTTCACCTACAGGTTTTGCATCTATTTCAGTAATGAAAGACAATTCCTTCCTAGGAGGTGCAAAGGCACTTTTGACTGGTGGAGCAACATCATTGTATCCTAAGCCACTCCCTTTTCTCATTAACTGACTCTCAATTGTTTTGTTGACTAGGTCAGATGCAAATTGTTGTTTTTCCACCCTAACAACATGTTTTTCTTTCTCAGACAGAGCTACATCTCTAGCTAGTTCAGCCTCCTCAAGCTTTTTATTTAGCACATTAATCTCACTATTTTTCATAAGAAGCTGACATTCTAGAATGTGGATCCTATCAACATATTCTAACTCATTTTGCTTAAGAAAGTCAAGTTTATCTTCTACTGATTTTAGGCCATATTTATAACCTAAATTATCAAGTTTTAACTTTTCTACTTCAACTCTTAGACTCTCATTCCTATTCTTAAGTTCTTCCACAGTATCCAAACATGATTTAAAAGAACAATTTGATTCATTAGATACCTCAGAGTCTGAACCAGGTGAAGAAGAAGCATAAGCCATCAAAGCAAAATTGGGTCCTTCCTCTGCTTGGTCACTCCAATCATACTCTCCCAAGCCATCACAGGACACCAGAGCTGTTGTAGTCTTGACATCTTCAATAGGAACCTTCCTGATGAAGCAAAAAGTGTACCGCTTTTAGGGGGTCATTTAAGCCCTAAATCATATTTATTTGATCAAATATTGCCCTAAATCATTCCTTTTGTCATTTTAGGTACTTTGGAGAAGAAATCTGGAAAAGGAAGCATTTTGGACGTTTTTGGAGCATAAAAGTGAAGAAAACGGCAAAGTCTCAAAATTATGCTGGAAAGTACCTTTGACGGCGTCAGGGATTGGCCCAGACGGCGTCATGGCTTGGCAAAAGAGGTGGATATGAAAATTACTCATGATAAGCCAGAGAATTTTGCATGAAAAATCTGACGGCGTCACCCTTTGAAGTGATCAAGGCCATCACGGTTTAACTTAAAGAGGGACGGCGTCAAGCTCAATTCTGACGGCGTCACCCCTTGATAGGCCAGAGCGGATTTTGGAGCACTAAAGAGGTACGGCGTCAGGAAGGCCATCCGGGAACCCTAAAAGTGGCGAGGTGACGGCGTCAGGATCTACAACGTGACGCCATCAGCCCTTAAACTCTATATATAGTTTTGCAATTTTTTGTCATTAGGGTGGAACTTATTGTGTGTAATTTTGGAGGAGAAACCCTAAGACGAATTTTTGCCATTTTTAAGGGTTTTCATACCCTTGGATCTCCCATGTTTAATTGAAGATAAGTATTCATTTAATCAATCAATATGTCTATGTGTTGTTTGATTATATCTTGTTCTTGTCTTTTGATTAACATGCTAGGCTAGATTTATCTTGTGTTTGCTTAGATCTAATGAAACCTAGCTATTGATTATTGGTTATTAGTGTGTTATTAATTGTATTGGATGATTGTTCATCGATGTTAGGCTTAAGAAAACTGGCTAACTTCCTATTCGGTAACTTGCTTGAACGTCTTAAGAAACATGAGCCAATGCGTACTAAGCTTTTTATGGTTGTATTTAATGCATGAGCGAATTCTAGTGATCCCATGTTAGGAGCTTCTTAGCCGGCTCGACATAGGAGTGAAGTAGGAGCTTGTAGAGTTGGGGAAGTACGTACGCCACCCCACGATTGGTATTAAGGAATACACCCGTCATCCACGCGATTAATACACACTAATCAACCGGTAAAAGATAGTTAGGGAGTAAGGAAATCTAAGTAAACACATTTCTCTCCACATAAGTTTCACAACCTTTTCATTTTCTGTTATTTTATTTTATTTGCATTCGTAGTTATTTGGGTTAGTTGACTAGCAACTAATTCCGCCCACTCTTTCAAACCCGAGATTTTTACTTGCTTTCCATAAAAATATAAAAATACAAAAAGAATCTTCTCTCACCCTTAGACCTATTAGAGTAGTTTTTCAATCCTAACGACACTATTCCCAGTGGAGAACGATCAATCCCCCGTACTTACCACTACACTATACTACATCGGTCAGGTACACTGCCTGGTGGGGTTGTAAGCCTCTTGAGATCCCTCGAGAGGTAAAACCTGTTGTAAGGTCGCAAAACCACGCATCAAGTTTTTGGTGCCGCTGCCGGGGAATAGTTATTGTTTAGGTTGAATTTTTATTTTTATAGGTCTACTCACTAGATTCCTTTCTAGTGAGATTTTTATTTTATTTTTCTAGGTTTTCTTTAGTCTATCTATTTTCTTCGTGCTTTTGTTCGTATAAGATTTTCATTGACTATTCAGTTTGCCATTATGGAAAACGCGAATCCACCCCTTACACCTGGCGAAGTAGCTTTGTTGCGTAGCCAACTTGAGAATGAGATTAGTGAGCTCAGAGAGCTCAGTAGAATGATTGATATAGAGCTTGATTATGCCTTGAACAACTTAGAGACCACCATATACTCAGATAATTACTTAGAACGTAATAATCTTACGGTTGAGGAGTTGATTGAGAAAATTGATGAAGTGAAGGTAGATCCTAGGTTGGATGATTATTTCAATGAATACCCCACTAAGGAGGAGATTGCTTACTATAACAACCTAGTTGATAACCCTCGACCACCTTTTGTTAGAATTGACCCAAAGATTAAGAGGGGTGATCCCGGGAATGTGAAGATACCATGTATGATTGGGTACCAATACGTTGAGCATGCTTACATTGACTGTGAATCCCCAATCAACGTGATGTCCTCAGGCCTTTATAGCCAGATCATAAACACACCACTTGAGCCTAGGAAAGACCCCAAGTGCCCCGGCGGAGTTTGCAACTTCGTTGGAAGGGTTAAGGATATGCATATCCTTGTTGGGAACTTTACCTTTGTCACCGACTTCATGATCTTAGAAGATTTGGCAAGTGTTGTTGACTGCCGCCTATCTCGCGTGGTGTTAGGTAAGCCATTTATTGAAACATCCAATTTAAAGTATGATCATTTGAGAGGCACAGTTCAGTTTTCTAATCACATAGATAGGATCACATATAGGATGCCTTATCGGGTAAATGAATTTCGTTTTGTGCCTCGATTTGACATGGACAACATTGGTGCGATTGAGGACATCAATGATGAGGATAAAGAAAAAGGCATGGATTATGTTTGGAATAAGAGAAGCCTTTATTATAAAGATTGCTTGAACCTTGGACCTAAATACAAAATTGATATGGAGGTTGTTAGGATGATTAGAGGGGCAATTGAGAAGCAAAACGGAAAAACGTAGAACCCGTGACTTTGAGTCTAGCTACAAGACTCGTTAATAAAGAAAAGCGCTTCTTGGGAGGCAACCCAAGCTATATTTGTTTTGTGTGTTTATTTATTTGTTTGTTTGATTTTATTTGCTTCCGTATGTATGTTTAATTTTTATTATTATTGATTCATGTTCAAAACTAATTGGTGAAAATGCTTTATTTTGTTTTTAACTTCGTCTTAACTACATATAAAGGTATTTTGCAAAAGTTAAGTGTAAGGGAAATCCAAATCGGTTTATTAGAACAAATGAACATGAATCGTAATAATAATAAATTGACATACATATTAGTATTTGTTTAAGTCAAATGCTTGTATCGAGTCATGATGATGTTTTGCAGGAATTCCAGGAAGTAAGGTATAGGTTTTTCCAAAATTTTTCCGGAAACTTAACATGAGAATTCTGTCAGATCATTTCTGACGGCGTCAGGATTTACAACCTGACGGCGTCAGGTTTTAATTTTCTGAAAATTTTGAAAGTTTTGTTTTCATAAAAAGTTTTTATTAAATCTCTAACTTATAATCTCCAGGAATCTGCAAAATTATCATTCCACAAGCATTATATCCTTATATATAGAATTTATCCCGCCGATGTTATGCAGGTTTTCGTGTTTGTTTTCTCAGGTTTAACAGGTTATTTTGGACAAGGAAATGTATGTGGAATCTAACCGTGTTACCACATTATCCACCGAGCGAATCAGGGGAGTATTTGATTTCATTCTTTTACCTTATTTACTTTTACATTTGTTATTTGAACATTGGGGACAATGTTCATCTTAAGTGTAAGGGGGGGTAAAGTACGATTAGAGAATGCTATTACGCTTGATTTTTGTTTGTTTAATAGTAGATGTGTAATAAAACTGAGATAAATACCTGTTAGGGCAATTTTAGTGCCAAATTTAAAATTTTTTACAACATTTAGGAGTGAAACTTTGATCTTAATGAGCGTCTCATGGATAGGAGTTATATGACTAGCACAAAAAACCGTACCACTAAAAAATTTTCCACCCCCAAATATGTGAGGTTCACCCCTAGAATTGGTAGGAAAAGCATTTATGCTATGATGTGTGTACCGGTAGCACTTAGATTCTAGAACTTGCGTTAGGACCATTCCGAGGCCACAAGTGAGACTACATTCGTGTAGTTAGATTTACTACATGATAAGAGGCATTAGGATTAACCCATTGTTTTACACCTGTGTTTTTGTTATAATTACGTTGGCTACATTGGTCAAGTAATTCTCCCACACCCTTTGCGTTGTACTCATTTTTAGTACACGATACCCCTAGTACACCCCTCAGAGCCTATCTTTTCGTTTCGACCTTTAAGCATTTTACTTAAAGGAAGAATTTGTTTACACCCCACTTAAATGTGCAACCAAATCGCCTTAGCCTACCTTGTATGCACTCATTTTTAGTGCATTATTGTGACAACATTTGTTTAAACCCAAGTTAATTATCTAATTGATTACATGGTTGCTAAGTCAAGTCATATCCTTGTACATATTGTTTTGGGACGATTGGGACTCATGGGTAAAGTACTAGTGTAATGGAGTAATGGGGAAGAACAACATTATTACCCCCATATGTGCTAAATATTTTAAAAGTACTCCAAGTTTTTCAATTATCTTAATTCGAGTTATTAGAATAGTTATTTGTAAAGTTATGTAAAAGTTCAAGTGTAAGGGGAATGCAACGCCCCTATGATGTATTATTTTGGATGGTAGGGCAAGAGTGTATGAAAAAAAAAATATATATCAAGAAAAATACAAAAAAAAAGAGAAAAAGAAAAATAGAAAAAACATACGGACTACCATCCCGTTTCATTTTATGTTTATTTTATGTTTTTGTTATTTTGTTTTTAGCTTAAGATTGAGTCGAGTCTTGGCTTAGCAACATTGTATAGTACATGTAATTAATCAAGATATTTAACTCGCCACCAGTAAAATATCCCTTATCCAACAAAACTGTGTTTATCATATCCCTACACCTCACGTTATAACCCATTTAAAAGTCCTCTTTGATAGTTTATCTTAGGTGCTTACGCCTAGTGGAGGAGGTTTTCGATCCTTTCCCAAGCCTATGGTAATCTATTTGCTATGACAGGTAGTGAGAGATATTATCCGTTTTCATTTATGAGATTTATTTTGATGACACTTGAGAGATGTGAGTATCTAAACACTACTTGTGAGGTGCTAGTTTGTAATCTCCGTGCTTATTATGATTAAAGTGGAACGATTATTTGTTGTAATTACTTTTATATTAGCATTAAATGACCCCTAACTTGTATTTTGATTAGAATAAAAGCACATTTGCTTGAGCACAAGCAAATCTCAAGTGTAAGGGTATTTGATGAAGCGAAAAGTGTACCGCTTTTAGGTGGTCATTTAAGCCCTAAATCGTATTTATTTGATCAAATATTGCCCTAAATCGTTCCTTTTGTCATTTTAGGTACTTTGGAGAAGAAATCTGGAAAAGGAAGCATTTTGGACGTTTTTGGAGCATAAAAGTGAAGAAAACGGCAAAGTCTCAAAATTATGCTGGAAAGTACCTTTGACGGCGTCAGGGATTGGCCCAGACAGCGTCATGGCTTGGCAAAAGAGGTGGATATGAAAATTACTCATGATAAGCCAGAGAATTTTGCATGAAAAATCTGACGGCGTCACCCTTTGAAGTGATCAAGGCCATCACGGTTTAACTTAAAGAGGGACGGCGTCAAGCTCAATTCTGACGGCGTCACCCCTTGATAGGCCAGAGCGGATTTTGGAGCACTAAAGAGGGACGGCGTCAGGAATACCATCCGGGAACCCTAAAAGCGGCGAGGTGACGGCGTCAGGATCTACAACGTGACGCCGTCAGCCCTTAAACTCTATATATAGTTTTGCAATTTTTTGTCATTAGGGTGGAACTTATTGTGTGTAATTTTGGAGGAGAAACCCTAAGACGAATTTTTACCATTTTTAAGGGTTTTCATACCCTTGGATCTCCCATGTTTAATTGAAGATAAGTGTTCATTTAATCAATCAATATGTCTATGTGTTGTTTGATTATATCTTGTTCTTGTCTTTTGATTAACATGCTAGGCTAGATTTATCTTGTGTTTGCTTAGATCTAATGAAACCTAGCTATTGATTATTGGTTATTAGTGTGTTATTAATTGTATTGGATGATTGTTCATCGATGTTAGGCTTAAGAAAACTGGCTAACTTCCTATTCGGTAACTTGCTTGAACGTCTTAAGAAACATGAGCCAATGCGTACTAAGGTTTTTATGGTTGTGTTTAATGCATGAGCGAATTCTAGTGATCCCATGTTAGGAGCTTCTTAGCCGGCTCGACATAAGAGTGAAGTAGGAGCTTGTAGAGTTGGGGAAGTACGTACGCCACCCCACGATTGGTATTAAGGAATACACCCGTCATCCACGCGATTAATACACACTAATCAACCGGTAAAAGATAGTTAGGGAGTAAGGAAATCTAAGTAAACACATTTCTCTCCACATAAGTTTCACAACCTTTTCATTTTCTGTTATTTTATTTTATTTGCATTCGTAGTTATTTGGGTTAGTTGACTAGCAACTAATTCCGCCCACTCTTTCAAACCCGAGATTTTTACTTGCTTTCCATAAAAATATAAAAATACAAAAAGAATCTTCTCTCACCCTTAGACCTATTAGAGTAGTTTTTCAATCCTAACGACACTATTCCCTGTGGAGAACGATCAATCCCCCGTACTTACCACTACACTATACTACATCGGTCAGGTACACTGCCTGGTGGGGTTGTAAGCCTCTTGAGATCCCTCGAGAGGTAAAACCTGTTGTAAGGTCGCAAAACCACGCATCACTTCCTCACATTCTCTTTATTCTTCTTGGTTGCTCTGCATTCCCTTGCAAAATGTCCCTTTCTCTGACAATTGTAGCACTCAACCTTGGACTTGTCAAACCCCACATTGGTTTGTCCTCTATACTTGAGTTCCCTACCAGTCTTCTTCAGAAATCTCCTAGCCCTCATGGTTAGCATAGCCATCTGCCACTTTAAATCAATCTCCTCAAGATCATCAGGATCTATCTGTTCCAAATCCTGATCAGTAACAGAAGTACTTGTGGTAAGATCAGCCAAGAAGGCACAAATAGCAACATCACTGATGTTGTCACTATTTGTACTAGCAGCAGAACTAACAGCAGAAACCACATGCCCAGCAGCATAATAGTTTTCTTGAGAGCTACCAGAACCCTTGTGGTTTGAAGACATAAAGGCTAGGTTATTTGCACTAGAAGATGAACTGGATGATCCTTTGACTTCATATTCATTGATGCGCGTGATGTGTCGTTGCGGTTTAGCAGTTTTAATGCCTACTCAAGTTTTAAATTTATATTTAGCCGACTTATCAATAACACACACACTTAACGAGCAGTGTACCCGGTCAGTATGAAGATAATGGTAAGTAGAGTGTCGATCACTAAGAGTGGAACGTATTATCTAGTTATTCTAATCAGTATTTTAATATCCTAACGCAAGGGGGTTTCAGCCTGAGAGACTGGCACAGTTTGTTGCAATTAAATAATAAAATAAACAAATAGGCACGAATCAGCAAGTAGCACACACGTACACAGATAGATACTAGAGACAATAAGAGGGCTGTCCTTATGATTAAGTAGATTGTCACTTGTTTTATTGATAGCTTTATATGAAGTGTATGTAATTAACCCTTTCTCGTTGGTCCTATTCTCATCGGCGAGTAAACCCTTAATGATTACTTATGTCTAAAAGTTATTCCTAAGTGATCAATTTAGAAACAACCGTGGGAGCCACATCTTGTCCCGCAGTCGGATGCCCGCAAGCCACTAATAAACACAGAGGTTATCAATGCACTAATAAGTAGTAACCAAAGACATCAACATATAAACTTTAATTGATGGGAAAGCAAGTATTAAAGGGAGTGCAATCTTTCGTTGTCACATTACACAAGCCACCAATCCTGATGAATTAAAGTTTGCTAACACAATAAAACAAAACTACTTAATGAATTAAATACATGCAGCACCTTCTTACAGCTCTTGTATCTTCGATTTGGGTGTGTCTTGTGCTGCCTCCTTGACTGAATTCGTCCTCCTGTTCTGCTGTCCGAACTTCGGTTTTAGGGTTTCGAACTCTTTAATTCGTCTGGTCTACGGGGTATTTATAGTTTCTGTCTGAGGGAAGATGCGGCGCATCTACTTAAGTAGATGCGGCGCATGTACTTAACTTCGCGTGGAGTCCAAGATTATAATATTCAGGAATATTCGTACACCGCCAGAAGATGCGGCGTAACCCTTGATTAGATGCGGCGCATGTCCTCTTGTATCTTGGATCGTATCTGGTGATATCTTGATATAGATGCGGCGCATGTTGATAGTGAGATGCGGCGCATCTGGAGCAGAATTGACTTGATCTTGTCCATGTCAGTAGAATTCCACTTTATGCACGTTTTGCTCCATTATTAGTCCATAATCGCTAAGTTTCACCAAATGCTTGTTTTTACCTGAGAATTACAAAAGTAAACGATTAAGTATCAATCCTCATACATAATATAGTAAAACAAGTCAAATTAATAGGATAAATGATAGTAATAAAATGTACTTATTTGAGTTCATCAAATATCCCCCCACTTGAACTTTACTTGTCCCCAAGTAAACCTTAGAATTTCATTTATGAAAATGTATCCTAAAAGATGTTAGGATTTATTTTTATATTTAAGCATGTATTCGTTTATTTCATAATCACACAACTAAACACTTAACGAATTAGAAGTAAAATAAAATATGTCGATAAAAGCAAATCTAATCGTTTAACTGTCCAGTCGCGACGAATATTCTATCATAAGCTTGGCAAGTATACACATCTCCACCACTAAAGCTAAGGAATAACAAGTCTAAAGCGGTAAAAAGGGTTTTTAGGCTTAAGGGTTAATTATTCTTAATCACTATCGATCTCAAATTCCAGAAAAGGCGACAAAATCACAAATACATGATCGAATCCACGAACACGATACTTGCAATTGCTCAAATCCTTAACTCGAATAGGCTAAAGATAGGTCCAAACTTCACCAATAATAATATATCAAAAAGGGCGACAAAATCATAAATACATAGCCGAATCCACGACTACGATACTTAAGATTGCTCAAATCCCTAATCTCAATAAATCAAAGGTTCGGTTGGATAAAGAACAATACAGGGTATGGATAACATTTGGGATATAAATTGGTGTAAAAATAAAAATAAACAAAACAAAACAAATAGATTAAAATTCCTAAGTGTGGTTAATCACTATCCCAACCATCCCATGAATAAGACTCATATCATTGAATAACTCACGCTTTAACACTTGAAACACACGCTTTTGGTAGACACGAATTATACTCAACAAAATCTTAATCAAAGAATAAACCTTAATCGGCATTCCCATAACTGCCAATTCCCATTCAATCCATATATATAATACAACAAATAGTGGTGATATCGACCACTTACATAACTCTACATCGTTGGCTTAAAATAAACATCCAACTCTTTTTTCTTTCTTTTTCTTTTCTCATTTTTTTTCGATTTTTTTTTTTTTTTTTTTTTTTTTTTTTTTTTGAATTGAAACATAAACATAGATGTGTAAAATTTCACCACATCACTACAACTTTCTTTCCGGATAATTTTTTTTCATACTTTTCATACTTTCAGAAATAACGGTAATAGTGAAAGTAGTAAACACACGAAAAATAAACTCAAAAATATACAATATTTACTTTCACTCCAATTTGCATTGTGCAATTTCCCGACCTAACCATAGATAATGAATTACGCACGCGAACACAGGTAATGTAAGGAAACACACTCTGCCTATAGCAATTAACCAACCACGGATTCTAATCTACAGGGTAGGCTAAGGTGTAAGGGTGTAACGAAACATTTTAAACATAGGTGTAAGAAACGAAAGGAATGGCTCTGAGGGTTTTTCTAGGGGTATCTTACTCTAAAAATGAGAGTAACAAAAGGGTTTTATACGGGGGTTAACTAACCAGTGTAGTTAGCTAATAACACATAACATATAAAGGCTATTTGGTGTAATCCTAGAATTTTACCAAGTTAGACAAGTCATTCCAATTATATAAATAATGCTCATTATGGTGGTCTCGAATAGTATACAAGCCAAGTTCTAAAGTTTACAAGTCACCGGCACACTCATAGATTTGTGAATTTTGAAAAATCACAATTTTTGAAAATAACGTCATGTGTGCAGTTATGTAACTTAGATCTTAAACAAAAACATGCTAAAAAATAAAAAATTTTAAGTTTGATATATTAAGCACATTTTAAGCATAATTTTTGAAAAAGTTGGACAAGTAAGTGTTAAGTGTTCTAATTCTCCTATCCCCCCACTTAAGTTAAACAACGTCCTCGTTGTTTGTATAAAAGGTTAAAAACTGGAAAATAAAAGAATTAGAACAAGAAAAACTCCCCTGAGATTTGCTCGGTATGATCCTCCATTTGATTAGAGCAAAAATCAACTTCTTGTGGATTAGAACGTTAAAACTTCATACTTGATGTATCCACAGGAAATCCAGGAAACTATTATACCACCAACACTTTAAAACACACCTAAGATAAGAAAGGTTCAACTTGCATAACACATTAGTAGTTAGGAAAAATAAACTTAAAAATTAAAACTGAAAATCATCAGGTCAGTCGATGCGCCGTATCTTATTTAAGAAGATACGCCGTATCGAGCCTGGAATAAATACGGATCAGAATAAAGATGCGCCGCATCCTTAACCAGGGATGCGCCGCATTAAAATAAACTGATAAAAAGTTTTAAAGTCGAAAAATAAAAATGCAGAAAAATAAAATAAGATATGACCATTGCAGAGGATGCGTCGCATCTCAGGACTGAGATACGCCGTATCTTCGTGCGGCCTGGACTGACTCGACACAGAAAATAGAATAATAAAAGATAAATCCGGGTTGTCTCCCGGTAAGCACTTGTCTTTATTCCAGAGTCTTCAAGTTAGACTCACGTTCAGCTCAGCAATAAGTCCTTGTCACGGTCCATCCTTCGTCCTTCATTCGAAAGATTTTCCCGTATATCTCTGCGACGTTTTCTTCCGTTCGACTTAGTCTAGCATAACTCTTCGTCTTCACCGCAGTATATTCTTCATTAGGACTCAAAGAATATTTGATGATTTTAAATTGTTCAGAAATAATCATGGGTGGCTCATTGTAAGGAATCCCAAGTAGTTGACACTTTCTTTTGGTGAATTCTTCCTCGTCTTTATCAACAAACTTAAAATAAGGATCCTTAATTAAATAATCATCTAGTTCTTCAATTAGTGACTTATCGTCTTGAATTGCCTCCCATTCTCTTTCCAAATCATATTGTAACCGTCGACTAAGCTTCGTGAAATCATCAAACTGTTTATGCACCCATTCCCAGAAAGTAGTAGCCGATGTCCCCTTAAGTCCCTTCAAGCGTTCAATTCTGCCCTTTTCTTGTAAAACCTCCGATTTTCGTGGGCAGTCTTCAATATTATCGTACCATTCATAATCTTCAAAGGTTACATCGTTGCCAACCCGTTTCATCCCAATTATACTTCCCCCATTACAGGTTCCGTCACTTTTATAATCGCAGGTCGGCCAAACACTACTTCCGTCCTTGAAAACGAAGGGTGTAAATGTATGATTAATGTGCTCAAATTCCCATGGTTTATCCGATACCCATGGTACTTGGTCATTCCATTCATAGTACCAGGTGTTTTTGAAATCGTCATAAGTCTTAAATCCTGGTAGATCCCCAGTAAGCACATCATCATCGACTCGAAGAAGGTAGTTAAATTCCTTGAACTGCTTGCACAAGGGTGTCTCATACTCTAACAAATCAATGTCAATTCTGAAAAGTTCTTCCATCCCCTCATTGATTGTTGAATCATGATGTGACGACCCATAATCGCTTTCTACTTCTTCGTCTTCTCCTCTCATCCAATATACCCATAATGCATCCTTAGTAGCTCGATCCATGCTCTTATGGTTATTAAACTTACTAGCTAACCATTCTGAAAAATCAACATCGTTAGGGTCATGGTTAACGTCAAAGCAAACTTTTCCAATCATATTCTTTTTTATCTCCATGAACTCGTTAAATTGCTTCTTAAAACTCCGAGTTAACCATGAAGTCATAATCTCCTTGACTTCGTTTGCAGGGGCAAATTCCGGACTACCATATTTGAGTTCTAACCAATCATTGAGGGAGAGGTCTATCAATCTTACTATCCTGCCATGAAATAGTAATTCCGCCAAAGCATAATTCATGTCATTATTCTGATAGTTCTCATCTAATCCCCAGTACCACTCGAAATAAGGCATGTAAGAGTTTTGGGTATTGTCTCCACCACAGTTGTTGTTGCTTGAGTCCATGTATGCAAGAGAGAATTTCCCATCATCTTCTTCGATAGTAGTCCAGTTCAATCCTTCTGCTTCAATCTTAGGCCATAAGAGCGACAATTCTTCTCCAGTGTACCTCACAAATACATCATAAGAGAATACCTCTTTGTCAATGTTGCATAAACGCATAAATTCCTTAAAAGCAGCTTCAAGAGGAGTCTCCCAAGAGAATAAGTCTGCATCGATCATGAGTACATTGAATGAATCTGAAAACAAGCATTCCTTAGCAAGATATCCGTTAACTGACATGTCTTCCATAGCAAAATCTGTCATCCAAGGTAAAATCATCAGTAGGATTTGTTCGCTAGAAGAGAAATTAATGAATATAGAAACGGATATAAGAATACAAATAGCTGATATCTGCAAACGATGCGCCGTATCCAAAAAGTTGGATACGCCGTATCTTATAATCGTTAAAATTTAATCAGACTTTATTCAGAAAATAGATACGCCGCTTTAGAATTTAAGAATGCGCCGTATCGAATTAATTAATCAAAAATCAACTTATCCAATTAAAATTAAATGCGTCGTATTAACGAAAGTTAATGCGCCGTATTTTCGTTACGTTTAAAAATAAAAGATTTTTGATTCAGTAAGATGCGCCGTATCGACAGAGATCGATACGCCGTATCTGTTTAATAATTCGCAAACTGTTTTTAATTAAAATAATAGATACGCCGTATCTGCGAAAGCAGATGCGTCGTATGGCGTTAATGTTTTAGAAAAAATTTTTTTATTAAAAACAGATACGCCGTATCTGCAAAAGCAGATGCGTCGTATTACTTTATCGCTTAGAAAAATTTTCTTATTAAAAACAGATACGCCGTATCTTGGGGAAAAGATGCGTCGTATCGAATTAATTAAACGCGTTGTATATAAAAAAAATGAACGCAATACGCCGTATCTGAGAGATCAGATGCGCCGTATCGTTCGATTTAGCACAGTACAACGATAGCAGAACACACAAAAAACGAAAAATAAAACAAAAATAAAACACACGAACAAAAACAAATAAAAGCAAAAATAAAAGAAAACAAATAGCACACAATACAACAATTATGCAAAATAGTACAATGATGAAATTAATCTAATAAAAAGAAAAACCTAATTAAAATACTAATCAAATTAACAGATAATAACAATTCACTCCCCGGCAACGGCGCCAAAAACTTGATGCGCGTGATGTGTCGTTGCGGTTTAGCAGTTTTAATGCCTACTCAAGTTTTAAATTTATATTTAGCCGACTTATCAATAACACACACACTTAACGAGCAGTGTACCCGGTCAGTATGAAGATAATGGTAAGTAGAGTGTCGATCACTAAGAGTGGAACGTATTATCTAGTTATTCTAATCAGTATTTTAATATCCTAACGCAAGGGGGTTTCAGCCTGAGAGACTGGCACAGTTTGTTGCAATTAAATAATAAAATAAACAAATAGGCACGAATCAGCAAGTAGCACACACGTACACAGATAGATACTAGAGACAATAAGAGGGCTGTCCTTATGATTAAGTAGATTGTCACTTGTTTTATTGATAGCTTTATATGAAGTGTATGTAATTAACCCTTTCTCGTTGGTCCTATTCTCATCGGCGAGTAAACCCTTAATGATTACTTATGTCTAAAAGTTATTCCTAAGTGATCAATTTAGAAACAACCGTGGGAGCCACATCTTGTCCCGCAGTCGGATGCCCGCAAGCCACTAATAAACACAGAGGTTATCAATGCACTAATAAGTAGTAACCAAAGACATCAACATATAAACTTTAATTGATGGGAAAGCAAGTATTAAAGGGAGTGCAATCTTTCGTTGTCACATTACACAAGCCACCAATCCTGATGAATTAAAGTTTGCTAACACAATAAAACAAAACTACTTAATGAATTAAATACATGAAGCACCTTCTTACAGCTCTTGTATCTTCGATTTGGGTGTGTCTTGTGCTGCCTCCTTGACTGAATTCGTCCTCATGTTCTGCTGTCCGAACTTCGGTTTTAGGGTTTCGAACTCTTTAATTCGTCTGGTCTACGGGGTATTTATAGTTTCTGTCTGAGGGAAGATGCGGCGCATCTACTTAAGTAGATGCGGCGCATGTACTTAACTTCGCGTGGAGTCCAAGATTATAATATTCAGGAATATTCGTACACCGCCAGAAGATGCGGCGTAACCCTTGATTAGATGCGGCGCATGTCCTCTTGTATCTTGGATCGTATCTGGTGATATCTTGATATAGATGCGGCGCATGTTGATAGTGAGATGCGGCGCATCTGGAGCAGAATTGACTTGATCTTGTCCATGTCAGTAGAATTCCACTTTATGCACGTTTTGCTCCATTATTAGTCCATAATCGCTAAGTTTCACCAAATGCTTGTTTTTACCTGAGAATTACAAAAGTAAACGATTAAGTATCAATCCTCATACATAATATAGTAAAACAAGTCAAATTAATAGGATAAATGATAGTAATAAAATGTACTTATTTGACTTCATATTCATACACCTTCAGATTGTTGTATAAATCATCCAAGCTCATTGTATCAAAATTAGCCTTGTTCCTCCAGACCACTGTATGAGTATTCCATTCAGATGGTAAACTCCTCAGAAACTTAAGATTAATGTCTTCTTGAGGCACTGAGACCTTCATAAGTTGTAGTTGACTCACCAACTTCTGAAGTCTATCATAGGTAGCATCAATGTTTTCTGAACTTGAGGCAACAAATGTCTCAAATTGATGCTTGAGCAGATTCTTCCTTGACTTTTTAGTGGCCTCATTCCCACCAAATCTGAGTTCAATAGCTTCCATCAAGGACTTTGCATTCTGAATATGACTGAAGCTCAGTTGATATAATCTTCTTTAAGCTTTGTCCTCAACAGATTTAATGGGTAGAATTGTCCCATCAGCAGCTTTAGCAGGTAGTGTATCTCCATTCTGAATGACTTCCCACATAGAGTAGTCAAGCATCTTGATATACTGCAGAATTCTCATCTTCCACAGTTCATACTCACCAGGTTTGAGCATTGGCACCTTAGATGCAGTCACCATATGAGTAGATTCTAATTCCATTACTTTAGTTGATGATGATCAGATCTTAATAAACAAAAATTCTTCTTGATTTCAGTCTCTAGATCACAAGCTCTGATACCACTTTTTGATCCCAGTGAGCTATTGATCTTGATAATTATCTTAGATGTTAATCTAAAACAATAAGTATAGAAACTGTTCTTGATTCAATTATTAAATACTATGCGGAATCTAGTATTTAATCTTAAGAAGAATTAATCAATCAAACACAATTGAATTCTCTCAACAAACACTACAATATATTAATACGGTTACTCAAAAGTAATAGGGTTACAAAAACCTTGAAGTGAATCGACTTAGCAAATAATACGTGTACTAAACCCTAACCCTAGAACCTCCTTTTATAGACTAAGGAGTCCTAGTCGGTTTACAATAGCTTTCTTTACAAGAATAATCTTTTCGTATCTATTCTATAATTATCCAAACATACTATACATAGTTATCAAATAAGCAATAGAATACTAACTCTAGCAGTAGTATCTTCGATGCCTAGCAGTAGTATCCACTTAGCTTATTTCCTTGATCTTCTCAGTAACTCCAGCAGTAGAATGAATATACCAGCAGAAGTATGATTAAGCCCAGCAGTAGAATCATACTTAGCGTATTTTCCATTAAGATCCATGAGCAGTATTATCCAATCTGAAGCAGCAGCATCTTAAAACCCAACATTCTTAAATTTGACTAAAAGATGTATATAGTCACACTTATTAACACTTTTGGTCACTGTTTGCTTAATTCGTTGTGTGACTAAATATTACAAAAGGCCACACAAAAAAAATCATGTGGCAATTGGATGATCAATAGTCACACAAAATACTAATTTCTTCACTTTAAACAGCATATGGTCACACTTATTAACACTTTTGGCCACTTTATGCTTAATTGTATGTGACTAAATACCCAAAACAAACATGTTTTGTGTGACTAAATATTACAAAAGGCCACACAAACATAAAATTCAAGTGGCCATTGGATGAACAATAGTCACACAAAATACACATTTCTTCACTTTAAACAGCATATGGTCACACTTATTCACACTTTTGGCCACTGTTTTTTAAATTGTATGTGACTAACTCCAAAAAAAAACACACGTTGTGTGACTAAATCCTCACAAACGTCACATTTATTATATATTCATGTGGCCATAGGACGGGAAATAGTCACACAAAATACACATTTACATGAATAAATCATCTCAAATGTCATATATATTATATATTTATGTAGCCAAAGGACGAATAGTAGTTACTCTCAAAAAACATTTGTGTGACTATAAAGTGTTTACGGTCACACAAAACTGACTAATCCAACAAAACTTGTGCCTAATTTGTCACACATATTCGGGTTTTGGTCACTCTTTTTCAATGAAAACGGCCACAAACTAAACAATGTGACCATATGCCACCTACGGTGGCGCGACCTTTCGTGACACACACCAAAAAAATGTGTGTGACTAAATGCATATCGTCACACATTTTTGGTGTGACCAATACCACTTTTTGTACCAGTGAATGGCGAGTTCGGAATTTTGTGACAAACACAACATGGTCGCCTACTTACAGAAACCTGAGGGAAGTCAAGGATTTCACCAAATAGTGGATTTTCTCAAAGCCAGTCACATAAGGTATGCCCTTACAGAGAATCCCACTATCTATGTTTCTCCAATCAAATATTTCTGGCATACTGCTACTGTCAGAACACTTGATAATGGAGAACAAGAGTTAACTGCTATAGTAGATGGCAAAGTCTTGACTATTAATGAGTCATATGTTAGGATGCATCTCAAATTAGTAGATGATGATGGTATTAGTTCTTTGCCAAATACTGAAATTTTTGAAAACCTTTCCTTGATGGGGTATGTGTCAACTTCTGACAAATTGACTTTTCAAAAAGGACACTTTTCCCCTCAATGGAGATTTCTCATTCATACCATCCTACATTGTTTAAGTCCAAAGAAAACTTCTTTGGAACAATTTAGTAGCAATATAGCAACTGCTATTATTTGCTTGGCCATACAAAGGAAGTTTAACTTTTCCAAATTGATTTTTGATGGTATGGTGAAAAACTTGGATAGTAAATACAAATTTTTAATGTATCCAAGATTTATTCAACTATTTTTGAACAAACACAAAAGACTGTTTCTACCTCACACAAGATTTTATAATGTTGCTACCCTTACTCAAAAACTTTTTAGTAATATGAAAATGATTTCTAAGGGTTATTCTGGGGTAGAGGTACCATTGTTTTCCTCAATGATTGTTCAAGATCAACCAGTTTAGGGTGAAGGATCAACCTACCCAGTTGAGTCCCATCACACACCCACCAGTGCTCCATCAACCTCACAACCGCAAATTTCACACACCTATAGGAGAAGAACTAGACAGAAATCTGTGGTTCCTCAGCCCAGATCTCCTACTCACTTCCTTGTAGCAGATGAGGTTGTCTCCTTTGATGAGGGTGACAGAATGGTGAGGGCTGCCACTACTGTCTCTGGCTTAGAAGCTGGACAGGACAGTGGTAACATACATAAGACCCAATCCATGGAAACACCAGGGCCCAGTGATTCACCTCTCCCAAGAGTTAACACACTTGGAAGTGATGAGGGCAGTATGCAACTCAATGAATTGATGGCATTATGTACCAAACTGTCACAAAAGGTTACTAGCTTGGAGAATGAATTGAAGCAGACAAAGCAATTATATGGTGCTGATTATACCAAACTTATCAAGAAGGTGAAAAAGTTGGAACAAGCAGCTAAGTCAGTTAGAGCTACAAGAAGGGCAAGAATGGTGGTTTCTGATGATGAAGATGATCTAGAGGATCCTTCCAAATACGGGAGGAGGATAGATAAAATTGATCAAGAACCTGAGATTACATTGGTAGCACATGATGCAGAGGTTCAGGGGAGGTATGGGCATAATATAGGGATTGATATGGGTGTTGACGATTTGGATGCTGCTAAATAAGATGTTAGTACTACAGAACCAGTTAATACTGCTGGTGCATCAGTTACAACTGCTAGTACTGTTGTTAGTACTGCTAGTCCAACAACTACCACTGATGTTAGTGCTGCTGAAACATTGGTGTACATCAGAAGTGCAGCAAAGGATAAGGGAAAAAGTGTTGTGCAAGAGCCTGAGCAACCAAGAAAGGTCAAAAAGATAGTTCAAGTACAGATGAGTCTTGATAAAGAAATGGCTCAGAGGTTATATGAAGAAGAAGAAGCACATATTAAAGTTGATGAACTTTAGCTCAGAAAATGTATGAAACAAGAAAGGGAAAGTCTCATGAAGAAGAAAGAAGAGCAGACTTCAAGAGCTACTGGATGTGATTAGAAAGAGTCAGAATGCAAAAAGAGCTGAAGCAAGAAAGAGTAAACCACAAACAAGAGCAGAAAAGTTGAAGTATATGACTGCTTATTTGAAGAATCAAGACAATTGGACTGCTAGTCAACTTGCAGGTAGATCATATGAAGAGATTGAAGATTTGTACAATAAGGCTTACAAGAAAGTTCAAGACTTTATTCCTATGGAAACTGAAGAAGAGAGCAGAAGAATAATATCCTTGGAATTAGAGTCTTCAAAGAAACAAAAAATTAGTGAAGACTTACCCACAGTAGAAGAGCAGGAAAAAGAATTGTCACAAGAAGAGCTACAACAGATGATGATCATAGTTCCAGATGAAGGAATGAATGTTGAAGCCTTACTAACCAAGTATCCAATTATAGACTGGGAGATTTATTCTGAAGGCATAAGGAAGTACTGGAAGATCATCAGAGTTGGAAACCATTATGAGGTATATCAGTTCTTTGATGATATGCTGAAATCTTTTGACAGAGATGACTTAGAAAAACTGTGGAGTCTGATTAAAGAAAAGTTCAACTCAACAGATTCAACAGATGACAAAGAAAGATTGCTATGGGTAGAGTTGAAAAGAATGTTTGAACCAGATGCAGGTAATGAATTATGGAAATTTCAGTCTGATATTCATGATTTGACATGGAGATTGTATGATTCATGTGGAGTTCATCATTGTCAAGGGGAACTCTTACATTGATGTTGGCTGCAAAACTCTTGGTGGATGAGCATAATGAGATGGCAAGAGAACTTCTGAGGAAGATATTTATGCAGGCTGAAAGATCAAGAAGATGAAGTGTTTGGAAGAATCCTCTCAAAGTAAAAGATTTAATTCAAGAAACTTGATGATTTGGAGGTAAATCACAAGTTTAGGGGAAAATTGTTGGGAATTAAATGTCTTTATACTTAGTACTTTCAAGACAAAGGTTAGTACTGCTCAAGTTACAACTGCCAGTACTAATCAGTTAGTACTGCTAGAGTAAGTTAGTATTGTCAGAGTATTAACTTAAGACTGCTGAATGACTTAAGACTGCTCATGAATATTAAGACTGCTAAAGTGATAAAGACGTGTCAGTGTATATTCTATATAGTTAGAAATATATGTATATTCTATATTGTTAGGAAGATACGTATAAGATTAATATTATAGAAGATTTGTAGTTATCTTGTAAAGGACTCCTTAGTGTAAAAAAGGAGATCCTAGGTTATGATGTTTCATACGTACTTTTGATACATAGCTTCAAGGTTGTAAACCCTAGTACTACACAGAGTACTCGTATTATTGATAATAATAATATTATAGCTTTTCAGTAATCTCATTGTTCATACATTATTCATACAGTTTACTGTTACATTCATATTCTGTTAGGAATATAAATATTCAGTTGAAGACTCGGTCACCCCGAGTACTTAATAGCACTTAATAGCTCGTAGGTTTATTAGTAATATTAGCAGTAGATTAGTTAGTATTAATATTGTGGAGTGGGTCGGGTCTTTTACCCACTGTCAGCTCGCTCCACAGCCCACTAGGGGCACCCTATGTAGTACTATATAAAGCCCTCTCCACCAAAGGAGAGGGTTGGACCTCATTTACAAACTAATCTAATGTCTCTCTTGTTTCTCTCACTACAAGGTTCCTATTTCTCTCTCTAATTTCTTCTTCTATTCGATCCATCAAATTGTCCCAATCTTGTGTTTCTTTGATTGTGAATATACTACAATTGGTATCAAGAGCCATGGTTAGGTTCATGTATGGTTATATTCACGGATTTGTGTAGATTTGGGGCACTTTTGGTTCGAATAGAAAGTTTCTTAAAAATCTCTTTTGCGCTTCGTTTTGTTGCTTGAAGTTGTTAGATCTTGTACTTTCTTGCTTAGGGTTAGTGTAGAAGTTGTGTTTGGTGTTTGGAATCATCATTTTCGGCTTTGTGTGGTGGTTTTTGGTCGATTCGTGGGTTTGTAAAAAGGTGTTCATAGTAGCGTTTTATCCCTCGGTGAAAGTTTCATAGTAGCGACTTATGTATTGTTGGGTAAGTGAAAGTTGCGTTTTGAGGTTTCTCGAAGTTGCGATTTGGCTTATTACTGTTTTTGGTAAAAGACGACAAATCGCTAAGAAAGGGACGTGTTTGGCATTTTGTGTGTTGCGTTTTGACAAAGATAGCGACAGTTCTGTTTTCTAGTGACTTGCGATTTGTGGGTTGCGACTTGTATCTGTCGGGGTTGCGACTTGTTAGAGTTGCGATTTGCTTGTTGCGGTTTGTAGATTCAGGGTTGCGATTTGTCTGTTGCGACTTAATTTTGGTGAGTTGCGACTTGAGCACTTGCAAGTTGAACTTTGCGATTTGTCTCATAGTTACCAAATTGCGATTTGACTGAGCTTGCGATTTGATCTATTGCGTTTTGACAAATTGTGACTTGACTTGTTGCGATTTGATCAGTTGCGGTTTGACCAAAGTTGACTTTTTACGTCAAAACTTCAAACGACTATAACTTTTGAACCGTAACTCCGTTTTCAGCCCACGACCTGTCAAAACGACCGTGAGACCGAGGAGAAGGACACAATGAATAAACTTATTCATTCAACCCAACTTTCGAAGCCTGAAATCGCTCCAGAAAGAAGTTATCGAGCTGTGAAGTTTTCAGACCAAAATTTCACCGTAACAGCTTGCATCAACCAAACCAAATCACAACTAAACAACAGATCATCAAGTCTACCAAACCTTCATCATAACACATATCAAGCATCATTTCACGGTTTATTCTTGATTTTGTAAAATCCCGCGAAAGAATCTATTTCTCGGTTTAAATCATAGAATTGTAAAATCCCGTGCACATTAATATCATGTCAAATACTTCAGATTCTGCTATATCTGAGATACTCAGATTGTACAATATGATTGACAAACAAAAGATTCCCAAAGATGTACAACAGATAAACGTGTTTGAGTATGTTAGTGCCAATAGAGACTATGTTAGCTCGAATTCTCAAGAGAAAGAGCTTCATCAGCCACAGACAAGCGTTGTTGAGTCAGATACTGCTAGGAACAACGTGCAACATGTGAAACACAATGAAGCGTTGGCTGAACCTAATGGGGTATCTTCTGTCATTAATAATGATAATGTGTTGCGTGAACAAAAGATTCCCAACAAAGTACAACAAACAAACGTTGTTGAGTCAGATACTGTTAATATGGGAAATAGCGATGTTATCCCATATGAACAATATGTGAAGCACAACGAAGCGTCTGTTGTACCTAGTTGTGCATCTTCTGTTCTAAATGATGACTATGTGCTGCATGAGAACACTGTGTTTGTCCCTGATGAAACCTTGACCACTAAACTTAACATATATAAAGAACAAGTGGCCTTGTATGAACAGCGTGCTAAGTTTGAACTAACAGAGCGTGAGCAGAAAATGGAAAGTCAAATGCGTACACTTATTTCAAAGCATAATGTTAGGGAAGAAACATTAAAACTAGAGTTGAATTCTTTGAAAACTCAGCTGAATCAGACTGTTAAGCAAAAACAGGAAGCTAAAAAACGTATAAATACACTAAAGCAAGAATTCAAAGATAAAGAAACACAATTCTTAAATGATTTCTCTAGACTTAAAACCTTAAAGAATAAGCTTGAGGATAAGTTGTACACCCAAGACCAAACCAGACAGACTGCTCAAATGATTCAGAAGCACAGAAAGCTGAGTGATAAGAATAGTGAAAGTAATGTAGGTGAATGGTATGTGCTTAAACACATACATTTATTTGACCAAAACCGGACCCAAATAGACCAAAAACTAACCAATTATGCCAAATACTTTGTGTTTTTGTGTTTATTTATGTGCAGGCATGGATATCGAGAAAATCGACAAAAGACACGAGAAATACGGGAAAACGAGCACGGGAATAGAAGATGGTTAAAAGCCGGAGCCGGGGAAGGAAATTATGGTCAAATAGTCAACTGAGGTCCTCAAATTATCAAAGCTTGTCAAGAAAGGCCCTTGGATTATTTTTGTGAAGTTGGCAGAAGCAGCCCTTGCATTTTCAGATTATTACACTTTTTGGTCCTTGTTTATTCAAAATCCTAAATCCTTTACCATAAACCACAAATCCGGATCTCACTTTTATTAACCCACAGCCCACTTAAATCCCACCAGCCCGCCTAAAAATAGCCCAAACCATGGAACCGACCCAACCCAAAATAAAACCCGGGGTCAAAAGCTATATCTAACCGGTCAACTAAATAAAAAAATAAACCCACACACACCATTCTTCCCGCGCCCTTTTTCACCATGAACCCTAAATTTCCCTCCCATCCAATTAAGGGCTAATTGGTCAAATCAAACGCTTCTAGAAGTATCAGGGAATGTCAGATAGTGTCAGAAGCTAAGAAGCACACGGATAGATGATGTGGCAGCATTCAATTGGTCGTGACACCTCATTGGGACTGATCCTAGGGCTGTGATTAATTGTAATCATTGGGAAATGATTGGACGGATTAGATTGGCTCAGAGAAAGCACAACCTCACTCGGATTGCCAGCATGGACTTACTAGATCTTTCACCTCCTCTTGGCTATAAAAAGGGACTCCTCACTCACGATTTGTTGGTTAGCTAGTGAGTAGTTAGATTTAGGTTTAGAAATAGGGTAGTTTAGGTAGATTCTTATGCTTATTGTTATGTTTATTGTAATTTCATTTCGAGTTTTGTATTAAATTTCAGTTTTAATTCAAATCATCTTTGGTCAATTTTTCTGTCAACATGCTTATGGTATGAATTCTGATACTGTTTTATTTTAAAAGTTTGTTTGATCTTGTTGAAGTAATATTGATAGAAGCTTACTGGTTAAAGTCAACAGTCAGCTTATTTTAGTTTTCAGCTTATATTTGCTTGTGAAAATTGTTTTCAGATTAAAATTAGTTTTGTGAACCTGGTTTTCAGTTTTAAAAGTTAATTTCACTTGAGAATTTGAATAATCTGATCAGTAGGGTATGATTGGTTTAAAACACTTCATGGGTCAAAATGGGCATATTTGGAGATATACTGATCATATGCCCAAGTTTTTAAGTTAGATTGTGCTGATTCATAGTTTTTCTTAATAAGATAGGGTAGTTTGAGGTTTAGTTGAAGTCTGCATTAGGTAGTTAAGCTTTATAGCCCAAATCTGTTCCAATAAGCTCAGCAATGAGCTGAACTTATTTGGAGTCCATTTGTGCATTTTAAGGTTATTTTAAGGATTTTAAGTTAGTTCCCTAGGGCTGCCTTGCTGTGGTGTAGGATAACAACAAGTTTGCACCAATTTCATGTATCTGCTGTTTAAATACTTAGTGCAGAATCCAGTTTTGAGCTGCTGTACTTAGGTATTTTGTGGCTTATTAAAATCAGCTTAGGCTTTCAAATTTGGTTTTTAGTTAAGTTCATATATCAGGCTAGGCTATAGACATCTGGGATCTAGGTTTTCGTCTTATTTAAGTGCTTTTTCTAGGGTTGCAAATTCAGCAAAATTGCTGATCTGATATGAAGCAGATTGTGTGGTTTTTGATAGCTGATCTAGGCCAAAATTAACCTAGCAATCAAGTGTTTATGATAGGGCTTTTAGTGTTTTTATAATCTCAGTAGTGCTATAGAGCTTTTGCTCCCTTAATATTTTAGTTTTGAGCTTGTTTAGACTGCTTATTTGAGTCCCATTTTGAGCTCATTCGAACTGATTCATTAAGTTGCTGCATGTTCATGTTTTCTTGGTCTGTTCTTGATACGAATTGGATTAGTAAATGAAAGTTTGTGATAGGGCTTTTTAGATATTAATAATCTTCGCTTGATAAGCTTTCCAAAACAGCTTTTATTTTAAAATTTGGTTGAGTTTTGAGCTTTTTATAAGCTGTTGAAAGTAGCTTGTTAGAACAATGTAAAAAGAAAATAAAATAAAATAAGTTTCTGAGTTTGTCACTTTTGGTCCTCCTCGTTTCTGTGTAGTTTAAACTTAGCTTGTAACTTTTTAGTAGTTTTAAATAAGTTTCAGAAATTGCAAATTCAGTCCCTATTCTTTTGTTTGCATCTTTAGTCCTTGTTAACTTTTATAATAGTTAAGCAAATTGCATTTTTAGTCCCTTAGCTTGTAATCTTTGCATATTTAGTCCTTGCATTCCACTACTAGTTTTATAAATCTCGGGATTAGCCCGGGATTTGCATTATTTGAATTTTCTTTGTGTGCATTTAATTGTAGATTGCTTTAAAATTTTCATATTTTAGTTTAAACAACACCAAAATAATCTTTCACGTTCACTTATTCACTTCACATTTTCACGACTCCGAATCGACTTAAACGCCGTCAAACCTTCGTTGGGAGAACGACCCGGGGGAATTGTATTCGTTACAATTTCTTTGGAATCAAAAATAAAAATATAAATATTACATCAATAAAATGGCGCCGCTGCCGGGGAAGGCTTGAAACGTTGTCGTTGATTCGTATCGTATTTTGTGTATTGAAGAACCTTCCCCGTGGAAGTTATCATCTTGTTTTGTAAATAAATTGTTTTTGAAAAATAAAAAAAATAATAAATAAAAAACCATTTGAATACTTGTCACCAAGTATTCACAATACCAAAAAAATCGAAAAATCAAAAATAATAAAAAAAAATAATTAAAAAAAAAAAAAAAAAAAAAAAAAAAAAAAAAAAAAAAAACACTTTTCCTAAAGTGTTTTCACCATTAATAAACATCCTCCGTCTTCCGTTGAAGGAGGGCGGTTGTAAACCATTCCAAATAACAACAAAACAAATCGTGAAATTAATCGTTATCAGATTACTTTATTACTACAACCTAATCACGGGGTTTAAGGAAGCTTGACATTAAATTGTCGAGCTGAAGAAGGCGGGTTTTTAAGCATCTTCGGAGCTACCTTTGCCTTCCCGCCACGCTGCGCGTAGTTTTAAAGGAAACGGTTACGGTTAACGTAACGGTTACCAAAAAAATAATAAATATAATTTTTCTTATAAAAATATAAAAACCCAAAAATATTTTCTTTTTCAATTTGATTTTTGTTTTTATGTTTGAAAAACCAAAAAGAATCTCCGTTATCCTCTTCATGTTTGATTCTCTTCTTTTACCCTCTATACCGTTTGATTCTTGATCTTCTTACCCTCTAAAGTTTGATTCTTCTTCTCACACCCTCTTATGTATAATTCTTATGGATCCTATTTGTTTTAAGTGTGGAGAACCCTTCTTCGGAGGGTTGTGTGTTTGGTGTACGTGCGGACAATGTGGTGGTGATATTCATGACGGAGTTTGTTGGAATTGTAATTCTAACACGTATGTTCAAAGGTCGTTCAACAATCTTTCAAACGTTCCCGATTACCCTCCACCGCCGCCTCCGTTCACTTGTTTTAATTGTGGAAATCCCTCCGAAGAAGGAGTACCTTGTGGACAATGTTTTTGTAATCAATGTGGATATACCAATTGTATGTGCTACGTCCCGAGTGTTGAAACGTCTTACGCTTATGATACGAGCTTTGATAATTATCCTCAAAATGATTTCAATTTTCCTTTTCAAAACTCTTATGAGCAAGAACCGTATACGCCTAGTTTTGAGCCTTATGGGGAGTCATTTGAAAATTCTCAGCATGAGCCAAATTTGTGTGATAATGACAAACCCACCATTTCGGAGTCACTCCAAGCACCCAACGAGGGTCACGAGGATGATTTCTTTGAACTTAAGGCTCTTAAGATCCACATTGAACAACTTCAAGCTTTGTCAAAAATGTCGAAATGTCGTATTGATAATGGACCATCGATCCCTATTCCCTCTCCGGTGAGGGAAATGGAACGAGAAACCGAGGTGACAAAGGACCCGGTACTTTCCACTAACAATGGAAGTGCTAAATACGTCCAACCTACGGTTGTCCAAGAATCAATGGTTCCTCCTAAACCGTCGAGATTTGATCCGAACCTTTCACGATTTACGGTTAAGAGTGTGTCGAGCAAACGTGTTGAGCTTAAAACGGTGTTTAGAAAAAACGACTTACCTTATCTTCACGAACAAGAACCGGAGTCCATAACGGAAGTGGTGGAAATTCCTAGCTCTCAGAGCACACCACTTGTCCAACCTCCAGATTCTTCGAGATATTGTGGTATTGTTAAAGATGATCGTCTTGATAATCACGTTGATACGAATGATAAGCCATTTGATGATATGTACGTTGAAAAGAACGAAGATGAGATGTTCTCCGATTCCGACAATGATGATTCTTTATCTTGTGGAGACATCGACTATGTGGAGGAGTTACCTTCTGAGTTCGTCAGCTTAGAAGAAGAGAATGAAGAAGATATTGACACGGAAATCCAAGATGAAGCTCTTCGTGAGAAATTATCTACAATTTATCTTCTCCTTTCTAAGATCGAGGCATTACATGATCCTCCGACTTCTTCATTTCCTATCCCCGTTATGGATAGTGACTTCTTACCCGAGCTTGAAATTTTTCGATTTGAAGAGACGAGTAGTGGCAGTCCCACTATTCATGCTGATATTTCTCTTCCGGATTATGAGCGTTTTGACTTTGAGATCGATTCCGAGCTTATTTTGAGCAATATTTCAAATAATCCGTCACGTGACTCTCTTTTAGAGGAGGCCGATCTATTTCTTGCTACGGATGACTCGATACCACCGGGTATTGAGAATGACGAGAATGACCTTCGAAGAATTGTTCTTATTGAAGAAATTCATGACGATGATTTACTTTCCGAAGCTGACTCATTTCTCTTCGATTTACCATATTCTCGTCCACCCGCGAAACCACCGGATGTAGAATTTGAATCCGATATGGATGAAGTTATTTTTGGAGTGGTGGACGATGTTTCTGAACATGATGTTCCGTTGCTTGATATTTTCCCCACCCTACCCACCCGTGATTCAGAAGTTGACTTTGCTTTCGTCATCCGTGTGTTTCACCCATTCTTCACTTATCCCATCATTTCTCCATCTTTCCACTCCTCCGGGAGTGAGGATACCGTCTTCGACCCCGGCATCTCCGTTCTTCGTGCCGGGTGTCCGTTCCATTTGCTCCCCCAAGATTAAGTAAATTCGGGGCGAGTCTAAGCTATACGACTCGATAAATAAACAAGCGCTTCGTGGGAGGCACCCCATGCTTATCCTTCTATCTTCTTATCTATTTTCTAATAAAGTGAGTGAGGAGGGCTACCTCTTCCGTATCTTGTGTTTCGTGTTTTCTGTGATGTGTCCAGGAATGCTGATGATGAAGACTCTCGTGCTCGTAGTTTCCTTCACGCTACTCGAGTTTCATCATCAGTTGCTTATCCGATATCCTAAATCTTATCGTTTTGCATCTATCTTTTGGCATAATTAATAAACGGCCTTAGATTTATGTAGGAGAACCCTTACCTTTAAGACATTGAGGACAATGTCTCGTTTTAGTCTGGGGGGGTAATCTTGCGATTTGATTTTTGCCTTGCATTTTTGCCGTTTTCTCATGCAACCCCGTTTTTCCTCCAAAATTGAAAAAATCAAAAAAATGAGAAAAATTTAAAAAAAATTTTTGCAAAAATATAATAATTTTTGACAATTTTTGTTGATTTTCCGCTGGAGAGAGTAGGAATAAAATTCTGACTTGATCGGGCGTGTTGAGCCCTAGCTTGTCTCCTTAACCATTTATAATCTATAAGCTTGTGCTAGTCTCTTACACAAGGAGCTAGAAAACGCGAATTCTTTTTAAGAATTTACAAGTTCCCGTATTCGACTTTATATATGCATGGCTTGATTATAAGGCTAAGTATTCGCGGATCTTATTATTTAAGATTTTAAATTTGCGAAGAACGAGAAATGATAGAGTTGTTTATAAGTTAGATTGCTAAACGTGGAGTAGTTGGATCTCTTTAGAGCTCATTAAAGTTATTTGTGGCTTTTTGTTCCCATAAGCTTGTTTCACTCAAAAATAGATAAATAGGAATAATTAAAGCTATTTTGGTTTTGGCGAAATTTAGTTTTTATTTCTTCCTTAGAAAATTCTTGCTTATGAAAGTTGGGTACACATCAAGGTACTGTCAGTGTTACGGTGTAATAGACTATTCCATCTTGCCGGCTCACAACCGATGTTGGGATTGTTATAAAAGCCGTAGGACTCGGGATTTGGCAAAATATATAATAAATAATAATAATAATAATCCAAAGCCATAAAAAGTTTTCTGCATCTTGCCGGTTCGCAGCCGATGTTGTAGACTTCTAATAAAGGCAGAGGAAAAATTCCAAGGTCATAATAGACTATCACATCTTGCCGGTTCGCAGCCGATGTTGTGATTGTTATAAAAGGCCAAGGATCAATAATAATATGTGCTTAATAATGTTAAAAATGCCAAATTTCGACTCCGGGGGTGTCCTAATAAAGGCTTCCGTCTCTGGACTCGTAGATGAGTTGTTTCGGTCGCAAATAAAAGGGATATCCTCAAAATCGTGTTAAATCAGAGACCTTGATGTGGACCTCATTTTTGTATGCAACGGTTTTCGAGGGAAGATTTGGAAACTACTTAGCGTCTAAACTAAGGTATCTTTATCGGATTAAAAATTTTCGAAACGAGAACTTGAAGAAATTCATTCTCACCAAAAATAAAATAAATAGAGGAAAATAGGAGTTTGGGAACAAAGAGTCCACAATTAGCTTTCTGGGTAGTGTTGGCAATCTAACTTGTAAATGGCAATGATCTCGTTTTTAAGCTTAGTTTGGGGATTTGTGAAAAATCGGGGACGACGAATTTTATCCGTATGGTCACTTCTTTATGAGTCGTGTTTCCTACTCGAAGACCCTAAAAGTTATCGAAAGATAATGATTGTCAACAAAACCGTCACATGAATAATAAGAAAATACAAAAATAGAATAAAAAGGAAAATCGGGGAGTTTTTATAACATTGCATGAGGACATTGCAATAGCTTAGTCTGGGGGAATTTGGTATGTGCTTAAACACATACCTTTATTTGACCAAAACCGGACCCAAATAGACCAAAAACTAACCAATTATGCCAAATACTTTGTGTTTTTGTGTTTATTTATGTGCAGGCACGGATATCGAGAAAATCGACAAAAGACACGAGAAATACGGGAAAACGAGCACGGGAATAGAAGATGGTTAAAAGCCGGAGCCGGGGAAGGAAATTATGGTCAAATAGTCAACTGAGGTCCTCAAATTATCAAAGCTTGTCAAGAATGGCCCTTGGATTATTTTTGTGAAGTTGGCAGAAGCAGCCCTTGCATTTTCAGATTATTACACTTTTTGGTCCTTGTTTATTCAAAATCCTAAATCCTTTACCATAAACCACAAATCCGGATCTCACTTTTATTAACCCACAGCCCACTTAAATCCCACCAGCCCGCCTAAAAATAGCCCAAACCATGAACCGACCCAACCCAAAATAAAACCCGGGGTCAAAAGCTATATCTAACCGGTCAACTAAATAAAAAAATAAACCCACACACACCATTCTTCCCGCGCCCCTTTTTCACCATGAACCCTAAATTTCCCTCCCATCCAATTAAGGGCTAATTGGTCAAATCAAACGCTTCTAGAAGTATCAGGGAATGTCAGATAGTGTCAGAAGCTAAGAAGCACACGGATAGATGATGTGGCAGCATTCAATTGGTCGTGACACCTCATTGGGACTGATCCTAGGGCTGTGATTAATTGTAATCATTGGGAAATGATTGGACGGATTAGATTGGCTCAGAGAAAGCACAACCTCACTCGGATTGCCAGCATGGACTTACTAGATCTTTCACCTCCTCTTGGCTATAAAAAGGGACTCCTCACTCACGATTTGTTGGTTAGCTAGTGAGTAGTTAGATTTAGGTTTAGAAATAGGGTAGTTTAGGTAGATTCTTATGCTTATTGTTATGTTTATTGTAATTTCATTTCGAGTTTTGTATTAAATTTCAGTTTTAATTCAAATCATCTTTGGTCAATTTTTCTGTCAACATGCTTATGGTATGAATTCTGATACTGTTTTATTTTAAAAGTTTGTTTGATCTTGTTGAAGTAATATTGATAGAAGCTTACTGGTTAAAGTCAACAGTCAGCTTATTTTAGTTTTCAGCTTATATTTGCTTGTGAAAATTGTTTTCAGATTAAAATTAGTTTTGTGAACCTGGTTTTCAGTTTTAAAAGTTAATTTCACTTGAGAATTTGAATAATCTGATCAGTAGGGTATGATTGGTTTAAAACACTTCATTGGTCAAAATGGGCATATTTGGAGATATACTGATCATATGCCCAAGTTTTTAAGTTAGATTGTGCTGATTCATAGTTTTTCTTAATAAGATAGGGTAGTTTGAGGTTTAGTTGAAGTCTGCATTAGGTAGTTAAGCTTTATAGCCCAAATCTGTTCCAATAAGCTCAGCAATGAGCTGAACTTATTTGGAGTCCATTTGTGCATTTTTAGGTTCTTTTAAGGATTTTAAGTTAGTTCCCTAGGGCTGCCTTGCTGTGGTGTAGGATAACAACAAGTTTGCGCCAATTTCATGTATCTGCTGTTTAAATACTTAGTGCAGAATCCAGTTTTGAGCTGCTGTACTTAGGTATTTTGTGGCTTATTAAAATCAGCTTAGGCTTTCAAATTTGGTTTTTAGTTAAGTTCATATATCAGGCTAGGCTATAGACATCTGGGATCTAGGTTTTCGTCTTATTTAAGTGCTTTTTCTAGGGTTGCAAATTCAGCAAAATTGCTGATCTGATATGAAGCAGATTGTGTGGTTTTTGATAGCTGATCTAGGCCAAAATTAACCTAGCAATCAAGTGTTTATGATAGGGCTTTTAGTGTTTTTATAATCTCAGTAGTGCTATAGAGCTTTTGCCCCCTTAATATTTTAGTTTTGAGCTTGTTTAGACTGCTTATTTGAGTCCCATTTTGAGCTCATTCGAACTGATTCATTAAGTTGTTGCATGTTCATGTTTTCTTGGTCTGTTCTTGATACGAATTGGATTAGTAAATGAAAGTTTGTGATAGGGCTTTTTAGATATTAATAATCTTCGCTTGATAAGCTTTCCAAAACAGCTTTTATTTTAAAAATTTGGTTGAGTTTTGAGCTTTTTATAAGCTGTTGAAAGTAGCTTGTTAGAACAATGTAAAAAGAAAAGAAAATAAAATAAATTTCTGAGTTTGTCACTTTTGGTCCTCCTCGTTTCTGTGTAGTTTAAACTTAGCTTGTAACTTTTTAGTAGTTTTAAATAAGTTTCAGAAATTGCAAATTCAGTCCCTATTCTTTTGTTTGCATCTTTAGTCCTTGTTAACTTTTATAATAGTTAAGCAAATTGCATTTTTAGTCCCTTAGCTTGTAATCTTTGCATATTTAGTCCTTGCATTCCACTATTAGTTTTATAAATCTCGGGATTAGCCCGGGATTTGCATTATTTGATTTTTCTTTGTGTGCTTTAATTGTAGATTGCTTTAAAATTTTCATATTTTAGTTTAAACAACACCAAAATAATCTTTTACGTTCACTTATTCACTTCACATTTTCACGACTCCGAATCGACTTAAACGCCGTCAAACCTTCGTTGGGAGAACGACCCGGGGGAATTGTATTCGTTACAATTTCTTTGGAATCAAAAATAAAAATATAAATATTACATCAGTGAACCTAAATTAGCTCTCCTTAGGATTGCTAAAGTAGCCCAACCTGCCTTATATGATGCCAATGTGATGATTATGCCTAGTCATGCCCCACCTGAGGTTTTATCTTTGAAAGAGAGTGATGAAATAGAAGTGAGAAATAGAGAAAGAATGAATGAGAAAATGAAAGATCCCATATGCATAGACAAGCGAGTAATAGTCAAACCCCATGATTATTATGAGGAGAATCGCTTGACTGTGTTTGCACCTCAAAAGAAGTTAACGCCTGAACAAATATTTTGGAAGTATGATACTGAGAAATTAAAAGCTGATGAGCTTAAAGCCAAAACCCCATCCCTTAGGAAAATTGCTGCTGCGACGGTGTATCCTCCCAATACACCTAGACATTTGGTACCTATGACTCTTCCTACTGAATGTAAAACCTTAATTAGCATATATGTACTTTGTCAACTATTTGCTGATTTTGATAAAACATGTAAGAAGAGAATTACACTAACAGGAATAACTGAGGGAGAAAGGTGTTTTAAACATACAAAAAGGTGTTACTTAACTGAGGTCATGCTATTCTTTAAACTACTCAAAGAACACTTTGAAGGGATGCAAAATACTATTAAAACTGAAGTAAACGAAATGAAAGCAGTGTTTAAAGATATGGAAAATGAGGTAACTCAAAATGTGATAGAACTTAAGACTCATGAGATTGAAAGAAAGAACATTCTCCTCACAAATGAGAATTTGATTGCTTGATGTATTACACAAGATGTATTTTATACTGCTACTGATTCTGCATTATCTGCTTGTCAATTTCATGAGTATTCTATTGCTTTGAATGTTACCCAGAATCGTGATGTTGAGCTTGAGGGGAGAATTTAAAATTGCTTGATCAAATTCAAAATGATGACCATGATAACATGGTTAAACGTTTTTCAAAACTAGAGGTTGAGTATCTTAATTTACAATTAAAATATCAACACTTAGAAGAAAAATGTAAACTATCAAATGTCAAGACATCTTTGGATGCTCCTGAGTTTGATACGTATTTTGAATTAAGCAAACGGGATGAGAAAATTCAAGCTCACACAAACACGATTCGACTATTGAGGGCTCAAATTGCCCAATTAAAATCAAACAAGTGTGATGTGCATGGCACCAATAAACCTTCGTCTTTAGATTCTCAGAATTTTCACTATCAAGACACCATCAATAAGTTACACTATGAAAATGAGTGTTTTCGAGCAGAGAATTCTAAGATTAAACAGCATTACAAAGAGTTATATGACTCGATTAAAGTTACACGAAACAGTCATAATGAAAAGATAACTTCTTTGTTAAATGAAATTGAGAATCTCAAAACTCAGGTGAAAGGTAAAATGCCAAGTATCACCTGTGATTGTGTTGCATCAAAGGTTTCTGCTATTAAAATGTATGATGTTGATGTTGGGCCTATACCATTTCCTCTTAGAAACAATAGACCTGCCCATCAAATATATCTCCATCACCTTAGGGAAGGCCTTGACACACTTCATGAGGTTGTAGAAGAGGACAGAATCAAAAAGCCATTTGATAAGGCAGTTGTGTATGCTTGTGTTCTCACAAAAAGGATTCAGGAAGTGTTAGAATATGCCATAGGCACGAGGCCTAAGGTTGATGACAAAAGAGATAGATTTGTTGCATCCTCCATGATGCCCAAGAACAAGCATGTAACCTTTGAGGTACCCTTGGAAACTTCAGATCCCAACACATCAAAACATGTTCAGCAACCAGAAGTGAAAAAGACTAAGATTCCCATCAGTTCCTCTACAGGAGTTAATAGTGACACTAAAGCTAGCAAGTCAAAACCTAGGATAAACATAAAGAATTCTAGGACTTCACCAGCTAAAAGTGTTCCTAAAAAGAAAGTAGAAGACCACATGAGGAACAATAAGTCAGAATTGAGCAAAAAGAATCATAATTCAAACCCTAATTCACTTTGCAAGACATGTAATGAATGCTTAATTTCACTTTAGGAGAACAGTGCCCTTTAACTAGGATAACTAAATCTAAAGTAGTGCCTGTACGTCAATGGAAGCCAACTGGAAGGAAATTTCCTGTAGGAGAACAGTGCCCTTTAATTAGGTCTACTTCCACTAGCATTCCAACTCCTACTGAGACTCGGGCGAATGATGCTTCTGTTCCCACTAACCAACTGGACCCCAACTTAAATTGGGGATCCGGCACTCCAAACTCTCTATTTTTGTCTGTTTTCAAATGCAGGTCGTACGGATTGTCCTTTGACATTTGGACTCAGGCTGCTCACAACATATGAGGGGAAATGATAATGACGTCTGTTCACATCAGTTCAGGCCTCGTTCTTCATTAGCTATGATGTCTGTTCAAATCAGTTCAGGCCTCGTTCTTCATCGACTATGACGGTTGAACACATCAGTTCAAGCCTCGGTCCTCAATGTCAACATGATGGCGTCTGCTGACATCTCTTCAGGCCCCGTTCATCAAAGAAAAGAAAGGCGTACGCTTAAGTGCGCTTTATCTTCGGAAGAAGAGGAATCTTCTTATTTATGACCATTCTCATCAAGCTTCATGTTCTTCTCATGCTCATTCAGTCATCAAGGGGATAAATGTACATTGGAGTATATTCTTATTCACCTGGTCTATCAAAAATGGCAGTTGGTCGTCATATGCAATTTTTGAGGGGGAGAAGGGTGAATAAACTATATGGTGATTGAGAGTTGAGAAATGGTCATACAAATATTCTTGTTTCTGACTATTCTCATCTAAAGGCTTCATACCTGCTCCATGCGCATTCAGACATCAAGTGGATCTACTTCCATCAGATGCAATTTCGTATGCAATTTTTGAGGGGGAGAAGTGTGAACAGTGGATCAACCTCATATGCACTTGTTCAATCAAAAATGGCATCCTCATATGCAATTTTTGAGGGGGAGAAGTGTGAACAAGTGAGCGAACAAACAATCACTTGTTGGGCATCTAATTATGACTACGGAATTGATCAGGTATCACTTATTTGGGGTTGAAGTTGACTTTCTCAAAGGCGTGATATTACTCTATCTTGAAGTCGGGGTTGGTTGGATGCATGACCTTCAATGATAACTTGCTCGTGCTTAAGATTTAAGTTGAAGACTTAGGTTATCTAGTTACCAGCAGTCGGGGTAACTATCACTTAAAGGAGTTACGTTGTAGTACTCAGTGTCACACGCCGATGACGTTGTGGATAATCGTAAGAGGTGTTAATGTCTCATACCGTGGTTGGGTATTGAGTACTTAGAGATTTCCTTGGTACACTAATTCTCTACACCATTCTTCCAACATTAGTGCAAGGTCAAGTCACGTCAACGGGGAATTCTACTTCAGTGTCGAGTTTGGTATATCGGGTTCGTTCCATCGGTCATCTCATCAAATAGCCTACTTGAGGGTTGGTAAAGATAGTCAGAGACAGTTTCGGTAGCTGTTGATTCTCACAAAATACATTTAAGCCAATTTTGTTCTTCTCACAAGATGTCAAGTATTTATGCGTAAAATGTGTTGCTGATTCTGAGGTATCAAAACCAGCAAGGGGGAAGGAGATATACATCTGAATGTACAACGAGTACACGTGATGAACTTTATACTTCTTCTTAATTGAAGTTATTCCGGGAAGACAAATGTCATAACCGCAGAGAAAATCAGTGTTTTAGCTCGTTCCTTTGGTGTATCATTCCAACTACGTGGGGGAAGAGAAAGTCAGTTTCTGATGATAAAAGAGGTACATAATTGTATGATGGTTCCTATGGTTAGTCAGTATCCTACTGAAGGAAATGTGGACATCCAGTACTCAGTTGCTTTTATGGTACTGTCTTGGTGTTACCATGTCGACTACATACGGGATTGAGTGTGTACTTCGGGTTTTTGGGCTTCATATAAGGAGACTGGCTGCATCACTTCAACTACTTAGGGGAAGTGGTCTCTGGATACTGTTGGTATGCGTTACTTCAGTCTTCAGCGGGAAGAAATGTGAGAAGAATTATTCAAGTGTGAGATGATTCGTTGCTGATCTACTTGATGATCCCCCGATCGAAGAATCTCGACGGTTATTCTTAAAAGGAGCAGCAATATTTAATGGGGTTTGCTACGGTTTCTGCTGTACACTTACCTTTCGTAAGCTTGAAAGAGAGCTTTGAAACTGCTCAAAAGGAAGATTGTCGGTTTGGGGGGAAGCTATCAAAGCTTCACATTGAGAAGGCTCAAGCTCAGATGATTATTTTGGAGCCTTGAAAGCTTTGGTGGTGAAAGTTTAAGAGATGTTGACTTCAGATTTCTACCACATGCTGAACATATCCTCATTCTGGTATTCATGTCATCATCGTCTTAAACTGAGTAACATATTTTGTACATATCTTATACCAAACTATTAATAGAAAATTATAGATCAAGAAAATTGTAAATAGAAAAATATAAAACCAACAAATTGTAAATAGAGAAACTTAAACCCAGAAAAACCATAAAAAATAAGAAAATTAGAAAATACCAAAAATAGTTTCATCTAGGCATGTCTTCTGTTTATCGATAACATTTACGGTCTTAGAAATGTCATTCAATAATGACACGGGACTTTAAATGAAGCTCGAGCAGAAGTTATAATGGATTGTTAAAACATGTCTCATGGCTTACTATTACTTTAGATAGCAACCCGCGCTTCAAAATGGGGAAAGCACGTCGCCAAAAAGACGGCTGTTCCTCCAACTGGGTGATGTTCACCTGGGCATGGATTACTTTATATCCATGTTTCTTCGATCTGATGTACGTTTCAGTGCATCATTTCTTGAAAAAGAAGAGAAATCTTCTTTGTATGCAAATAGTTTTCATTCTATGATTTTTCTGAAAATTATTTGTGAGACACTTGGTGATTATGTGTTGCTTGAAATTCTTTTAGATTTGGATTGTGCATAAAATTTGTCACTCAATCAACGACTACAAATCTTTAACTAGAATACGGGTCATTGATTGAGGGGGAGAGTGAATTCAAATCTTATATCATCAAACGTGTTTATTGATTAACTCATAAAAGGTTTTGTAATTAATGGGGTATTAGTTGAAGAGGAAATTGCTAAACTTTATATATCAAATGGCCAAATGTGTTAATTGCTAGAAAGTTTAGGACATTATGTGCAATTTGCTTATAGTATCCTAGCTTCATATAACTAGAAGGTTCATTTGTATCACTTTGGAATCCTCGTTTAATCCCCTAGATACATTACTACTCAAAATCTGAAAGAAGTTAGAAAACCCGATGTGTTTGATGTTCTTGAATACTCCAATGACATTTATATGATCTGAATGAATGAGTTTCAAATGTTGTTTGACTCTTGTTAGTCGATCGCTGCTTAATTGTTGTTGATATTGTGCATATGTTCTCAGGATTCGCTTAGGTATATAGCTATCATGATAGAATCATGTTCCTAAGATCCTGAATTGAATATTGAAATCTGTGTGAATTGCCATGTTCATGATTGCTATTTGCTCTTCATGCTAGATAGTGGTTTGATGTATTTCCTGATTGTGGTTTGATTATGAGATGAACTTGGTATTATAATGTGGCAAGCTGCTATGTGGTAGCTATTAAGGAATAGTGTATCTGTATGTATGTATATCTGTGTTGATATTATTATGCAGATTCCATAGCCAATATGAATGTGCCAGTTCCAGCTCTAACCATTTGATCAGATGTTCAAACTCTATTGATTGGCTCAGAATTCACCACGACAACAACATCGGCAACAACAACAACAACAACACTGTCATCACCACCACCACCTTCAGTGAAACAAAGCAATATTTATTCCGATCTCGCCAAGTGGGGATCTATAATACTTGGACGTTTTGTTGATGGATGGATAATCGATGTTGACCACTGACTCACTCAGAAAAGCGGGTGATTACATCATCTGCGCAAAAAGGTCAATATCATTTGTGTCATAATAGCCGACTTGTGCATAATAAGCAGTGAATCTCCCTCTTAGATTAAGGGGGAGCATAGTATGTTCCATTATCATAAAACATTAAATCGGACACATTTTCTCCCACATTTTCTAACTTATTTATATCAATTGGGATCACAAATCTCAAATGGTTTGAAATTTTTGATCGGGGGAGAGAATGTGATTTAAATATGAAATCTGATAAAATGTGATGTTTGGACGTAAATGTAAGCTCTCCCATATGTGCTAAACTCTTTCGTATATCGATGCACATATTGAGGGGGAGCAAATGGACAAAAGGATTTGGCATCCTATGTGAGCAAGGCTCAGACTTCACCAATGAATTGACGAAACATAAACTGTCATTAATCGAAAAGATACGTCCTGGCCGGGTAATAATTTCAAGCTGGTCTAACCAGTGATGTAAGCGTGTCTCGAAGAGGACGTATCTGAGTAGAGTGTACCGTTTCGAGAAACTTTCTGTGGACTTGACCAGGCCGGGTAATAATTTCAAGCTGGTCTAACCAGTGATGTAAGCGTGTCTCGAATCGGTCATGTTCACTGAAAGTGGATCAATTCAAAAAGTGCAAACTCCACCCAACATGTGCAAATTTATAAAACAATCATCCGAGCACATGTTGAGGGGGAGCATTTGAAAAATATAAAACTCTCAAGTGTTAGCAAAATGTGTTTCATAATCATGAACACTTTGAGAGATTTTTCAAGGATTTGGTTAATGGCAATTGTGGAAGAACACCAAAGACCGACCATTTTATTTAATGCATTGGAGCTATAAGGATGGTAAGGTTAGGTACAAGTTCCCACGATCCCGCCAGAGCCGGAGGGATCTACCCAGGGACAATCCACTAGTTAGTGTAGAAGTCCTTAGGTATGATTAAAAAGGAGAAAAGTGAATAAGGGAAGAGTGCCGACTGAGATGGAGCTAGTACTGGAACAAACCCAACAAGGTTCTAGTAATGAAGTCTCGGTAAGCATTGAAGGGGTTGAAGAATGAAAAAGAAATGTAAAGATATAGGGTGAAAAGAAAGAAGCCCTCTGATGTGCGTGTGGTATTGCTCTAATTTTATATCCACGATATGTCGTTGTGGTTTTAGCAGTATTCAAGTTTTAAATTTATATTTAGCCGACTTATCAATAACACACACTTTAACGAGCAGTGTACCCGGTCAGTATGAATATAATGGTAAGTAGAGTGTCGATCACTAAGATTGGAACGTATTATCTAGTTATTCTAATCAGTATTTTAATATCTTAAGTTAGCTATACAACCTAATCTAACGCAAGGGGGTTCAGCCTGAGAGACTGGCACGGTTTGGTTATGATTAAATATAAACTAAACTAATAGGCACGAATCAGCGAATAGCACACACGTACACAGATAAATACTCAAGACAATAAGAAGACCTGTCCTGATAGTTAAGTAGCTTGTCACTTGTTTTATTGCTAGTTTTATATGAAGTGTATAGTTTGATGCAACGCACCGAGATTAAGTCCTTTCTCGTTGTTTCTAATCTTATCGGCGAGTAAACCCTTAATGATTACTTATGACTATCCTATTTATCTTTCTTCCTACTTTTCTACAGACGATAGAATGCATAGGTGATAAAATAAATAGGCGAGGGCAGAGGCATGGCGACCCGATCAACGCTCAGCTAGACACAGAGGTTATCAATGCACTAATAAAAGTCACCAAAGACATCAACATATAAACTTTAATTAATGGGAAAGCAATATTAAGAGGAGTGCAATCTTTCCGTTGTCACATTACACAAGCCCATCAATCCTGATGAATTAAAGTTTACTAATACAATAAAACAAAACTACTTAATGAATTGAATACATGCAGGACCTTCTTACAGCTCTTGTATCTTCGTTCAAGGTGTGTCTTGTGCTGCTACTTCGTCTGAATTCGTCCTAGGGTTTCTGTCTTCTCGTACTTAGCTAAATGTCCAACTTTTTCAACTTTTTGAATTCGTCTGGTCTTGGGGTATTTATAGTTTCTGTCTGAGGTAAGATGCGGCGCATTGAATAAGTAGATGCGGCGCATTGACTTAACTTCACGTGGGGTCCAAGGTTATAATATTCCAGAATATTCGTACACCGCCTTGAGATGCGGCGTATCTTCATAACTGCATGCGGCGCATGTCCTTTGCCGTCTTGGATAATATCTTGTGAAATCTTGATAGTGATGCGCCGTATGTAATAAGTAAGATGCGGCGCATCTGGAGTAGAACAAGTTGGTTCTTCTTCGTTGACCAAAGTTTCATATGCAACGCATGACAGAATTGCATGCGTGCATTCTTCAAAGTCAGGCAATGGTCTTCAATCTCTTCATTTCAGCAGCCTTTTCCAATCTTGATCATTTTGCTCCATTTTTAGTCCATAATCGCTTAGTTTCACCAAATGCTTGTTTTTAACTGAGAATTACAAAAGTAAACGATTAAGTATCAATTCTCACAGATAATATAATAAACAAGTCAAATAAATAGGATAAATAACGGTAATAAAATGTACTTATTTGAGTTCATTACCCTCCTTACACTTTAGGCAGAAACCGGGTCAATTCATATGCTGTCAGAATCACTTGGTTGATTGCTGACATTGAAGACAAAGTATCATGGACCAAGTGATACGCTGCACATCCCTTCCTAGCTACTCAAGGTCCCTCAAAGGACTCTTGTTTCACTTGTCACGGAGATCAATACATTGCTATCATCCTTCTCACTCCGAGTTAGATGATATTGAAAAGGTGGCAGTCCTCTCCAGCCTCCGATCACTAAATCAAAACGCACTATTAAGTCTAGAGCCCAGAGATCATCACTAAATCTCAATAGGACACATTTCCAATATGCTTGCTGTTTCATACACCGTGAAAAGCAAGAAAATATATATGAAGAGTCCTACGCATTATCCTTGTGGTATTGCCAGAACATCCGAGTGATACGTAAAGTATTCACAATGAAGATGGAAATCCTTCTAGAGCCAACATCAAACAAGCTCTTGGTGGGTGACATGTGAGATCCTTCATGGATCAAACTTGTGACAACTGGAAAGAAACGATGGGGCGATTCTCATTTGAATCAAACTTGTTCCAGGAAATGGATTGACGGACGCTTTTGGAAAACCTTTCAATGTGCTCACCAACTGAATTTCGAGCACATTGATTGTGAAATTCTTCTAACAAAAGTGTTTTTGACAGAAATGTGATTCAATTTATAAAACCCTTGTCGTGTTGCACAAAATGTTTATCCAGTGACACGCAAGTGATTTTTCTAATCAATTTCTCGTCAATCAGTGGGTATTTAATTCACTGATTCACTCTACCGTGCTGTCTGCTTTGAGACATTCTGGTATGAGAACATGCTTAGTATGATGATTCTGACATTAATTTGTTGGAAGACTCATTACTACAAGCTGGAAATTCCTGCCAAGGAGAATCTTCTTTAAAGGGGATTCTACCTGATCACAGGTCGGTCTTCACAGAAACGAAGGTTAAATCCAACCACCACATCGAACGAATGACAAAGCCATATTCGTTCTCCAACTTTATTGCTAACTGTTTTATTTCAGATTCATATAAAGATGGCGATGGTGGTTCCTGATTCCAGCAGAGAAGTGTCAATCCACTCTCCATGCTCACACTTCCAATTCATTATCAAAGACATCATGATAGATGAAAGACCTACGACACAGCTTCCGCAACTCTGATGATAGCTATCATGATCCAGAAAAGTGTGAGCATGCGAGTCCAACAGTCACAACAAATCACATGGAGGCATTACTACAATGGATGAGCTCAGAGATTTATGGTGGCCGATGATCTCAAAGAAGGCTCCAAGATCACAACTTCTCATGATGACGAAGCCACAAGATGACTTGAAGACATATGTTGGATGATAACTTCAAAGAATACTCAAAGATCATCCAAAACAAAGAACAGTCATCGCAAGTTCACTGCTGAAGGCACAAAGATTTTTGACGTAGAAGAATCAAGGTCTACGAGCTATGAAGTTAAGATTCAAGGATAGAGTGCTAGAATTCAGAACGTTACTTCCGGGGTGACCTCCCTTAGGGGGAGATTGTTAGGAATATAAATATTCAGTTGAAGACTCGGTCACCCCGAGTACTTAATAGCACTTAATAGCTCGTAGGTTTATTAGTAATATTAGCAGTAGATTAGTTAGTATTAATATTGTGGAGTGGGTCGGGTCTTTTACCCACTGTCAGCTCGCTCCACAGCCCACTAGGGGCACCCTATGTAGTACTATATAAAGCCCTCTCCACCAAAGGAGAGGGTTGGACCTCATTTACAAACTAATCTAATATCTCTCTTGTTTCTCTCACTACAAGGTTCCCATTTCTCTCGCTACTTTCTTCTTCTATTCGATCCATCAAATTGTCCCAATCTTGTGTTTCTTTGATTGTGAATATACTAATACATTCATATTCTTCTAAGTATTAAAGAGTAGATTCCGCATACTCTTTAGTATTCACAAAGTTTCTAACATAGTTGTTTTGCATTTATCCAAAGTAACTCAACCTTTGTTCTAAGGGATAGATTTGTGTTTGGGATCAACATGGATGAGCAGAATGAGATGGCAAGAGAACTTCTGAGGAAGATATTTATGCAGGCTGAAAGATCAAGAAGATGAAGTGTTTGGAAGAATCCTCTCAGCATAAAAGTTTTAATTCAAGAAACTTGATGATTTGGAGGTAAATCACAAGTTTAGGGGAGGATTGTTGGGAATTAAAAGTCTTCATACATAGTACTGTCAAGTTAAGAGTTAATACTGTTCAAGTTACAGCTGCCAGTACTAATCAAGTTAGTACTGCTAGAAGGAAAGTTAGTACTGCTAGACTAACTTACTACTGTTGAAGGAAGATTAAGACTTTTAAAGTGATAAAGGCGTGTCAAGTGATTTGTATTGACTTATTCTGTGTATATTCTGTATTGTTAGAAAGATACGTATAAGATTAATATTATAGAAGATTTGTAGTTATCTTGTAAAGGACTCCTTAGTGTATAAAAGGAGATCCTAGGTTATGGTGTTTCATATGAATTTTTGATATATAGCTTCAAGGTTGTAAACCCTAGTACTACACAGAGTACTCGTATTATTGATAATAATATTGGAGCTTTTCAGTAACACAATTGTTCATATAGTTTACTGTTTCATTAATATTCTTCTAAGTATTAAAGAGTAGATTCCACATACACTTTAGTATTCACAAAGTTTCTAACATAGTTGTTTTGGATTTATCCAAAGTAACTCAACCTCAAGCTAAGGAATCAATCTGTGTTTAGGATCAACACTGATGCTCTGCATTCTACCAAGCACTAGAAAACTCTATCTCCAACCACATCTATTCCATATCCTGGACCTTCAATGTCATTATTGTCATACCTTGTAACGTAAAAAGTGTCCTGCGCTTCCCTAACAAAGTGAAGTGTTCTCACAGCCGGTTGAATGTTCGCTCTAACAAATGCTTTCCATTCATCATCATAAAACTGCAAATCATTTGCTCTCCCGCGTCTAAGTTGGCATACATATCTGCGCCTATCATTCCTATGGATGAAAAGGTATTCTTGATTGGAGTAAAAGTTATCAATGAACACTTGTGGCAAATTTTGCAAAATTTCATATGCTTAAATTCAAAATTATAAAAGTAAACTCATATGACAACCATATTTTTTCACTTTTTCAAACCTGAAAATTATGATAAGTTATTTGATTCAGAGGAAAAATAAACTATTACGGCATCTTCCCTGAAAAATTATACACTTTTACATATTTTACAAACAATTATAAAAGTTTCATAATAACGTATAATCTTTCACAAACATGAAATCCATAGCAACTAACAATTTATAATGCATATTTGGAATGCATTCTTAGTTAAAATCATTATAACATTTACATAATGATGTGTGATCTTTTACAAACATGAAATCCACCAAAAGTAACAATTTATAATGCATATTCGGAATACAATCTTAGCTTAAATCAAATCAGTTAAAAACTACTTGCATGTATAGGTTTCACTATAAACAAAACTTCAACTTAAATGTACAACATTAACAAAACAGAGCAAAAAAATATATAATATATATATATATATATATATATATCAAAATGAGATGTTCAGCTTTCTACAAATATTAGTATACTTATATTCACTTACAAAATAAGATCACATTTTATAAAATAAAAAAATTACCTTGATAGATTAAGTTGTTTATATTATTGTGTTCTTAAACGAATAATACAAAATGATCTAATTAGATTAATAGCAATCGAAAATACAAAGTTGTTAACTCTTAAACATACAAAAAAGGAATTTACAATGTACATGTCTTAAAGAACTCATCTTTGACGTCTGTACAACACAATTAGACATTTTAACTCCATCCGCTATCATGATGAATCCATTACCACTATTACCATGCTCATCAAAATGGCAAACAAGAACATACTGAGCATTCCTAATGTCAAATAAAACAAACCAACCTTGCTTAAGCCCACTCTCTTCTACATACTTTTTTCCATTCCTCTCCATATATCAGACCAACATCACCATCAACGATACGGGTCTTAAACTCATACACCGTATAAACAATCTTTGCATATAACCATTCACAATCTTTACGATCAGTAAGTTCAAACAATTTTAATGGAACTTTGAAACCACTTTCATCACCATTTTCAAACTTAACTAAAAAGGCCATCTGTAAGGTTTAACAAATTTAATGTTACTCACATGCAATGACATTTAAGTACATAATTTGTCCGAAAAAAATGATATCGTATTATTAGCTAAAAACAACAAACTGAAACACAATAAAACCTTTTCTAAACTAACATTTTGTATCACAATTTATAATGAAGAATGCTTACCACAATCTATAATCAATATGAAAGGAAAATGAAACATAGTGGTAATATACTAAAACCATTCTCATAATCCACCATAATGTTACTCACATAAAAAGTCACTTAAGTGCATAATCTGCCGTAAAAAACAATATCGTATTATTAACCAAAAACAACATACCAGCACGGTGAATACTGATTGTGATGGTTGGTTGGGTATATTGAGGTGAGTTTGGTTGATGATAGTAACATAAACTCAATTACATATACATTAAACTTGGATTGCACAATTTAAAAAGATTTTTGTTAACAATCCACAGATATATCTGCAAGAACAATTGGGAGTTTAAAAAATTGGCAACAATAACAGCATGCAATGACAAATACCAATTGGGGGTTTTTAAAATAAGCAACAATAACATCATGCAATAACAAACATAAACATATATATCAAAATACATATACTAAAAACCAAAAACATCATCTTAAACTTACATATGCAGATTAAAAATCTAAAAAAACCATAGTCGGATACAATAAGTACACCATCTTGCCCTAATTATCATAATAACAAGTAACCTAAATCGATATTGAAAAACAAACTCACATTGTATATTAGCAGAAAGTTCGATTCGAGATAGTGGAGAAACGCATTTGTTGATCCAATGGTTTTTACTTATTTTAATAGGGATTAGGTACAAATATTTAATAATATAAATAATCAATTAAAAATACAATAATTTAATATTTAAAGAATAAACAAAACATAAACAAGATATTAGACACAAATACTTAAAGATAAATGTCATTAGTTGCAATTAGAATAACTTAATACAAAGATAACAAATGATTTTTAACCAAAAAAAAAAAAAAAAAAAAAAAAAATCTATCTTTTAATCATCGAGTAACAATCCTAAATCAATCATTTAGTCGTCATCAATGTCATGTCCATAAGCCTGCATTTGCTCAACTAATGTTGATGCCTTTGGCAATTTTGATATTAGCTTTTTCATGTCACGAACACTGATTAGCCGACTGCCATAATAAGTCTTGAGCCAATCAATAAGCGTTCTGATTTCATTTACAACTGCAAATGACATCAACACAAAGAAATAATCATCATTTGAGCAAATACTTAAAACAATAATCTTAGATTATAAAAAATATACAGAAGAAAATATCATCATTGTTTATTGGTTTTGTTTCTTTTTCTTTCTTTTTCTTTTTTTTTTTTTGTTAACAATTTCCTTCGATGAAGATTTATCATTCATATCAAATACTTCTGTAGAATAAGTATTTGAAAAAAAAAAATTAGGGTTCCAAGAAGACAATTTTATCTTCTTTTTATAATGTATTTAAATGTAGATGGTAATCCTAAATTTATGCAACCGTTTTGTTTTTAAATAAGGAAAATATATAAGGATTAATATTTAACATATTTTGAATACATCTAATGCTAAGACTAATATAACACTTACCAAAATACGAATCTAATTTTTTATACAAAAATATTATAGATATCTTCTTATTATAAATTAAAAACACATAACACAATATTATCCAATATATATATATATATATACTAATCACAATCAACAAAAACGGGAAGAAAAAAAATGTGTAACGTAACTACGTTTATTGCACAATTTGTTCAGAGTTTTCAATAATAATCGGCGACAACCACACTCATCGATCAAATAAATAAGAATTATTGATTGGCTTATTATATGTTTTTTTAAATATGTTTATTGTATGTTAGGGCTTATTATCAATATTATTATTGATTAAAATATTTTAGCTTTCAAAAAACAATGATTACATAACTTTTATTATATTTAATGTTATAGCCCACACATATTGCCTACTATATTGGAAGAGGAAAATGCTTATATTCCATTACTTGAGGATGATGAATCTGATGTAGTTATGACTGATGAAGATAATGATTCCCCGACACAAGAAAATGATCATATTCCATTCATTCAAAACGAAGGAAATAATGTAGAGATGAATGATCGAGATACTTTTTCAGATTCAAATCAAACAATCCATGAAGATCATGATCACATCGAACATGACTACAATATCATTGAACATGATTCTTCTGAAGAAGATAGTGACACGGAATATGAAGTAGACAATTGGTATCGTCAAAGATGTGGAATTTGAAAACATATGAATGTTTACTTTGAGAATGACGTTATTTTAATATTATAAGATACAAGTTTCATTTACAATATTTATTTTACAAGTTATGATATGCATTAACTTTCAACATATAAGAATGTTTACAACTACAAACTCTCAACCGAATTAATTTAGCCGACACATATAGTGACGCTAGACGCCCCATCGAGGCGGGCCTAACATCTAGTGTATAATACATTAAACAATAATTCTCCTATACACAATTATTTAAAACATCCATTAATGTAAGTTTGAGGCAATCTTTTGTATGGTTATGGACATTTAAAAAAATATGTGAATTAAAAAACACTTATCATCTATTTTATGTATTTTAATAAAAGTTTAGTGAAATCCTAATCATTTTGCTAAATGTTTTTGCACTCTAGGGTCATTGTACTTTTTAAAAATGTTCATTTTGGTCATTGTAGTATTTTTGTGTGTATTCAAGTCATTGTACTATTATTTAAACTTAATAGAGTAAGTAAACTTTTGGATCTCATACAATAGAGTCACTCATACTCCATGTCAACTCCATCTAAACTTTCATGTCATAAATCCACATTATTAAGTATGACACCACATCCTTATTTTCACTGTCACAATTTTTTATTTTAAAGTTTTCTTTTTGCAAAGTTATTACTTCTATTTATATATTTTTATAAAACTTAGTTATATTATTTACTTCTAATTTGTATTTATTCGTACATCAGTTACAATCAACCAAGCTTGTTTATAAGTTTTAACAATCATAACTTAAAATTTTACAATTTTTAATAGTTTATACAATTCTTATGCACAACGCCAAATACGAGTATCGTGATACAATTGTACACCTAAACTTATAGTATGACTTGATGAAGACAATATTGAGATTAGTACTTTTGGTTTTACTCCACCACAAACATATGTAAACATCGCATTAGATTAACCAATTTAAGCTTGTTTAAATGTTTGGTTAGAATGTTAAATGTTCGGTTAGAATATGTGTAGCACTCGATCTTCACTTAGAATGAAGAACCGAACACCTTCCTCTTTATCACACAACACACTAGAACACTTTGATGACTCACAAACATATATTAAGAACAAGAAGAGAGTAGTGGATCTTATGTTAATTTTAGTCAAAGGTTTATTAGCTTCAAAGAAAGAAATAAACAATGACAAGGGGAAACACACACACTCTCTTTCTAACAATTATGAGACACACTTGAAACTAGAGATATGTGTGTGTGTTTATACGTACAACATAGCCAACCAAAAGGCTTGGTGGGCTTTTTCATGGACTTGATGTGGGCTAGTATAAGTATCACACTTATACACTTGGACTTTATCTAAACTAATACTACTAGCCCACAATATTAACTACATATTACATTACACACATAAGTTCTTTAAAAACTAATGACCATCACTTTTGAAATTATATAAATTAATTGCTAACAATCTCCCCCTAAGGGATGGTCATTTCAATGATGGTCCCGTGATTGTTCTTCTGAATGCAATGACTTGAACTTTTGTGAGTAAATGCATAATAGTCTTCAATCAATGTTCCTTCATGCGTTGTGATCTTCTAATTGTCTTTTGGTCTGACTTGCCTTGATCTGCTTCTTCTGATCCCGATGCATCGTCATAGTAGATGATGATGGAGGATGGACTTTCGTCGGTACCTGCATAAAACAGTTAGCAATAAATCGTCCAGCTGCCATCATATCGTGAGGCAAGATCCTTGGATCTCATTAAGACTCATACAACTTGTATCCTTTTTGATGAACACAAGTGTATTTCATAGGAAGTGTTCCTGTGAGATCTTTTGATGAATCTCATGTCTCTAGACTCAATAATGTGCGTTTTGTTTTTAGTCGTCGGAGGCATGGAGCAGAGTGCCACGTTTTCAATATCAACACATCTCGAAGTGAGAGGTCGATAGATTATGCAGTGTTCTCCGTGAGAAATGAAACAAATATCTTTTGAGAGATATCTGAGTGGATAGGAGGGGTGGTGCAAATGCGTCACTGGGTCCATGACGTCTTGTCTTCAATACCAGTATCACCTTAGTGAATACCGATAGCAGATGTATTGACCTGGTTTCTGACCTAAGTTTTCATGGAGGGCTATTTCTTTTCACCCTTACAAAAACTTTTCTTTTTCATTCTTCAACCCCTTCTTTCTCCTTTCTCATTATACTCCTTTTTTCACTCTTTCCTAAGGACTTCTAATGCTAAGCTATTGGAATAGTCCTTGGGTAGATCCCTCCGGTTCTGGCGGATCATTGGACATAACCTAACAATAATCACCTTATTACTCCATGATTATCCTAGATTAGATCACTTGCCATTAAAACTTTTTATGAAAAATCTCTCAACGTGTTTATGAGAAAAACACATTTTGTTAACACATTGAGAGTTTTGCATTTTTGAAACACTCCCCCTTCACATGTGCTCATGCATTTTTGAAATAGATTGCACATGTTGGGTAGAGTTCGCACATTTGAAATGATTGATTTTCAATGAACATGACCTTCGCGAGACACGCTTACATCACTAGTTAGACTAGCTTGAAATTATTACATGTGCCGGACATGTCTTTTCGATAACTGACAGTTAGTTTCGTCAATTCGAGGGTTATCACTGAGTCTTGAGATTCAAACCACATAAACTTTCTTTTTGATCACATTTTAATCACGTCCTCTCCCCCTTATGTTTAATAAACACTTAATCTCCCCCTCAAAAATAGCATGAAGTGGTATTTTTGAAAACAGTTGATTAAAATGAAACTTTTTGTGGAGAGATGGACTGATTTTAGCATGAAAAATGGAACATTTTGTTTTTGAACTCCCCCTTAAACAAAGCATATTATTAAACATTTGAGTTTAAAAGCAGTTAAGGGTGTTAGAGGGAGTCAATCTTGAGCACAAAATTCATTTAAAGATTTTGAAAAAATCTTCTTGAAATCATTTTGATTAAGTGCTCAAGGGTTTTGCGTTTCGCCATTAACATTGCGAGTCCTGATCGAAAATAATCAGAAGTCATTCAATGTAGCACGGGTTCCGTACTGAAATGCACGAAAGCCATAATGAAGAAATTTGAGAAACGACATGTTTTAGAAAAACATAAAAAATAACTCTCGCTCAAGCATCTGTACATGCCCGTATCATTGTTGAATGACATTTCTAGATACGTACAGAATATTGATTAGACGAGAGACATGTCGTAAGAAGAATATTTTTGGTTTTTGATGTTTTATATTTTTTATGGTTTTTTGAAATTTTCTATATTTACAGTATTGATATTAACAGGTATATATTTACAAAATATTTACAGGCGAAGCTTGTTGATTAAAATCAATAAGATTCGAGAAGACTTTCTAACTCTTCGAGAGTTAGGCTTCGCATTCCAATTCAACGAACTAAGTTTTCAAACCGCTCTTTTGGGAGAGCTTTAGTAAATAGATCGGCGAGTTGGTATTCAGTCTTCACGAAGAATAATTCAACAATACCCTCTTCGACATGTTTCTTTATGAAGTGGTAGCGGGCTCTAATATGCTTGGTCTTTGAGTGTTGCACTGGATTGCACGAGATGGCTATGGCACTTTTTGAATCACAATACAAAGGTATGCGGTTGAAAAAGAAACCATAATCTGTGAGTTGTGTTCTCATCCAAAGAACTTGAGCACAACACGCAGATAGAGACACATACTCGGCTTCTACCGTTGATAAAGCAGTGCAGTCTTGTTTTCGTGATGACCAGCCTACTAGTTTTTCTCCCAAAAATTATGCTCCGCCTGATGTACTTTTCGCTGTAACTTGACAACCGGCATGGTCTGCATCTGAAAATGCTATTAGTGTAAACTCCGAATCCTTCGGATACCAAAGACCCATGTTAATGGTTCTTCGAAGGTATCGAAAGATCCGTTTAACCTCTTGGAGGTGAAGTTCGGTAGGCCTTGCCTGAAACCGTGCAAGTAAGCAAACAACAAAATGAATATCTGGTCGGCTTGCAGTTAGGTACATGAGAGAACCAATCATGCTCCGATATTTCTTCGGATCCATGGGTTTCCCATATAGGTCAGCGCCAATCTTAGGTGAAGTGACCATTGGAGTTCCAACAGAGTCACAATTATCCATTCCACGTTTTTTCAAAATCTCAATTGTATATTTAGCCTGATTTAGAAAAATACCACGCGGGGATTGATGAATTTGTAAACCCAAAAAGAATTTTAATTCACCCATCATGGACATTTCAAATTTGCTTTTCATGAGATTTTCAAAATGTTTTGAATGTTGCGGATTAGTGGACCCAAATATGATGTCGTCCACGTAAATCTGAACAATCAAAATATCATTTTTGTATTTTCTTGTAAACAAGGTTGGATCAATTGTTCCTTTGGTGAAATTATTTGGCAGCAAGAAAGATGATCACTTGTCATACCACGCCCGTGGGGCTTGTTTCAAACCATAGATTGCTTTCTTTAGCTTGTAGACGTATTCTGGATGATCTTTGTCAACGAAACCGTCTGGTTGACTCACATACACTTCTTCTTTCAGAGTTCCATTCAAGAAAGCGGTTTTGATGTCCATCTGATAAACTGTGATGTTCTTGTGAGCGGCATAAGCTAAGAAAATCCTGACTGCTTCAAGCCTTGCAACTGGTGCGAATGACTCTTCAAAATCTATCCCTTCTTCTTGTCTGTATCCCTTTGCCACCAGACGAGCTTTGTTGCGAATTACAGTCATTTCTTCATCCTTTTTGTTTTTCCATAACCACTTAAGATCAATGACTAGTTTGTCAATTGGTCTTGGAACTAAATCCCAGGTGTCATGGATTTGAAATTGAAGAAGTTCTTCCTGCATCGCTTCAATCCAGGCATTATCTGCCATTGCTTCCCGAATGTTCTTAGGTTCTATGAGACTAACTGAGCAGACATAGATGCACATGTCGCAATCGGTGTTTAGTTGTTTTCTCGTCTGAATTGGTCTTGAGGGTTCACCAATAACCTGTTCAATCGGATGGTCTTTTGTCCACTGTAGTGTTGAAGGGTACCTTGGACTGAACAAATGTATGTTAGTCGGTTCATGTAATCTCGAAGATGATTCACCATATTCCGTTCCAAACGGGTTTTCAAAGACTTCATCGTCTAACACAGCATTATTTTGTTCTTGCTCATCAATTCTGGGTAGAACAATTTCAATGAATGGAGTTGCTGGAGTAAATGTAGATGATGTTGATGTTGAGGGAGTTGGTGCGCCAGCTTTGAATGTTGTGGATGCATCTGGATGTGGTGGTGGTGGTGGTGGTTGTGGTTGTTGAGTGGGTGCAGCGGAATGTTGGTTAGATGCATTTTTCGAAGCGCCACCATAGTATTCATCGTACATGAACTCGAAGAAATTATCCAGTTCTTGAGTTGTGGGTTGTTCGTCATGAATTGATTGAGCTCCTTGAGGTGCGAGTCCCGAACTGATATGTCCGAAATTCATCGGGTTAAGCGCGGGTTCTAGAGCGAGTCTCTCAGAAGCAATTTGTGAAATTTCATCAAATTTCACATTCATCGTCTCCATGATCTTTTTCGATCTCCTGTTATACACCCTGAATACCCTCGAGTTTTCAGAATACCCAATAAAGATTCCAATATCACCCTTAGCTTTCAACTTTCCCAGATCTTCCCTGTCATTTGTTGGATAGCATAAAGCGCCAAATACATGAAGATAAGAAATATCCGGTTTTCGGTTGTTGATCAGTTCATATGGGGTTTTATTGAATCTTGGATGGATTAGGGATCGGTTTTGAGTAAAACAAGCAGTAGAAACAGCATCAGCCCATAAGAATAACGGAGCACTGGAATAAATCAGCATTGTGCGAGCAGCTTCCACAAGAGTTCTGTTTCTTCTTTCAACTACTCCATTCTGCTGTGGAGTTCTGACAGCTGATGTCTGGTGAGTAATACCAGTTTCTTCAAAGAATGTTCTTAACTCCTGATTGACAAATTCCGTGCCATTGTCCGTTCTTACTATCCTAACTGGAGCTTGAAGTAGAACTTGAATCCGCTTCAGAAAGGTGATGATGGTGCTTGGTGCTTCGTCTTTTGATCTCAGAAATTTTACCCATGTATATCTTGAATAGTCGTCAACAATTACAAGAATATATTTTTTCCCATTTATGCTTTGAACTCTCATCGGGCCACATAAGTCCATATGCAACAAATGCAACCTATCAACCGAACTAGGTACGGGTTTAGGTTTGAATGTTGCTCTTTTGCTCTTTCCTTGCTCACATGATGGACATAGGTGTTCTTTGGTGTATTTAAATTTAGGAAGACCGGAGACGATGTTGTCTTTGGCAAGCTTGTTGATCGTGTCAAAGTTAAGATGGGACAACCGTCTATGCCACAACCAGGATTTTGTTTCACCTGCCCTGGTCATAAGACAAATAGGAGATGAAGAGGCCATTTGGTTTATGTCAATTGCATAGAGATTGGTGCCATGATTCCCAATTAAGAGATCATTCCCCACCAAATTCCTGACAAAACAAGTGTTTCTCCTAAAAGCAACCTCTAAATCAGCATCACAAAACTGCCCGATTGAGAACAGATTGTGTCCCAACCCTTCGACATAGTAAACCTGAGTGATCAAGTAATTCCCAAACAGAAGATCACCATAACCCAGAATAGCTGAAACATGATCATTCCCAAACCGTACAGTCCCCATGAACTGCCATAAAAAGTTGATCAGCAGCTTCAGATTCCTGGTCATGTGCTTGGAGCAACCCGAGTCTACGATCCAAAGACAAATTTCGATAACCTTCCATGAACAGAAAACAATTGCATTTGGAAACCGTATATCATTTGGTTCCGTGGGTTAGGGGGTGCCAAATGCAGCACACACAAAGATGGTTTAATTTTGTTCTAAGGGAACAACCTTTTGTTTGCCATTCTTACGTGTAAGCATTCTACCCGTTGGTTTCCATGCACACATCTTAAGATAGTCCTTAGGAAATAGAGTACTAGATATGGTCCTAGATACAGCAATGAGACTGTTAAGGTATCTAGTCTTAGCACTAGTTCGAGTAGGAACATCTTTCTGTTCAAGCTTATCATTCACATTATCATAAACAATATCAACACAAGCATTTTCAGACAAAGATTTCTTTTGCATTAAACAAACAGATTCATTACATGCATTCAAAACACTGGTCTGTTCATTACATCCAGATGATATTTGTTCCTTATTTGAAAGCTTTAAATTCCTAGGGTGTTCTTCTACTTCCTTGCATTCACTTTCAGAGACAGGCGATACTCTAGATTTCTTGTTAGAGCTCCTAGGCTTTCGTCTGCTCCTAGTGGTGCTTTCTAATCCTGTAGAAGGTAAGGCACACTCATTAGAATTTATGATGTTGTCCTGAGATGTTGTAGCATTCCTAGATTCATTTGGATTATCTTTCTTACTTTTGTCTAACGCCCTAGATGTTTTAGATGTAGAGGTAGACGCAGTAGTGGAACTAATCCTATAAAGGCCAGGCGCCATTACATTAGTGTTCTTGACAACAGCTTTCTCTTTTTGTTTCTCACTAGGCAAGGGAGTTGTTGGTGCTATACCCGTAGTTTCCTTTCCCTTCCCTTTTTGACATTCAAGTTGAGACTTCAAAAGATCAATTTGTTCTTTCAACTGTTTGTAAGAACGCACATACGACAGTTTGTCATACTTGCATTCTTCCTTTTTCTTATCAAGTTGTTTAAAATATGTGACGTTTTGCTTTTCAATCCTAAAAAGTGCCTTTTCATATTTTGAAACAATTACAGAAGCCTCAGCTCGAAGTCTTTCATCATCCTCAACAGAATATGTTTGGAAAATAATAGACATGATATCAGTCGATAGAGCTTCGAAGGAGAGAGAGTCATTTTGCTTTTCCAAAACTTTTATGTGTTCCAAGTATTCATTAGCTTCCTTCACTAAGGATTTGTGGTCCTTAACAAATTCTGCTGACTCTTTTAAAAGATTATTTTCCACATTTTGAACAACCGCATAGATTGCAGCAACATGTGGATTAATTTCTTTTTCAAAGATCCTTTTTAGTTCATCTTGAACACCCGGAAACCATTCAAACTTTTGATTGTTAATTTTGGAAGCCACAATACGTTGAAGTTTCTCAATTCTCTGTTTAAGATCAACCAAATATAGTCTAGCTGCACTTGTATCATAAGTGTTTTTAGATGCCATTTGTTCGATGTTAGACAAATGTTTTGAGACAGCTTTTTATTTTGTGAAAACCACTGGTTTTTGAAAAAACAGATGTGACTCCTTTTGAACAAGATGAACCCCAGCAAGTTTGTTAGCTTCATTATAGTCAATGGGTTTTATTTCTCTGTTCAATTGTCTCATTTTCTTTCTACTCTCTTCTGAAAGCTCAATCGTTTCACTAGAATCATAAATCTCAATCGGATCATGTTTATCATTTAGCACACTACCATTATATAACACATTCTGAACACTCTGAGCTTTCTTGAGATAATAAGGGTTTTCACAACCGATAGCCGTTTTCTTTAATGTATGTAAAATCGGGTTTTTATCATTTATTAACAAATTAATCGTTTGTGCAGAATGACCCATTTTTAAAAGTAAATCTTCCAACTTTCCAATGGTTTCCTTTTTGTCATTGATCTCTTTAAGAAGATCCTTTTCACGTTTTGAAAACCTTTCATTCAACTCCTTCTTTTCTTTTTCAAGATTGGAATAAGTTGATTTTTGTTTTGAAAGCTGGTTGGTTAGTTCAGAAATTTCCTTGTTTAGAGATTTAATTTGGTTATTCAAATTAACATCTAGAGTGTCAAATTTGATTTGTAAACGTTTCTCTCTTAACTCAGAATCTTTTAATCTAACCTCAAGTTCCGACTGTTTTTTGTTATGAAAATCATAAGCTCTTGCATTCACCTTATAACTCTCAAGCTCAGTGGTCAATTTTTCATTCGCGGCCTTAACATCGCGATTGACCTTTTTGACCTTTTCAATTTCAACACAAACAATTTTGCAATAATGATTCAAACATAGCACGTGTTTCCTCATCATTATCAGTATGTTGTGACTCGAATTCTTCATTAGGATCCATATCTGGAGTTACCAAATTAGTATTACTACAACTTGGTTCGTCCATGTATGTATCATAAATTAGATTAGGAGTCTCAGGATGCTATTCATTTTGAGGTGACATATCAAACATTTCATTATTGTGACATGTAGCATATGGTTGTACCTCAGAAACCGCATTAGTGTCAAAAGCAGGAGGTGCTTCTGAGTCTGTGTCGTACTTTGCCTCCTGGAGATTTGCCATAAAAATGCAGTTTGCATCGATGTCCTCTTGATCTTCATAATTGTCCATAATAGCCATGAAGTCATTCTCTTCTGCACTCAACTGAAGCCCAGCCATTTCCTTGTTTGCCAACATTAATGCTTTCTGCAAATACGCTGGATCCCTTTTATTCGGCTTGTCTGGACAGTTCCTAGCCATATGACCAATACCCTGACAGTTGAAGCACTTCATTACATTTCCCTGATTTCTATTCCCAGCTCCCTGAGCAGCAACATTCCCAAACTGATTCCCAGCATTCTGAACCCTTTGATTAGCAACAGCTGTACCCATCTGATTCCCTGCATACTGACCCACCTGATTACCAACATACTGCCCTGCATTCTGAGTACCCATCTGATATCTTGGAGCATATCCCTACTGATTCCCATATCCCCCAACCATCTGTCCTTGCTGTCCCATGTTGAAACTCGGCTGTGCAATTTGCTTGTTGCGAGTGTTCGATGAGATTCGTTGATTGTTATTGGTGGGTGTGGAGTAGCGTCCTTGGAATGCTTTTGATAGGTAAGCAAAAGCTTGAGTCAAAGCAGCAGTTGACTCATCCTGATCGTCTTGATCTGGGTGTTGTGGGTATTGTTGTTGTGGGATTACATGTTGTTGTTGTGGGTAGAACGGTGTTTGAGAGTTGTATTGTTGTTGCATGAATTGTTGGAATGAAGATGATGATGGTTGTGCATTGACCGTTGCGGGTGTAGGTGATTGGACTATGAGTGCAAGAGGATCTTGTTGTTTTGCTTGTTTCTCTTTTCTGACTTCATTTGCCTCTGCTTGGTTTTGTTTGAGAAAGTCATAGAGTTGATCGTAGTTCACCTCATGAAGATTCTTAGTTTGGTTGACAATAGCAACATATCGTCCCCATTCTTCTGGAAGGTTGTTGATGAACTTGATGTTTTGAACAATTTGTTTAGGTGATAAATTGTTTCTGATCAACTCATTCATGAGAGTGCAAAACCTTGTATAGTAAGATTCAATTTGTTCAGCTGGTGTGGATGTGAACTTCTCCCATTCAGTCAGAAGCTTGTTTTCCATGTCTTGAATGCCAATTTCTGTACCATAACAAAGACGTCTAACTCGATCCCACATTTCTTTGGCAGTTTCATAGCTATCTACAGCACAAAATATTTCTTGTGGTAGACCAAGTTGGATTAGATGCATTGCTAAGTGATCAGCTTCAATTTGCTTCCAATCTGCTTCAATGTAATCCGATTCCTCTTGGATTTTGTACGTTGGAGCGACGGGAGGTGTTGCAGTAGGATTTCCAACTGTTTCTTCAATCTCACGAGGCTGGAATGGACCTTTCTCGACGGAGTTAACCAAGAGTCTACCTTGTCCATTAGGTTTTGATCTCATATATCGTAGCATACGACTCGTCCAAGGAAGGTAACCACCTTTTTCTAACATTGGAGGTCGGTTTTCTGAACCTGCGGCATGTATGTCCTGTTGTGTAGTCATCTTTAAAATATTGTGTATGATAAAGTAGATTTAGGATCTTTGCAACAAAGTAGGAGATGTTGTTGTTGACGGTTAAACTTGGTTGTTGTTGTTGTAAAGCTTTGGTTTGTTGTTGATGATCGTTGAAGTTGTAGGTTTAAATGAACGAAACAAATTTAAATAAAGTTACAAAATTTGATTAGAGTATAATTAAGACAAAGTCAAAAGTTTACAATTTCGACAAAGGTTATGTAAATTGTAATTTAGATAAAATGACAATTTCTATAGAAATTTCTATTTTGACCACAATTTATATAAATTATGGCAAAATGTCAATTTAGATAGAAATATATCCAATTTATATAAATTGGCAATTTATATAAAATCTAACACTCTTATACAAGAGAGTAGATATCCGTTTGTCGAAGTATTTTACACTCTTATACAAGAGTTAAAATACCAAGTTCACTTTTGAGTTGACGAAATTACGTTCGAATCAAATCCTTAAAAGTTATTTAACTTTGAACTCAATTCACACAAGTACGAGGGCCAAAACTGCCAATTCTGGAAGTTCCCAAAGGCTGCTGGAAAGTACAGGGACTGAAATTGACAAATCTGAAAACTGCCCCTTTTTGTCCGATATCGCAAATCCTTCTTCGTTCGATATCGGAATTGGGCAAATATCTCGGACAAAGCTAAAGTCTGAATCGCGATAATTCTGTCAATTGCGATAAAACTGTCGCTAATTGAATTGCGATAGAATTGACGCTATGTGCAATTGCGATAAAACAGACAAACGATCTGAATTGCGATAGGAAATCTGAATTGCGACAGATCGCTGGCAGCTTCCAATTCCGATAAATTGCTGAATTCCGATAATTTGACTGATGAAGCGAATTCCGATAAATCGCAGCTTTCTACCAACTTTCACCCACTTTTTGACTTTTAGCTACTAGCCCGTGCTATCCCAATCTTGTCAGTCATCTTTCTGCCAACTTTTCACTTACTTTACACACTTCAATAATTCACCTTTTTCACTAAAATAATCAAAAACAATTCTTATACAAGATTTGTTTTGATTTTATACGATCAATGAAGTTAAGAACAAACCAAATCCAATCTTCCACAAGCTTAAACAAGTGAAAAAAAACTGGAAATAATCACAGAAACTTCTTCGAATGACCTCAAAACTAACACAAGTTTCTTGATTTTTATGTGGATCGAATGGAGTAAAAACACAAAGTGTTATTTTTCTAGTTAAAGAAGCAATAACAATGTGTGTTTTAAACTATAGGATCAAGCATAAAAATAAAGAAGCTCCTACCTTAAAGCTAGGCTCTTGAAACCACTTGTAGCACTCGATCTTCACTTAGAATGAAGAACCGAACACCTTCCTCTTTATCACACAACACACTAGAACACTTTGATGACTCACAAACATATATTAAGAACAAGAAGAGAGTAGTGGATCTTATGTTAATTTTAGTCAAAGGTTTATTAGCTTCAAAGAAAGAAATAAACAATGACAAGGGGAAACACACACACACTCTCTTTCTAACAATTATGAGACACACTTGAAACTAGAGATATGTGTGTGTGTTTATACATACAACAAAGCCAACCAAAAGGCTTGGTGGGCTTTTTCATGGACTTGATGTGGGCTAGTATAAGTATCACACTTATACACTTGGACTTTATCTAAACTAATACTACTAGCCCACAATATTAACTACATATTACATTACACACATAAGTTCTTTAAAAACTAATGACCATCACTTTTGCAATTATATAAATTAATTGCTAAGAATATGTATCAAAAAACTAATTAAATTTAACATATATAACTATTTTAATAAAGATAAGTATATATAGATTGTCAAAAAAATAATAATAATAAAAATAAAAAATAAAAATAAAAATGACGTGAGTTATTTGATGACATGGAGGTTGAAGTGGAGTATAGATGAATCAACTGTGTAAGTTCTCAAAGTTTAGTTAGTATTTTAAACATAAATAATAGTACAGTGACTTGAATGAACAAAAAAAACACTACAATGACCAAATTAAACATTTATAAAAAGTACAATGACCATTGGATGCAAAAACCCTTTTGCTAATAAATTCGATTGGAAAAAATCATACATTTCACGATACGAAGATTTTCAGGTGATTTATAAGAATGAAAATATGAAATTTTTTAATACCGTAATTTATATATTCATAAGCAATGTCATATATAGATTTACTAAACGTAAATTGCACGAACTAATGTATGTTTACATATTATACAATATTGTGGCGAATTTTACACATCTATTGACTAACAAGTACCTTTTAACGACAATTATCACAACCTCGAAATACTACTTACTACCGTTTTCTTATCACATTGCATGGTGATACACGGTTTGCCATTTTTATATGAAATAATATGTTGTAAAGTTGTTCTCGAAAATTCTCGCCATGCATAAAGTTATTATTATGAAAAGCATATAATCAAAAATATTGTTCGCTAAAAAATTTGATACATGATACCCGCCATCGTAACACGCGGATACCTATTAGTATTTGTTAAAACTATACCAACAAGAAGGTAAGGGTATTGAGAAAAAGTAATAATTGATTGCTCGTGTAAAGTCAGCTAAGCATTCCAAAAATAGAGTATATTTTCTGTTCCAACTATTCTCTATGTTCCTCTTTATTCTTAATATTCACAATATAACTATACTTAAACTCAAGCATCTAACATCCAAATATTATAATTGATATGAGATAATTTGTACATCGCTATAATTACACTGGACACGAGAGTTGCGATCTAATAGAAGGGATCAAAAATTTAAAAAGTAAATTGGACCATTAGATCTTCCATCCAAATAATCCTACGATCATTATTAAAATTGCAAATCCTCCCCTGGTCATTTTCCTTCTTTTTTATATATTTTTTGTCACATGGGAATTTGGTCATTTGATCCGTTTTTATATTTCATCCTCAAACTTCAAACGCACATATTTTTTAAACGATAAACTTTTACAAAAAATCGATTTCACTATAATTTCCAGAATTTAATTCTCTTTAATTTAGTATGCATATTGATATATAAATCACAACTTTTTTTTTCTTTAGATTTTAAGAGGGTTATGATTTTCTTAAAATTTTCGGCATATTTGGCCCTATTTTTGTCTAACTTAAATGTTGAATTATGCAATACTTAAAACATGAAAGTTGTAGATTTTTTGCCATTCTTTACACAGAAATTTGAATCACTTAATTCCGATATGATATGAGTGAGATATCGCTTTTTGAAAATGATGTTTTACACATATTAGTGCAAGCAAGGTGTTTGATAAAATGTCTAAAAGAGCTTTTTCTTATAAAAGTATATTTAAATGCAATAATTGGTGTACCAAAATACATTTTTTGTTATTTTCATTATTTTTGGCTTTTTTTTAATTGATGAACAAAACTAAATGATGGACAGACTAATTAATGAACAATAACCAACTGATGAACATTGTGACCTTAACTGATGAACATTGTAAATTTTTTTAGAAAACTGATGAACATTATGATTTTTTTTTTAAAAGTGAAACTGATGAACATTATAATTTTTTTTAGAAAACTGATTAACATTATGATTTTTTTTTTGCTAGAAAACTGATTAACAACGTAATCTAACTTATGAACATTATGATATAACTGATGAACAAAAATAAAAAGAACTGATGAACTGATAACAAATGAACAACTTTTTTTATTGATGAACAACACTTTTTATTAATAAAAAATAGTAAATCTTTTGCGAGGCTAAAAATCTTGTTAATGTCATGAGTCTTAATAAAAAAAAAAGTAAATCTCCCATTAACAAAATTTCGTTTTTATTAAACAAAAATAAAACGGGTGAGGCTCATGAACAAAAGTAATATGGGAGATAAAGTTCATAAACAAAATTATATTTTAATGAATAGAAGTAATGTGGTCGTTGCTATTGACAGACATACGTAAAACAAGCGGGGGATATTGTTGAAAAAAAGTAAAATGAACGAGACAATTGATGAACGAAATCTTTTTTTGATGAACATAAGTAAAACGGTCGTGGCCACTGATGAACAAGAGTAAAATGGTTGGTGCTATTGATGAACACAAGTAAAATAGGCAAGAAAGTTGATGAACAAAATATCGTTTTGATCAACAGAAGTGTGTCTTGTTCATCAGTTCTTCAGTCTTGATCAAGATTAAAACAACAATAATTGATGAACAATACTAATTGATAAACAAGATTAACTCATGAACAAGACTAATTGATGAACAAAACGTCATCTTTAACGTGTGATATCTCACTCATATGACATCGGATTTGAGTGAATAGATAAACATGAGTAAATATTGACCTAAAATATAAAACTTTTATGTTATGCAATTTTTCTAATTCGAATTTAATATAGGTCAAATTTATGCTCAAAAACGCAATAAAACACAATACGTACATTTTAAAAGAAAAATTAACGATTGAAAAACATCACTTTTTGAATCTTACATTAATAAAATGATTAATGATGCGTTGTGGTACAAAAATTGGTGCATTTAACGCAATTTTAACACTAAAAATCTAAGCTAGACATTTCATCAAACACCTTGTGTGCAACAAATATGACTAAAACGCCATCTTTAACGTGCAATATCTCACTCATATCATATTCGATTTGAGTGATTCAAAATTCTTGTTAAAGGGTGAACCAAAGTCTACAATTTTCGTGTTTTAAGTATTTCATGATCTGGCAATTTTGAAGGTAAAAAATAGGGTCGAAAGTTTATCTAATGAGGATTAAAATTTAAAAATTATGGTTAAATCGGTTTTTTCTAAAAGTCTGTCGTTTAAAAGATATGTGCTTTAAAATTTGAGGTGGAAAAGCAAAAAATGGGTAAAATGACAATTTTACCCATGACGGGATTTTTTGAATATTTAGGCGGGAGGACACGTGTCGCATGGAGAGCACTTTTTACACTTTTTATTTTGTGCCCACTTTCTAATTGATCCACCACCCTGGACGAGTTACCCATTTTCAACAATTGCATCGTGTGTGTATATATATATATATATATATAACTCATTTCGCTCATTTCTAGTGTCTCCCTTTCGCTTGACGTAAATAAAATCTCAAACAAAAAGAAGTATATGCTTTCTGCGAAGTGTGTAATATATATATATATATATATATATATATATATATATATATATATATAACTCATTTCGCTCATTTCTAGTGTCTCCCTTTCGCTTGACGTAAATAAAATCTCAAACAAAAAGAAGTATATGCTTTCTGCGAAGTGTGTACTGTGTAATGTACAAATCTGCTTGACCTATTGTGCGATAACCATTATAAAATGATTTATAAACAATTATCATTAACTTTAGTTCTTCATAGTTAGTGACGAAATGACTAATAGTTATAAGGTGCAGTTCATTAAAACTATACAAGACTTGACACTTTTCTCGATGATGTGTTCAAGACTTGACTTCATGGTAATACCACTCACTAATAACTTCAAAATCTACCAAAAAATTGCTTGTGTCAATAGTAGTATAAACTTTTTATCATGTTTACGATGCTACAAAAACATAAATTAAACAAGCAAAGTATGTGTTTTCCTGTAAAGTCAAATTCTAATTCCGATGAAAGTAAAAGTTTATGTAAAGTCAAATTCTAATTCCGATGAAATTAAAGTTGATATGACATTCATAGATTGTCATGTTATGAGAAAAGTTCATTTGCTTACCCTTATTTTGGTGCTTACTGAGGGAAAAATCTTCATCATACATTTAGTTTGATTTAATGGTGGAGATTAATTTAAGATTTAACCCTTTAAACCTATTTTTCCCTGAATATATAAAGTTTTTTTTTTTTTTTTTCATTTCCCATTCGACTCATTTTTTACACACACTTCGTGTATGTTTTCTCCCAAACGCTCTCCTCCGTAAATCAGCACTCCATCAATCGCTTTCCCAACCGCTCCCTTCCATAAATCAATCGTTCATCTTTTTCATCATCATCATCAATTGTTCATTCTGTTACAGTATCATCATCATCATCATCATCATCATTAAATTACTTTCTGATCATCATCAATTGCTAATGGCTTCTTTTGATCAATGCTCAAAAAATCTTCTGGAAACAAGAAATATTCTTCTCTCCAAACCGCTATCCAATCATATCTAATACTTTTATCACTATCATTGCAGCAAATTGATTCAGTTTTATAATGCATATCAACTGTTTGATGAAATGCCTGAACCAATATTGCGCAAGCTGTGTACTTTATTTCATGATTCATTGTTTTAATAGTCTTGATAGTACTTACGGTTATGATTTCTTAATTATGTTAATGCTTGGTGTCGGTGTTTCCTCAGGCAAAAACCAAGCTGAAGCAGCAGATGAACAAGCAACATTTGCTCCTTTGATTGGTTCATCAATCCAATCTGCTACTGGAGTCGTTTCAGTAGGGTGTTTCAGGTATATTTATTCACAAAACTTCATTTATTTATATTTGATGTATAGTTCTTGGTCTTCTTAAAAGAATTCTTGTTTTAAAAATTGGGTACACATCAAGGTTACTTAATAATACGTATAATAATAAGATAAGTGCTCTAAGCTTCGGATTCGAGATCGGGCCTTGGATCCTTATTTCCGGAAGGCGTTTAGGTCTTGGCTACCCTCTTGCACCGGACCTTGGACCTCTAGTTCAGGAATGTGTAAGGTCTTGGTCTAACCACCTTGGATCCTCATTTCAGGAATGTCTAGAGTCTTGGAACACTCCGTTGTAACGGCCCTTGGATCCTTTATTTCGGAAGGTGTAAGGTCTTGGAACTAAACCGTGAAGCTACGTCGTTTAGGGTATGCAAGTAAAAAGTTAGTGATAAAAAAAAATTAAAAAAAAATGGTGATAAATAAAAAAGAGAAAAATGCAAAAAAAATATAAATAAAAACCTTGATGTGGACCTCATTTTCAAAGCAACGGTTCTCGAGAGAAGATTGAAAACTACTTAGCGTCTTAATTTAGTATCTTTATCGGACTAAAAATTATCGAAACGAGAAAATATGAAGCAATTCATTTCTCACCAAAAATAAAATAAATAGAGGCAAATTAGGAAAATGGGAGCAAGAGGTAATTACACAAATATCTTCCATGGGTAGTGTTGGCATCTAACTTGTAAATAGACAATGATTTCGTTTTTAAGCTTAGTTTGGGGACTCGTGAAAAATCAGGGACGACGAATTTTATCCGTATGGTCACTTCTTTATGAGTCGTGTTTCCTACTCGTTGACCCTAAAAATTATTGATAGATAATGATTGTCAACAAAGCCGTCACCTAAAATTGAGAAAAATACAAAAATAGAATAAAAGGGAAATCGGGGAGTTTTTAGAACTTAAGATTTCTTGATCTCTTTTGAAAATTTTGCTACTTCTCAAAGTTAGTAAAAAGAGATTGGAAATTTTTGGATTTAAGCGTGTTTTTATAACATTGCGTGAGGACACAGCAATATCTTAGTCTGGGGGATTTTGGTATGTGCTTAAACACATACCTTTATTTGACCAAAACCCGACCAAAATGACCAAAAACTAACCAAAATGCCAAAAGATATTCGTGTTTTTGTGTTTATGTTTATGCAGGCAACTTATTAAAGAAAAAGGACAAAAACGAAGAAAAATCCGGAAAACACGGGCACGAGACGTGGAAAGATATTTATAGAGCCGAAGCCGGGGAAAGATTCGTCAAAAAAAGTAAAAAAAAATAGCCTAGATAGCTTGTAGCTTTTTCAGTGCTTATTCTGATCTTAAAAGTTGATTAATAGGGTTAAAGTAAGCTAGTAGTTAAGTGGTATTCAGAATCTTAGCTTAACATTGGGTGATTTCTTTGAAAATTTCAAAAACAGTTGCTAAAGTAGTGTTTGGTTCATAATTGGTTTGTGACCCAATTCAGTAGGTACTGTTCATTTGCAAGTTTATGAACTTTGGTTGAGCTTATTTTAGGAGGATTAAGCTGTTGTTGTGAGTATTTAAGTTGATTTGGTGCTTTTTAAAGAATTTGGTGGACTAGTGCAACTTGTAGGATCACAACTGCCCATATAAGCTTGTAATAAGCTAGAGCTTATTTGGCCTTAGTTTCTGATCAAGTTAGGCTCTAGATAGTAGATTAAGTGTGGGATTTCAGTTTCATACTGTTTCATTAAGTTTTGATAGAGTTGAGTGCAAAATTCCATCTCTGCTGCATCAGGCCCTTAAGTGCAGACCTGCATTTTTTACCTCAGCTTTTTACTGCTTTTTATCTGCTTATAACTCTGAGATTTCTGCATTATTTTTGGTTTTATATGTAGCTAGTAGTAGTAACTTCTAGATTCTGAGCTTTATTTTCACTAGTAGCTTATACAAATAGCTTTTAATCAATCTGCAATTACACCACTTAGTCATTAGCAGACCTGCGACATTTTTTCAGTTCCACATTCATCTGTTCTTGGGTCAAATTAAGTGAGCAATTGGCCACAAAATTTAGGAATTTTTGGAATTAAAGTAGCTGGTTATATGAACTCTTAGTTTCTGCTTTTTGGATTTCAAAAATTAGCTTATGTCTGGCTTTTAGAGTAGCTGCAAAAAGGCTGATCACCCATTTGTTTTTGTCTAAGTTTAAAACTGTTCCATTGCTTATCTGCTTATACCTTCTGCTTAATTGATCATTTTCAGTTGTTTTGAGCTTAAAATAGTTAGGTAATCTGTCCCCAAGCTTCTGTCAATTTTTGGCCCTTATTTGCTTATTTTTAGCTTATTTTGCAACTGCTTATTTACTGTTACAGCATTTTAGCTTAATCACTTTCTGAATTTATTTTTCCTAGATTAGAAATTTAATTTTAGATTTACTCAGATTTTTCCAGATTTTTCCTAGTTGTTTTAATATTTTTAAATCATTTAAATAGTTTAAATTGGTTTTTAATTCATAAAAAATAATTAAAAAATCAAAAAAAATATTTTTCTTTTTCCCAAAATTTTCTTTTATTATTTAGAATATAGGAAAATTATTTTCAAAATTTTAGGGCTTAGAATTTAGCAATTCACTTTTATTCGCGTTTTTAAAATTCGTCGCGTAACGTTTTTAAATTACGGTTTTCGTTTTTAAGTTTACGTGCTTAGTATAATTGTACCCTTAGCTTAATTAGTTGTTTACGTTTGTTATTTTATTATTCGTAGTGTAGAAAAACCAAAATCCTCTTTTTAATCATCATTCACTTCACGAATCACGTCCCAAGAACACAAATTCCATTCGATCTTCGTCGGGACAACGAACCTAGGGTTTTGCATATTTCCTTTGCAATTCTCCTTTTTGGGATTTAAATTGGTTAAATCAATTTTTGGCGCCGCTGCCGGGGAAGGTTGACGAGAATTCATGATTATGTTTTTCGATTCGTGTTTTGAAGACCCTTCCCTCGGAAGTTAATTGTTTTTGTTATAAAAGAAAAATACAAAAAGAAAATAAATAAAACACTTTTCCTAAAGTGTTTTCAAAAAAAATACAAAAATAATACATCCTCACTTTCTTGAAAGTGTTGTAAACCATTCCGAAATAACAACAAAACAATCGTGAAATCATTTGATTTTCGGATTATTTTTCGATTACAACCTATACAAGTGGTTTAAGGATGGTTCGACATTAAATTGACGAACCGAAAGAGGCGGGTTTTTAATTAGCTTCGGCAGACCTTTGCTTCTCCGCCACTCTGCGCGTAGTCGTAAGAGAAACGAATATCGATTGAGGGATCGGTACCAAAAATATTGTGATAAATTTTTCCTTAATAAAAATCCAAAAATAGTTTATTTTCAAATTTGGTTTTTCTTTTTAATTTTTTGTTTCTTTTTGGTGTATGCACACCCGTTCTTCTTCTTCTCAACCTCTTCTTTCACCGCTCTCAAATCCAGAGAGGATTATCCGTCATAACAAACCGTGTTCATTACTCAACCGTTGAGGAAATGGACGACAACCCAAACAATCAACGCCCTCCGGTGGGTGATCAAAATGCCAATCCGGCTCCCGATCTCCGACCAATGGAAGAATTACTCCAATCACCTTTCAATGGTGGTGGCAAAGCAATCGTGATACCCAATATGTTTGCAAATCAATTTGAAATAAAAACTGGGTTACTTAATCTGATCACCGGTATTTCTTTTCACGGCTTTGAAAATGAAGATCCTCATTCCCATATCCAGAAATTCATTGACATCACGGAAACACTCAACTTAAATCACGTTCCCCACAATGTGCTTAAATTGAGATTATTCCCTTTTTCTCTGGTAGGAGCAGCCCGGACTTGGCTGGACAAGGAACCTCCTAATTCGATCTTTACTTGGGATGACTTAGCCTCAAAGTTCGTGAACTACTTTTATCCTCCTTCTAAGACATCGAATCTCAGAAATCAAATCACTCGATTTCAGCAAGCTTTCGATGAATCGTTCAACGAAGCTTGGGATAGATTCAAAGAGTTGTTAAAAAAGTGTCCTAATCACGGATTTTCAACCTTGCTCCAGATTGATACTTTCTACAATGGGTTGAATCCATCTGATCAAGATTCACTCAATTCTGCTGCGGGTGGAAATTTTCTGACTAGGAACACTCAAGAAGCTTTGACTATCATTGAAAATAAAGCCAGAGTGAGGAGTTCTAGAACCAGAGCTCAAGTTTCAAATATGAGCAACAAATCTGATGGTAATAGCAAAACAGATGAGGCTCTTGTCACTATATCCAAACAACTTGGGCTCCTACTTAAAGAAAGATCTTCTCAACAAGTCAATGTTGTGAATCAAAAATGCGAGATTTGTGGTGGTCCACATCCTTATTATGATTGTCAAGCCTCCGGTGGCCAAGGTTCGAATGCTACCGTAGCATCAGTAACCTACAATCAGATTCAAGGATTCCGTCCTCAAAATGCTAATAACCAAATGGGACCACCCGGCCTTTCTCCATTCCACAACAATCAAAACCATTTCCCTCAACATTACAATCATCAAGTCAATGTTCTAAAACATTACAATCATCAAGTCAATGTTCTAAACCAAAGTTGTGAAACTTGTGGTGGTCCACATCCGTATTTCGAGTGCCCAGCCGCCGGTGGCTACACTCAAGAGAGCGTTTATGCTGCTTCGGGATCCTATAACCAGGGAGGTAACGGTTACCAACCACAAGGAGACCGTAATCTTCTCAGCTACCGTTCTAACAATTTTCTTGGACCACCCGGTTTCACTTCAAATCAAAATCAAAATGTGCCAAATAGAAATAACCAAAATCAAAATCGGGTGAATCATGGTAACCAAAACCAAGGAAATTACAATCAAAGTCAAACTCATGGTTACCAAAATCAGGGAAATTTTCAAAACAACCGAGGGCCAAATCTTAACAATAATCAAAATCAAGGATTTTTGCAAAACCAATCGCCCTCGGATGAGATATTGAAACAATTACTTCTTCAAAACCAAAATCAACAAAAAGCCCAGGGAGAAACAATTAAGATGTTGGTTAATCAGATGTCAGCAATCCAAAAGTCTTTAAATGATCGACCCTCGGGCTCTGGAACTCTTCCAAGCAATACGATCGCTAACCCGAGGGGCGATGTTAAGGCGATCACTACAAGAAGTGGTGTTGCATATGATGGACCCACGGCTCCGACTACCTCTTCTTCTCTACCTCCCAAGGTAGTCGTCCGTGAGACCGAGGCGACAAAGGACACGGAACTTCCTGCTAACAATGGAAGGACCGAAGACGTCCAACCTCCGGTTGTCCAACCATCTAAGCCAAAGGTTGTGCTTGAGCCCGAAGAAGCTCCCGTAAAAGCAAAACTTCCGTATCCTTCAAGATTGAATGATCAAAAGCTCCGCGAAAAAGCTTCAAATCAAATGGAAAAATTCTTTCAAATCTTCCAAGATTTGCATTTTGATATAAGCTTCGCGGACGCTTTACTTCTGATGCCTAAGTTTGCTTCCACCATCAAAGGATTATTGAGCAACAAAGAAAAACTTTTTGAACTAGCAAAAACACCTCTTAATGAGAATTGTTCAGCGGTTATCCTCAAAAAGCTTCCGGAAAAGCTTGGAGATCCCGGAAAATTCCTCATTCCATGTGAATTTCCGGGAATGGTTGAATGCTACGCCTTGGCCGATCTCGGTGCTAGCATCAACCTAATTCCGTTGTCCGTATGGAAAAAACTTTCTCTGCCCGAACTCACCCCCACTTGCATGACCCTCGAGCTAGCAGACCGAACCATAACCCTTCCTAAGGGTGTAGCCGAGGATGTCTTCGTAAAAGTGGGGAAGTTCCATTTCCCAGCCGACTTTGTGGTGGTTGATTTCGATGCAGACCCCCGGGTTCCTCTAATTCTTGGAAGATCATTCCTGAGGACCGGGCGTGCTCTAATTGATGTTTATGGTGAAGAAATAACGTTAAGAGTTGATAATGAGGCCATAACCTTTAACCTCGACCGAACTTTCAAATACTCCTCCAATCACGATTCCGTCCCGGTTAATCGAATTGATGTCATTGATGTTGCCTCGGAGGAGTATTCTCAAGAAGTTCTTGGATTTTTTGATAAATCCTTTAGTGGCAATCCCACTCCTTCTTCTCAACCTATTCTTTCCGACCCTTCCCCGCCCCTCACTCCGTTTGAGGGGGTGATTTCTTCTTGGAAGAGGTCGAGGACTTTCTTGCTATAGAAACACCAACTTCACCGGAAGTTGATGATTCTTATCTTGATCCGGAGGGAGATATTCTTTTGCTTGAAAGATTATTGAATGAAGATCCGACATCTTCTCTCCCTCCGATGAAAGAAATTCGAAAAGAAGAAATCAAAGAAATTAAGCCGTCTACTGAGAATCCTCCGGAGCTTGAGCTCAAGGATTTACCTCCTCATCTCGAGTATGCTTTCTTAGAAGATACCAACAAATTTCCCGTCATCATTTCTAAAAATCTTAAAGATGAGGAGAAGATCCAACTCTTAGACGTGCTCAAGAAACATAAGAGTGCCATCGCTTGGCAAATCTCTGATATAAAGGGCATAGACCCTCGGTTTTCGTACTCATAAGATCTTATTGGAAGATAATTTCAAACCCGCTGTTCAGCAACAGAGACGGGTTAACCCAAAAATCCATGATGTCATAAAAAAGGAAGTTCTTAAACTCCTTGACGCAGGGCTGATTTATCCGATCTCAGATAGCTCATGGGTTAGCTGATGAATTTAAATAAGTACATTTTATTACCATCATTTATCCTATTTATTTGACTTGTTTTATTATATTATCTGTGAGAATCGATACGTTAATGTTTACTTTTGTAATTCTCAGGTAAAAACAAGTATTATGTGAAACTTGGCGATTTTGGACTAATTATTGAGCAAAACAAGCAAGAAGTTAAGAGTCTACTGAAATGTACAAGATCAAGATTATTCTGCTCCAGATATGCCGCATCTTACTTATTATATACGGCGCATCACTATCAAGATTTCACAAGCTACGATCCAAGATAGCAAGGACATGCGCCGCATACAAAAATGGAGTTACGCCGCATCTTCTGGCGGTGTACGAATATTCCTGAATATATTAATCTTGGACCCCACGCGAAGTTAAGTCAATGCGCCGCATCTACTTATTCTATGCGCCGCATCTAGCCCTCAGACAGAAACTATAAATACCCAAGGCCAGACGAATTTCAAGACTTTTGGTACGTGCGATATACGAAGTACAGAAACCCTAGGACGAATTCAGACGAAGTAGCAGCACAAGACACACCTTGAACGAAGATACAAGAGCTGTAAGAAGGTCCTGCATGTATTCAATTCATTAAGTAGTTTTGTTTTATTGTATTAGTACACTTTAATTGGTCAGGATTGATGGGCTTGTGTCATTGATTTAATCATGCACTTCAACTCCCCTTAAAATTGCTTTCCCATTAATTAAAGTTTATATGTTGATGTCTTTGGTGACTTTTATTAGTGCATTGATAACCTCTGTGTCTAGCTGAGCATTGCTTGGGTCGCCATGCCCCTTCCTCGCCTATTTATTTTATCGCCTATGCATTCTATCGTCTGTAGAAAAGTAGGAAGAAAGATAAGTAGGATAGTCATAAGTGATCATTAAGGGTTTACTCGCCGATAAGATTAGAGCCAACGAGAAAGGGATTAATCTCGGTGCGTTGCATCGAACTATACACTTCATATAAAACTAGCAATAAAACAAGTGACAAGCTACTTAACTATCAGGACAGGTCTTCTTATTGTCTCAAGTATTTATCTGTGTACGTGTGTGCTAATCGCTGATTCGTGCCTATTAGTTTAGTTTATATTTAATCATAACCAAACCGTGCCAGTCTCTCAGGCTGAAACCCCCCCTTGCGTTAGATTAGGTTGTATAGCTAACTTAAGATATTAAAATACTGATTAGAATAACTAGATAATACGTTCCACTCTTAGTGATCGATACTCTACTTACCATTATATTCATACTGACCGGGTACACTGCTCGTTAAAGTGTGTGTTATTGATAAGTCGGCTAAATATAAATTTAAAACTTGAATACTGCTAAAACCACTACGACATACCATGGGTATAAAAATTAGAGCAATACACACGCACATCAAGTTTTTGGCGCCGCTGTCGGGGAGTGAATTGTTATTATCTGTTAATTTGATTAGTATTTTAATTAGGTTTTAATTTTTTCTAACCGCTAACTCTGTTGTATATTAGTTAAATTGCATTCATTGTATTATTTTGCATATTTTCTGTTTTTGTGTGTTTTTATTTTTGTTTATTTTCGTTTGTTTTTGTTTTTGTTTTTGTTTTTATTTTTCGTATTTTTCTTGTATTCTGCTATCGTTGTACTGAGCTAATTCAAATGATACGGCGCATCTATTTTCATAGATACGGCGTATTGCGTTTAATTTTTATAAAATACAACGCGTTTAATAAATTCGATACGACGCATCTTTCCCCAAGATACGGCGTATTCTATTTTTAATAAGAAATTTTTCTAAACGTTAACGCCATACGACGCATCTGTTTTGACAGATACGGCGTATTTATTATTTTAATTAAAAACAGTTTTCGAATTTTCAAACAGATACGACGCATCGATTTTTATCGATACGGCGCATCTTCTGAATCAAAAATCTTGTATTTCAAAACGTAACGAAAATACGGCGCATTAACTTTTATTAATACGACGCATTTAATTTTAAATACATATCGATTTTTGATAATTAAAACTGATACGGTGCATTCTAATTATAAGCGGCGTATCTATTTTCTGAATAAAAGTCTGATTAAATTTTAACGATTATAAGATACGGCGTATCCAACTTTTTGGATACGGCGCATCGTCTGCAGATATCAGTTACTTTAATTTTTCGTATTCCGTTTTCGTTGTTGATTTTCTGATATACTACTTTCTTGAACATACCCTACTGATGCTTTTGTGATAGTTTCAGGAAGTGCATGACCAGGAGTTCAACTAAGAACTTGATTACACCTTTCGAAGACCCTGAACGAGCCTTTCATTCGCTTAAAAGGCTTTTCAACACAAAAAGCTTTGATATCTCAAGTTCGTTCGAGCTTGATTATTTTTCTGAAGAGAAAGAGGAAGAAGAAACAGAAATAATGGCAGAAAACACTACTATGGAGGAATACATGAACAAAACCCGTGCTGATTACACTTCAGGAGTTGCTAGACCAAAGTTTAATGAAAAGTCTAAGTTTGAGTTGAAGGGTCAGTTTCTCAAGGAGCTAAGAGAAAATGCTTTCAGTGGATCGGAGCATGAAGATGCTAATGAACATGTTGAAAAGGTCCTCGAGATTGCAGATTTGTTTACTACAGAAGGAGTCTCTGACGATCAACTTATGCTAAGGATCTTTCCAATTTCACTTAAAGGAGCTGCTAACAAGTGGCTAAGGAATGAACCTGCTAGTTCAATCACTACATGGGAAGATTTAAAGAGCAAATTCCTGAAGAGATATTGTCCACCTGCTAAAACCGCTAAAAAGATGGAGGCTATCAACAGTTTCAAGCAAGAGCCTGATGAAACTCTTTATCAAGCTTGGGAAAGATTTAAAGACTTGTTGATGAAGTGCCCTCAACATTATCTAAGTGAAATGCAGGAGATAATATTGTTCTATCAAGGATTGGACGTGCCTACTAGACAAATCTTGGATGCTAAGGGAGCTGTGCCTCAAATGAGTGCAGCCAATGCTAGGAAAGCTATCCAAGAAGCTGCTGATCATTCTCAAAAATGGCACGATGGAACCTCTACTAGATCTAAGAGCAGCACTAATTTTGACGGGTTTGCTGCTATTCAAGCTCAATTGGATAAAATTAGTAGAGAGATGAAGAAGCGTGATGAAAAAGTGTATGCTGCCCAAGTTGGATGTGAAAAATGCGAAGGACCTCACTACACTAAAGATTGTCCTAATAAGAATGAAAGTGAAACATTTGAAGAAGCATACTACACACAATTTGGACAACCATTCCGACCTTCAGGAAGATTTAGGGAAGCTACTCCGGGATTCTATCAAAAGAACAACTTTAATCCCACTTATCAAGAAAGGAGGCAGACTTTAGATGACACTCTAAAGCAAATTATGGCCGATGCTTCTAAAAGACATGATGAGAACACTGCTATGATCAAGGAAATCCGAGCTTCAACGGACACTGCTACAAGAAATCAAGGAGCTTCGATCAAAGCATTGGAACAACAAATTGGTCAAATGAGCAAAGTTCTTCAAGAAAGGGGATACGGGAGTTTACCAAGCTCAACTGAAACCAACCCAAGAGATCATGTCAAGGCCATAAGCACCACTGAGGAAGTCACACCTAACATACCTAGAAGATCGATGAATGGTAATGATGGTGCAAGACCCGAATTTTTCTTTAATTCTTCAATCAGTTTAAGGAGACTACTCAAAGAGAAGACAAAGATTGAAGAGGATATCAAGGCTACAATGAAAGAAGAGAGCTCTGCAACCGACTTACATGCCTTGCCTCATAAAGAAAAGGACCCAAGAAGTTTTACTCTACCCTGTTCTATTAATGATATATCTTTCAATAATGTGTCAGCTGACTTAGGAGCTAGTGTTAGTGTTATGCCCCTTAAGACATTCACTACACTAGGACTAGGAAAATTAGCACCAACTAAGTTGCTTATTGAATTGGCTGATAAAACGGTAAAACAACCTGAAGGGATTGCTAATAATGTGCTAGTTAAGATTGAGAAGTTTGTTTTCCCTGTAGACTTTGTTATATTAGATATGCCCGAGGATGTTAAGATTCCTTTAATCCTTGGAAGACCTTTCTTGTCTACCGCTCATGCTAAGATTGATGTGTTTAAGAGAAAAATCTCATTAAGGGTAGGGAATAATAAACTAGTTTATAAGTGCCAAGATCCTGTTAAACGCATAATTAGAGGCGTCTATATGCTAGGATTAAGAGAACGTATGGACCTCGATCTTGAAGTTAGGCTTATGGTAGAAACATTGATTCAAAACAACTCAACTAATCCTAATCATGAGAACTTCGAGGAATTTATTGACCTTAATGTACCTACCGAACTTAGACGCGATATTGTTAATGATTCTGATGATGAGTGGTATGATTGCGTTGTAATTAACAAACGTAGGAGAATAGTTGAGCATACGAATTTGAATAATGATGTGTTTATTGAACTACCACCCCACCTTGCTTATTTATGCCTATATGATAATAAGAATTTCCCGTCTATCATTTTGTCATCTCTGCCCGAAAGGGACAGAACTTTGTTTATACAGATATTAAAGAAGAACGGCGTGGAAATTAAGGACGAGCAAGGAGTGTTCAATATTACTGAATTAGCAATGAGGGAGCGCGATGTTTCCGACTCCTTCAATGATCAGTATTAAGGAGCTGAACGTGAGTCTAACTTGAAGACTCTGGAATAAAGACAAGTGCTGACCGGGAGACAACCCGGAGAAATTTTTTACTATTCTGTTCTGTGTCGAGTCAATCAGGCCCGCAGAAGATACGGCGCATCTCAATCCTGAGATGCGACGCATCTCCTGCACTGGTCATATCTTACTTTATTTTCTGCATTTTTATTTTTAACTTTAAAACTTTTTATCAGTTTATTTTAATGCGGCGCATCCCTGGTTAAGGATGCGACGCATCTTCTATTCTGATTCGTATTTATTCCAGGCTCGATACGGCGCATCTTCTTCCATAAGATACAGCGTATCGACTGACCTGATGATTTTCAATTTAATTTTTATGTTTTATTTTTACTAACTACTAATGTATTATGCAAGTTTGAACCTTCTTAACTTAGGTGTGTTAAAGTCTTGATGGTATTATAGATTCCTGCAATTCCTGTGGATACATCAAATATGAAGCTTAAACGTTCTCATCCACAAGAAAGATGATTTTTGCTCTTATACAAATAATGGAGGATCATACCGAGCAAATCTCAGGGGAGTTTTTCTGTTCTAATTCTTTTATTTTCCAGTTTTTAACCTTTGACACAAACAACGAGGACATTGTTTAACTTAAGTGGGGGGATTGGAGAATTAGAACACTTACTTGTCCTAAACATTTTCAAAATATTCTTAAAATGCGCTTAATATATCAAAATTTAAAATTTTTAGCATGTTTTTGTTTAAAGTCTAAATTACATAGCTGCACACATAACATTATTTTCAAAAATTATGAATTTTTTAAAATTCACAAATCTATGAGTGTGCCGGTGACTTGTAAACTTTAGAACTTGGCTTGTATACTATTCGAGACCACCATAATAAGTATTATCTACATAATTGGAATGACTTGTCTAAATTGGTAAAATTCTAGGATTACACCCAAATAGCCTTTATATGTTATGTGATATTAGCTAACTACACTGGTTAGTTAACCCCCGTATAAACCCTTTTGTTACTCTCACTTTTAGAGTAAGATACCCCTAGAAAAACACTCAGAGCCATTCCTTTCGTTTCTTACACCTTTGTTATAATGTTTCGTTACACCCTTACACCTTAGCCTACCCTGTAGATTAAAATCCATGGTTGGTTAATTGCTTTAGGCAAAGTGTGTTTCCTTACATTACCTGTGTTCGCGTGCATGATTCATTATCTATGGTTAGGTCGGGAAATTGCGCAATGCAATTGGAGTGAAAGTAAATATTGTATATCTTCGAGTTTATTTTTCGTGTGTTTACTACTTTCACTATTACCGTTATTTCTGAAGTCATGAAAAGTATGGAAAAATTATCCAGAGTTATCGTTATAGTGATGTGGTGAAATTTTACACATCTATGTTTATGTTTCAAGTTTAAATTTAAAAAAAAAAAAAAAAAAAAAAAAAAAAAAAAAAAAAAAAAAAAAAAAATGGAAAAAAAAATAGAAAAGAAAAAGAAAAAAGAAAAGTTGGATGTTTGTTTTAACCAACTTATATAAAGTTTTGTATTAAGTGGTCGATATCACCACTATTTGTTATATATTATATTTATGGATTGAATGGGAGTTGGACGTTATGGAACGCCAACTAAGGTTATTCTTTGATTGAGATCTTGTTGAGTATAATTCGTGTCTACCTAAAGCGTGTGTTTCAAGTGTTAAAGCGTGAGTTATTCAGTGAAATGAGTCTTATTCATGGGATGGTTGGGATAGCAATTTACCACACTTAGGATTTTAATTTATTTGTTTTGTTTATTTTTCATTTTACACCAATTTATATCCCAAATATTATCCATACCCTATATTATTCTTTATCCAAACCTTTGATTTATTGAGATTACGGATTTGAGCAATCTTAAGTATCGTAGTCGTGGATTCGGCTATGTATTTATGATTTTGTCGCCCTTTTTGATATAATATTATTGGTGAAGATTACTTGGTCCTATCTTTAGCCTATTCGAGTTAAGGATTTGAGCAATTGCAAGTATCGTGTTCGTGGATTCGATCATGTATTTGTGATTTTGTCGCCTTTTCTGGAATTTGAGATCGATAGAGATTAAGGAGAATGATTAACCCTTAACCTACAAACCCTTTTTACCACTTTAGACTTGTTATTCATTGGCTTTAGTGGGGGAGATGCGTATACTTGCCAAGCTTATGATAGAATATTCGTCACGACTGGACAGTTAAACGATTAGATTTGCTTTTATCAATATATTTTATTTTACTTCTAATTTGTTAAGTATTTGGTTGTGTGATTATGACAAAAATGAATACATGCTTAAATATAAAAATAAATCCTAACATCTTTTAAGATACATTTCATAAGATTTATTCTAAGGTTTACTTGGGGACAAGTAAAGTTCAAGTGGGGGGATATTTGATGAACTCAAATAAGTACATTTTATTACCATCATTTATCCTATTTATTTGACTTGTTTTATTATATTATCTGTGAGAATCGATACGTTAATGTTTACTTTTTTAATTCTCAGGTAAAAACAAGTATTATGTGAAACTTGGCGATTTTGGACTAATTATGGAGCAAAACAAGCAAGAAGTTAAGAGTCTACTGAAATGTACAAGATCAAGATTATTCTGCTCCAGATACGCCGCATCTTACTTATTATATACGGCGCATCACTATCAAGATTTCACAAGCTACGATCCAAGACAGCAAGGACATGCGCCGCATACAAAAATGGAGTTACTCCGCATCTTCTGGCAGTGTACGAATATTCCTGAATATATTAATCTTGGACCCCACGCGAAGTTAAGTCAATGCGCCGCATCTACTTATTCTATGCGCCGCATCTAGCCCTCAGACAGAAACTATAAATACCCCAAGGCCAGACGAATTTCAAGACCTTCGGTACGTGCGATATACGAAGTACAGAAACCCTAGGACGAATTCAGACGAAGTAGCAGCACAAGACACACCTTGAACGAAGATACAAGAGCTGTAAGAAGGTCCTACATGTATTCAATTCATTAAGTAGTTTTGTTTTATTGTATTAGTACACTTTAATTGGTCAGGATTGATGGGCTTGTGTCATTGATTTAATCATGCACTTCAACTCCCCTTAAAATTGCTTTCCCATTAATTAAAGTTTATATGTTGATGTCTTTGGTGACTTTTATTAGTGCATTGATAACCTCTGTGTCTAGCTGAGCATTGCTTGGGTCGCCATGCCCCTTCCTCGCCTATTTATTTTATCGCCTATGCATTCTATCATCTGTAGAAAAGTAGGAAGAAAGATAAGTAGGATAGTCATAAGTGATCATTAAGGGTTTACTCGCCGATAAGATTAGAGCCAACGAGAAAAGGATTAATCTCGGTGCGTTGCATCGAACTATACACTTCATATAAAACTAGCAATAAAACAAGTGACAAGCTACTTAACTATCAGGACAGGTCTTCTTATTGTCTCAAGTATTTATCTGTGTACGTGTGTGCTAATCGCTGATTCGTGCCTATTAGTTTAGTTTATATTTAATCATAACCAAACCGTGCCAGTCTCTCAGTCTGAAACCCCCCTTGCGTTAGATTAGGTTGTATAGCTAACTTAAGATATTAAAATACTGATTAGAATAACTAGATAATACGTTCCACTCTTAGTGATCGACACTCTACTTACCATTATATTCATACTGACCGGGTACACTGCTCGTTAAAGTGCGTGTTATTGATAAGTCGGCTAAATATAAATTTAAAACTTGAATACTGCTAAAACCACAACGGCATACCGTGGGTATAAAAATTAGAGCAATACACACGCACATCATTAGCCCAGTCCATTGTGTGCCCAAAAAGGGTGGAATGACCGTTTTGAAAAATGAAGAAAACGAGTTAATTCCCACACGTCTCGTCACCGGATGGAGAGTGTGTATCGATTACCGAAAACTCAATGATGCTACCCGTAAAGACCATTTCCCTCTACCATTTATGGACCAAATGCTTGAGCGTTTGGCGGGAAATGAGTTCTATTGTTTTCTCGATGGCTTTTCCGGGTATTTTCAAATACCAATTGATCCCCAAGATCAGGAAAAGACCACCTTCACGTGTCCTTATGGAACGTTTGCCTACCGACGTATGCCTTTCGGCTTATGCAATGCTCCAGGAACGTTCCAAAGGTGCATGATGGCCATATTTCACGATATGATCGAGAAGACGATGGAGGTCTTTATGGATGATTTTTCCGTCTTTGGAAATTCTTTCTCATCGTGCCTCTCCCATTTAGACAAAATGCTGCAAAGGTGTAAAGACACCAATCTTGTGCTAAATTGGGAGAAGTGCCATTTTATGGTCAAAGAGGGCATTGTCCTCGGCCATAAAATCTCTAATGCCGGGATTGAGGTAGATAAAGCCAAAGTCGATGTGATCGCTAAACTACCTCATCCCACCACCGTAAAAGGAATCCGAAGTTTCCTTGGTCATGCCGGTTTCTACAGACGATTTATTCAAGACTTCTCTAAAATCGCCCGGCCTCTGACCCATCTTCTTGAAAAAGATGCTCCGTTCATCTTTTCTCCCGAATGCATCGAAGCATTCGAGGTTCTCAAAAAGAAATTAACTGAAGCGCCGATATTGGTTGCCCCCGATTGGGACTTGCCCTTTGAGCTAATGTGTGATGCTAGCGATTATGCTATTGGTGCAGTCCTGGGGCAACGCAAATCAAAATACTTCCAGCCGATACACTATGCTAGCAAGACAATGACTGACGCTCAATCTCACTATACTACTACCGAGAAAGAGTTGTTGGCCGTTGTCTACGCTTTTGAGAAATTCAGACCATATCTTGTCTTATCCAAAAGCATAGTATATACGGATCATTCTGCTCTCAAGTATCTCTTAGCGAAGCAAGATGCTAAGCTGAGGTTACTGCGGTGGATTCTTCTGCTCCAAGAATTTGATATTATCATTCGTGATAAAAAAGGAGCAGAGAATCTAGCCGCTGATCACTTATCTAGACTTGAAAATCCCCATCAAAGTGTTCTCGAGAGAAAGGAAATCACCGAAACATTTCCTCTCGAGACACTTGGGATGATTTCATCTAAAAAGAATGATCCAAGTACCCCATGGTTTGCCGACTATGAAAATTACCATGCGGGGAATTTTGTGGTAAAAGGGATGTCGTCCCAGCAGAAAAAGAAATTTTTCAAAGATGTTAAACATTATTTCTGGGACGACCCCTATTTGTTCAGAATATGCGCCGATCAAGTGATAAGACGGTGTGTGCATGGCAAAGAAGCCGCTGACATTCTCACGGCTTGCCATAATGGACCCACGGGGGGACATCATGGTGCCAGCTACACCGCTAAAAAAGTCTTTGATTCTGGTTTTTATTGGCCGACAATCTATCGCGATGCCCACGACTTGGTGAAGTCATGTGACTCTTGCCAACGTCAAGGAAAAATCTCGCAAAAAGACGAAATGCCTCAAAATGCAATTCAAGTCTGCGAGATCTTTGACGTGTGGGGCATCGATTTCATGGGGCCATTCCCGTCTTCACGAGGGAATAAATATATTCTCGTGGCCGTCGACTACTTGTCCAAATGGGTTGAAGCGAAAGCGCTCCCCACTAATGACGCCCGAGTTGTTGTTAAGTTCTTGAAAAATCTCTTCTCCCGATTCGGAACTCCTCGGGCTATAATCAGTGATCGTGGTACTCACTTTTGCAATGATCAATTTGCAAAAGTTATGCTCAAGTATGGTGTCACTCACCGACTTTCTACCGCGTATCACCCGCAAACGAGCGGTCAAGTCGAGGTTTCGAATCGTGGATTGAAACGTATACTTGAAAGAACCGTTGGTGAAAACCGAGCCTCGTGGGCCGACAAATTGGATGATGCTTTATGGGCTTTCCGAACAGCTTTCAAGACACCCATCGGGTGTACTCCTTACAAGCTGGTTTACGGAAAGGCATGCCATCTGCCCATCGAGCTCGAACATAAGGCATATTAGGCCTTGAAACATGCCAATTTTGACCTCAAGACCGCGGGTGATCACCGTAAGCTCCAAATTAATGAATTAAATGAGCTTCGGGATCAAGCCTACGAGAACTCTTTGATCTACAAAGAGAAAACAAAGAGGATTCATGACTCTAAGATTAAGAACCGCATTTTCAATGTTGGTGATCGAGTCCTCCTCTTCAATTCTCGGCTAAAGATTTTCTCGGGCAAACTCAAAACCCGCTGGTCTGGGCCATTCACCATCACTCAATTTTTTCCATATGGAACCGTCGAGTTAGCTCAAAATGACGGTCCAAACTTTAAGGTGAATGGTCATAGGTTGAAGCACTATTTTGGAGGGGACATACCATCCATGGTTGTCCAGGACCTCCAAACTTTCCCCATGGACAAATAAATTCGAGGATCGAGTCAAGCTAAGTGACTCGGTTAACAAAAACAAAGCGCTTCGTGGGAGGCACCCCATGCTTATCCATCTATCTTCTTTCTATTTTCTTAATAAAGAGGAGGGGCTCCTCTTCCATATCTTGTGTTTCGTGTTTTTCTGTGCTGTGTCCAGGATTGCCCGATGATTGAAGACTCTCGTGCTCGTGGTTTGCTTCTCTCCACTCGAGTTTCATCATTCGTTGCTTATCCGATATCCTTAATCTTATCGTTTTACGTTTATCTTTGGCATAATTAATAAACGGCCTTAGATTTATGTAGGAGAACCCTTACCTTTAAGACATTGAGGACAATGTCTCGTTTTAGTCTGGGGGAGTAATCTTTCGATTTGATTTTTGCCTTGCAATTTTTTCCGTTTACTCATGCAACCCCGTTTTTCCTCAAAAATTGAAAAAATCCAAAAAAATGAGAAAAATTTAAAAATTTTTGTGCAAAAATAGAATAAATTTTGACATTTTTGTTGACTTTCCGCTGGTGAGAGTAAAAATAGAATAAATTTTGACATTTTTGTTGACTTTCCGCTGGTGAGAGTAGGAATAAAATTCTGACTTGATCGGGCGTGTTGAGCCCTAGCTTGTCTCCTTAACCATTTGGCTAAGCATTCGCGGATCTTATTATTTAAGATTTTAAATTTGCGAAGAACGAGAAATGATAGAGTTTATTTAGAAGTTAGATGCTAAGCGTGGAGTAGTTGGTTCTCTTTAGAGCTCATCGAAGCTACTTGTGGCCTTTTGCTCCCACAAAAATGTTTCACCTTATATAATTGTAAGAATAATTAAAGATGTTAGGTTTTGCCGATAATTAGTTCTTGGTCTTCTTAAAAGAATTCTTGTTTTAAAAATTGGGTACACATCAAGGTTACTTAATAATACGTATAATAATAAGATAAGTGCTCTAAGCTTCGGATTCGAGATCGGGCCTTGGATCCTTATTTCCGGAAGGCGTTTAGGTCTTGGCTACCCTCTTGCACCGGACCTTGGACCTCTAGTTCAGGAATGTGTAAGGTCTTGGTCTAACCACCTTGGATCCTCATTTCAGGAATGTCTAGAGTCTTGGAACACTCCGTTGTAACGGCCCTTGGATCCTTTATTCCGGAAGGTGTAAGGTCTTGGAACTAAACCGTGAAGCTCCGTCGTTTAGGGTATGCAAGTAAAAAGTTAGTGAAAAAAAAATGGTGATAAATAAAAAAGAGAAAAATGCAAAAAAAATATAAATAAAAACCTTGATGTGGACCTCATTTTCAAAGCAACGGTTCTCGAGAGAAGATTGAAAACTACTTAGCGTCTTAATTTAGTATCTTTATCGGACTAAAAATTATCGAAACGAGAAAATATGAAGCAATTCATTTCTCACCAAAAATAAAATAAATAGAGGCAAATTAGGAAAATGGGAGCAAGAGGTAATTACACAAATATCTTCCATGGGTAGTGTTGGCATCTAACTTGTAAATAGACAATGATTTCGTTTTTAAGCTTAGTTTGGGGACTCGTGAAAAAATCAGGGACGACGAATTTTATCCGTATGGTCACTTCTTTATGAGTCGTGTTTCCTACTCGTTGACCCTAAAAATTATTGATAGATAATGATTGTCAACAAAGCCGTCACCTAAAATTGAGAAAATACAAAAATAGAATAAAAGGGAAATCGGGGAGTTTTTAAAACTTAAGATTTCTTGATCTCTTTTGAAAATTTTGCTACTTCTCAAAGTTAGTAAAAAGAGATTGGAAATTTTTGGATTTAAACGTGTTTTTATAACATTGCGTGAGGACACGTCAATAACTTAGTCTCGGGGATTTTGGTATGTGCTTAAACACATACCTTTTCTTGACTAAAATCCGACCAAAACGACCAAAAACTAACCAAAATGCCAAAGATATTCGTGTTTTTGTGTCTATGTTTATGCAGGCAACTTATTAAAGAAAAAAGACAAAATCGAAGAAAAATCCGAAAAACACGGGCACGAGACGTGGAAAAGATATTTATAGAGCCGAAGCCGGGGAAAGATTCGTCAAAGATAATATTTTTTTGAAGAACAGCCCTTGGATCACTGAGAAATTACAAAATCAGTCCCTTGAATTTCAGAATTTACACATCAAGTCCTTGTCTTAAAACTATACCTATATCCGGATTTAATAAAACATAAATCCAAGTCCAGACTTAAACAAAACGCACAAAACAATAATATATCCCACAAGCCCACCAACCTATAACTAAAACCCACAAGAATGGCCCAAGTCCTATCTTAAATAAACCTGCGATCCAAATCCAAAACCAAAACCGGATCCATACCCACTCTTTATAACCCGAAATACCACTTAACCCCTAAGTCAATACCCAGTCAACCCAAACCACTTTTTCCCTCCAAAATATTACAGTTACTGTGCATCTTCCTTCTCCAAGCTTTTACCCTGCTCCAACATTTATTACCCTCTCCAAAAAATATCTTCAAAGCTTCTAGAAGGACAGAGAATGACAGGTGGCATAAATCCCAGCACTCTCCATGTTGATATCTCCACTATCCCCAATCAACGGATGAGATGATAAGAAGTGGTCACCAAGTTTGATCCAAGGGTCGTGAGTGATCATCCTGAAGCTTCCTGGAAGAAACCCTAGCTCTTGGGGAGTCTATAAATAGCAGCCTCATTCTTCACATAGAGAGTTGTTAGAGTCTAGTTTTTGAAGTTTTTTTCTTAGTATAAATTAGGGTTAAAATTCGAGTCAAGTTTATGTTTTTAGTGTAATTCAGTGCTTTTTAGTTGTAATGGTTTTATGTAATCAGTAATTTAAATATTAATGAAAGTTTGATTTGAAGTTTCATAGTGTCCCGTTTTTTTTCATTGTTTCTTATAAGCTATATTTCTGTTACATTAAGCCCTTTTTCTATTAGAACAAGCTCATTTAAGCTTCCTAGCTTATTGTGAGTCTTTTGTTTAAGCTTAAACTGATTTTGTCTCAACTTTTCTAAAAAGTCAACAAAAGTCAAACTGCTTATCAAATAATCAGTTTTGAAGCATAATCCTTATTTCAGTATTTGTGAAGCTCATACTAGCTGTGTATAGCTTTTGTGAGTTCACTTGGTTGATCAAAGCAATCTAAATACCAAAATCTATACCTTTGCATTATGTGGAAAGCTTTTTGGAAGTTGCCCGCAATGGAGGGGCAAGATGGACTTTACCTAGCTTATCCTTGAGAAGCTAGGAGCTTGTAGCTGCCATTAAGTTGGAGCCTTTGTTTAGCTAAGGCCAAAAGTGAGTTTATGTTTCATTTCTAGTCAAAAATTTGAATTTTATAGCTTAATTAGTGTAGCTTGGTTACTGTTACTGTTCATTCTGCTTATTTTGAGTATTTCAGTGCTTATTTGATTAGTGGTAGTTCATTAGATCTTAATTGTGCTTCTTAATCAGTAGTTATAGTTCCATTTTCATTTTTGTTCTAAAAAGTCAAAAAAAGTAAAAAAAATAGCCTAGATAGCTTGTAGCTTTTTCAGTGCTTATTCTGATCTTAAAAGTTGATTAATAGGGTTAAAGTAAGCTAGTAGTTAAGTGGTATTCAGAATCTTAGCTTAACATTGGGTGATTTCTTTGAAAATTTCAAAAACAGTTGCTAAAGTAGTGTTTGGTTCAAAATTGGTTTGTGACCCAATTCAGTAGGTACTGTTCATTTGCAAGTTTATGAACTTTGGTTGAGCTTATTTTAGGAGGATTAAGCTGTTGTTGTGAGTATTTAAGTTGATTTGGTGCTTTTTAAAGAATTTGGTGGACTAGTGCAACTTGTAGGATCACAACTGCCCATATAAGCTTGTAATAAGCTAGAGCTTATTTGGCCTTAGTTTCTGATCAAGTTAGGCTCTAGATAGTAGATTAAGTGTGGGATTTCAGTTTCATACTGTTTCATTAAGTTTTGATAGAGTTGAGTGCAAAATTCCATCTCTGCTGCATCAGGCCCTTAAGTGCAGACCTGCATTTTTTACCTCAGCTTTTTACTGCTTTTTATCTGCTTATAACTCTGAGATTTCTGCATTATTTTTGGTTTTATATGTAGCTAGTAGTAGTAACTTCTAGATTCTGAGCTTTATTTTCACTAGTAGCTTATACAAATAGCTTTTAATCAATCTGCAATTACACCACTTAGTCATTAGCAGACCTGCAACATTTTTTCAGTTCCACATTCATCTGTTCTTGGGTCAAATTAAGTGAGCAATTGGCCACAAAATTTAGGCATTTTTGGAATTAAAGTAGCTGGTTATATGAACTCTTAGTTTCTGCTTTTGGATTTCAAAAATTAGCTTATGTCTGGCTTTTAGAGTAGCTGCAAAAGGGCTGATCACCCATTTGTTTTTGTCTAAGTTTGAAACTGTTCCATTGGTTATCTGCTTATACCTTCTGCTTAATTGATCATTTTCAGTTGTTTTGAGCTTAAAATAGTTAGGTAATCTGTCCCCAAGCTTCTGTCAATTTTTGGCCCTTATTTGCTTATTTTTAGCTTATTTTGCAACTGCTTATTTACTGTTACAGCTTATTATAGCTTAATCACTTTCTGAATTTATTTTTCCTAGATTAGAAATTTAATTTTAGATTTACTCAGATTTTTCCAGATTTTTCCTAGTTGTTTTAATATTTTTAAATCATTTAAATATTTTAAATTGGTTTTTAATTCATAAAAAATAATTAAAAAATCAAAAAAATATTTTTCTTTTTCCCAAAATTTTCTTTTATTATTTAGAATATAGGAAAATTATTTTCAAAATTTTAGGGCTTAGAATTTAGCAATTCACTTTTATTCGCGTTTTTAAAATTCGTCGCGTAACGTTTTTAAATTACGGTTTTCGTTTTTAAGTTTACGTGCTTAGTATAATTGTACCCTTAGCTTAATTAGTTGTTTACGTTTGTTATTTTATTATTCGTAGTGTAGAAAAACCAAAATTCTCTTTTTAATCATCATTCACTTCACGAATCACGTCCCAAGAACACAAATTCCATTCGATCTTCGTCGGGACAACGAACCTAGGGTTTTGCATATTTCCTTTGCAATTCTCCTTTTTGGGATATAAATTGGTTAAATCAGTTATAGATCTATACTAAGCACTATAATGACGTCAATCAATCCTTGATAACATAAATTGGTCTGCGTTCGTGTGGTATGTATTTGTATCTCCTTTTATAGAAAGAATGGATGAAAACATTAGCGTAACATCTCCCTGATTTTGATGAGTAGCTTAAGGATGAAAACATTAGCATAGAAGGTATCCTTTGTGGGTGTGATTTGTATCGATCCCTTTTTTTAGTAGACATGTCACTAGTTTGATATTTTACCACACCTTTTATCGTTAAAATCAACACGTATTTTTCTCCAAGATTTACAAAGAAAATATGTAAACCCGAGTCGTTATCCCCGATGAAGGATGAATGGAATTTGTGAGATCGGGATTGTGAATCGTGTAGTGAATGGATATAAAAGAGATATTTGGATTTATGAACTAAAATTATGAAATTTAATCTAAACAACAGCTTAATTAACTAAAGCAAATTTAAAACACTAAAGACCAAAAACGTAAAGAAAAATCTAAAAACGTGTTTAAACTGGGAAAACCCAAGCCGAAAACGTCAAATCTTAGAAATTTAAACTCTACGGGTCCAAATATATTTTTCCTAAGTTCTATATGACAAAATAAAATTTTAGAAAATAGATTTATATTTTTCTGATTTTTATATTTTTTATTATGAATTAAAAACTAATTTAACCTAATTAAATGATTAAAAATAATAAAACTATTTAGAAAAATTTGAAACTTGTTCTAAAAATACTTTATGCTAAAACAGAGCTAAGAAAAATAGGGACAAGGTCACAACTTATTCTAATAAGCTGTAAATAAGCTAATAAGCTCGAATAGCTTAAAACTAAAAACTGGGTTAAATATTAAAGGGTGAAGAGTCTTACTGAAAAAGACCCAAGGGCAAACGGTAAGTGTGTGGTGTGTTTATCTGAGAGACCAGGGTTCGAATCCCATGGTTCTCTTTTTTTTGAAACTTATTTTTTTGGTTTTTTTTTTTTACAAACTTATTAATAAGCTATCAAATAACAATTTTTGTGAAGGAATTAATTTTACAATTCACTAAATAAGCTAAAAATAAGCTGAGTATCTCAACAGTTGGTTATAAACTAACTAGAACATGGAATTTTAAGAAATAAGTTATAAGCTGTTCTATAAGCTAAAAGGAAAGTAAAATAAGTTAAATGGGACAGAGATGACTAGGAATAAGCTAAATTATCAAGAAAAAGCAAAGGGAATAAGCAAATAAGCTCTAAAAATGAATAAGGTCTGCTGATTACACTATGGTGCAGGGGAGAATTAGTGCTTTTCAAGGCACTAAAAAGCAGTCAAAATAAAATCTTAAAAATCAAGCAAAAATACCAAAAGCTAGACAAGCCAGCTGAGATTATCTATGCCAATTTTCAGCTTATGACAACTTATTATGAGCTAATGAAAAATCATGGTAGAGGGCTGCAAATAGGAAAAATCAACTGATGCAAGGACTGTTGTGATCTAACTTCCTCAAATTCTAACCAAATAATGCCACATCTTTCCAACTCACTAAATAGTCCAAAGTGAGTATGAAGAATACAAAAACAAGTGCTTAACTGAGCTTATAGCTTCTGAGAGCTTATAGCTTCTGTAGCAGCCTTATAAGTGTACTATTGAACTCAAATCCTATAAATTATTGAAAACAGGCCACAAACTCTTCACAACAACTTATATATGCTAAGTTTAATCAAGATCAAAGTTAGAAAAGTGCAAATGAACAGTCCTTACCCAGAATGGCCCATTTTGGGTTTTTGACCCAAACAGTCCTTTAAGGGTCTGATTTGGTGATTTTCAAAGGCAAATTCCAATTTTAATTATGATTGCTGGTTATTAATGATTCACTAACTTGGTTTAACTATAAGGAGCAACTTTTTAACAGGAAATAGCACTAATTTAAGCAGTCTCTAGGTTTAGCATAATTTTGGCTTTTTTAGAGTTTTTAAGCAAAATAAAGACAAGGGCTATTTTAAAATGATAATTCAGACAAAAAGCAATACTAGAGTACTTATAAGTAGAATACAACTAAGATAAGCTATAAATAAGCTATTGAACAGTACTTATAGAAAATAATGCAGAAATCTAGAAAATTGCTTACAACTTGTGAGGCTATGTAAAATGGAACTAATGGTCAGTAACACACCTAGCTTGTTAACAACAAGCTAGAAACCCCATAAGCTCTTCCATGAGCAGCTTATCATCCAAAGCTGCTTATTGTGAGCTCAGGTTGACTTTTCTTGGATACTTCACAATTAGAACTGTTTGTAACTAATATAAGCTTACAACAAGCTATGATAAGCTTGTATAAGCTTATAGCAAGGGTGTTGAGAAATGTGAGTGATTCTTAACAACTGAATAGCTTAATTCGGATAAACAAAATTCTTGAATTTCTATTTTTATTGAAACTTAGTACAATACTACCAAATTTAGAACAATTAAACTTTAAAAGACTGGAATTTAATACTTAGAATTCAAAATTACAATTTATACTAATTGAACAATAAAATACGACTACTGATAATTAACTAGATGCTTTATCAGCTTACAAACGCTTCTATTTATACTAATAATATCTGGGAACATCTTGTCTTCAACCTCTGATCACTTCTGAACCCTTGGATTGGAGAAAATCAATCTCAACCCTTGAAATCCATTTTGGCGCCAAAATGGAGATAGTGGAAAATCCACTATCTCTGATAACTTGAAATAGGAACGAAGCATTAATTGCTTTTGGCTTGTTAGGTGGAGTGTAGTAGGAGGGGGGGTGAGGTGATGGTGGTTTTGCAGAGAACATGGTTTTGGCGGGCAAGTGGGGAAGGAGAAAGGTTTGACTGAGGGTCAAACCTGGGTTAGCTAATACAAAGGGACGGGTTTGGGTTTTTATTTTATTTGGGCTTGGGTTTATTTGGTGTGGGCTGGGTTAAGGAATAAAAGGGTTGGGTTGTAGCTGGGTTAAGGATTGGACTGGAAATGGGTTGTGGTGTTTTGAGTTAGGATTTAGTGAATTGGTTTTTAAGTTAAGGGACTAAAACTGCCATTTCTGAAATTCTAAGGACCAAATTTGTCATTTTTGCAAAATTACTTCCAAGGGCCAATCTTGACAAGTTGACATTCTTGAGGGTTGACTTTGATAATTTAAGCAATATCCCGATCCAAACTCATAAATTCCTTTCCCGGCATCGGCTTTTGATGATATTCCAATCTTGTGCTCGTTTTTGCTCGTTTTTGCTCGTTTTTTGCCCGTTTTTGCCCTGGTTTCAATCCTTTTGTACCTGAAACACATAAAAACACAAACCAAGGATATTTGCAGTATAATTTGGTATATTTGGTTGTTTTCAGTATTTTAATGGTCTAAAATGGGTATAAAATGATGAGTATTTACACACTCATCAGTATTCAAGAATTGTAAGGTGGTTCGTATCCCATATCATTATATACTTAGGCGTTGGACAAGGCATTTAATCCCACCTGATTTGAGGAGGAAAAAGGTTCGTTATGGTTAGAAAAATGAAGAAATAGAAAGGCTTGTTATTGAGGTGTCTAGTTTAGTTGAGGCGTGTGTACATATGATGAGCAATAATCAACCAATGCAGTCAATTGATTTATCATTTGAGTAATTAATACATTAGCATCTTTGTTTAAGTATTTTTCAGATTGCATGTCTTTGGCTCAACATCTTTGTTTATATGAGTGACACTTAATTGATTTATCATTTGAGATATTATACTTTATTTATTTTGTAGCTAGATTATCACAAGTGATAATACACTAAAATGAAGAAAATATTCAAGTCACATAAATGATGTCTAACTTTGGTTATTTTATTGATTTATCATCTGTGATATTACTCATATGTATAATACCAAAATTAAATTCTATTACTTTATCACCTGTGATATTACTCATATGTAGAATACCAAAATGAATGTCACATTTTATTGCTTTATCACACGTGATATCACTCATATGTAAAATACCAGAATTAACGTTGCTTTCTATTGCTTTATCACCTATGATATTAGTAAAAAAAAAAGAAAAAAAAAGGTTGAGCCGAAGGCTCATGTTGCTCAAGAAAAAAAAATTAAGGTGAAATTGAAGCGCAACACTTGGTTAATCTTATGAAGAAATGTGAAGTCGTCGAAGGAGTTGCTGACCAAGCCGAAGCCAAAACCAATATTGCACTTGATATTTCGCATTTTAATATCAATTATCCAATTAATTACAAATGACATTTCACATTTTAAATATAAATACCATTGACATTTTTACATGTGATAAAACACTAAGTTAACAATAGGCATTATAAATATAAAATACCAGTGACATTTTATTGAATTATCACAAGTGATAAATAATTAACTTAACATTTTATTGATTTATAACAAGTGACAAAACATTAACTTATCAAAACACATTTGATAATACAATAAACACTAATATTAGTTACATCATCATTATTGCAATCCTAATCTTCAAAATCATAACCATCATCGTCATCCATGAAAACCAAACTCAACAGGTGGTGCAGACCTATGCGTCTTAGCAAGATGTGTTGCAGCAGCATTCCTTCGGTTAGCTCCAGCTGAAAAAATACATATACTTTATTGATTCATATACGATCTTCTTTTAAAAAGAATCACACAAGTGTTCAAATAGACCAGAGGTATACAAAATAGACGATTCTATACTTTCTTTCTAAAGGGTCAATTGGGTATAATCTAAATAAACTGTTTCAAATAGAAAAGGGTAAAAGAAGACATGTTTTTATCTTAAAATTTACCTTTACTTTTATCAATCTCCGGAGATATAGTTAAAAATTTCGCAGATTTCATAATTGTTAAGGCTTGTATAAGGTCATCATGTTGATAAATATCGTCTTCTACATTTTTTCAAAACAAAATTTAATCTCAAAAAATTTTCATCATCAGAGGTGATATACTACCAATAAGCAATCATTACAACTGTTGTATTACATGTGATATACTACCAATAAGCAATCATTTACAACTGTTTGTATCACAGGTGATATACTACCAATAAGCTATCATTTACAACTGTTTGTATCACATGTGATATACTACCAATAAGCAATCATTACAACTGTTTGTATCACAGGTGATAAACTACCAATAAGCAATCATTACAATTGTTTGTATCACAGGTGATATACTACCAATAAGCAATCATTTACAACTGTTTGTATCACAGGTGATATACTACCAATAAGCAATCATTTACAACTGTTTGTATCACTTGTGATACAAGTTTTCTAATCAACTTTGCATTTCATCAAACACTTGGTGTGCATCAAACTAAATAGCATCAAAAACACAATTCAAAAGCATGTTACAATCACAATATCTCTTGTATTATCACAATAATCATCTAACTATCACAATAATCATCTAACTATCACAACAATCCCTCAATAAACTACTATAATTTACAAAAACATAAAAGTGTTCATAAATATTTTCAAAAACACTAATGTAAACAAAAAAAATAAGAGCAAAATCATCATAATCATCACAATATCACAGATAACAACAAAAATCAACAAAAAGCAAAAAAAATCTTCATAAACACTATCAAAAACAGAAATATAAGAATTAAATCACAACAAATAGTTAAATAATAAAAATAATAATGAATCGGAAGTGTCGTACCATCTTTGTCAGTCTGAATCTCTTCATTTTGAATAGTTTTTTCCCAGGATCTGATTCTGATTGCCTGAATTCGTTCATTTTTATGTTTTTTCTTTGGATTTGACGGTTAAAATTGGTTGATTTGTGATGTTTTTGTTTTATTTTGAAGTTTTCGTTTAGAGAGTTTATTTGTGTGTGTGTGTGTTTTTTTTTTTTTTTATTTATTTTTATTTTTTTTTTTTTGAGTAATATTTGTGAGAAATGACGTGTTTGGTGTACGGGTTGGTGGGGGTTAGAATGACGAATTTACAATAGTAGTCTCTCTGTGTTTTGTTTAATTAAGTTTTGTCTTTTTGATCCGATGGTCAGGATGTGTCCATTGGTATGTAGGGATTTGTGAGTATGCAAAATAAAGTGACTGCTAATTAATACTCCCTTCGTCCCATATTAAGTGTTCACAATAGAATCTTGGGATGTCCCAAATTAAGTGTCCATATTGTATTCAAACCAATGAGATGAGACTTTAGTGGGTAATAATAATATTTGATTGGTAGATAATGTAGTTAGTGGAATTTCTTAAAACTTTGTGCATTTTGAAGGTGGACATTTAATATGGGACGGAGGGAGTAATAAGATTTGCTGTATTGAGCTTAAAAGGAATGTTTGAAATATTTTTCATAATTTTGTTCCGACTTTTGACCATGCAACAATTTAAAAAGTGATTGATGGCATTATTTAGCTTATCATGATTGACATCACACTAAACACACTATTAAAGCATATCTAATCAAAAAGTTACAATTACCTCTTTAACTGTATATGTTAAGAGTTGAGTTACTTAAGTAAACTGATGTTACATTGATCGCAGAAACTAACCTTTTTGTGGTCACAAATCTGAAACAGAGCAGCAGTCGGGCTTCACGTGGTTGCTAAACAAAGAGATCAAGATTCTATGCGCCTAAACCGTTGCGCTTGATCAACAATGACTAATTTTGTTGAGATGACTGTTTGCATACTCTGTTAGTGATTTTGAGTCACTAATGTTATTTAAGTGTAATGGATTGACTTAGATGACCAATGTTAATCATAGTAAATGTTCAACAAGTCGGGGTTGTGTGGAGTACACACTTGTTTGACGTTATTATGGTTATGGATGAAGGAACTGCTGGCTATGAATGAAGGTACTGTTAATATACTGAGGTACTGTTAGTATATTAAAGTATTGCTAAGGTTCGGCCAAGGTACTGCTGGTACATTCAAGGTACTGCTGGTTACATAGTTGTTTATATAACTGCTATAGCAGTTATGGAGCAGTTATGGATATTCATCAATTACCATTGATAACTGTTAAATGGTTAATATTGCAGTTATGGCTGTACATCAATTATCATTGATAACTGCTAAACAGTTATGATTGGTCATATGTATTTATGTTACAACATTCATGTTGTGAGGGACATAGAAAGATATACAGAAATACACACAAGGTTTTGGTTCAGGCATAACAAATATAACACATTCAAGTTTCTAACTCTGAGTTTTATCCGATTTAAGATTTCGATAGAACCATCGAAATACTTCAATCTGAAAGTGTTTACACGACTCTCAGATTACTATTGTTGTGATCATATACCCGAATCCCCAACATACTCTACTATATCTACCTACAAGAACTTAAATCGCTGGCAACAAATTAAAACAATTTCTATCTCATTCCCAGAATCATCTTACAAAAACTTCATTCACGTCAATGAAAACACTACCATATTCTTTTAAATTCTGGAGAATGAACTTCAATTTCAAATACTCCCGCCCAATAGTTCCTAGCATCAAGTTCTTTAGCAGTTTCTTCAAGTTCTTTTCTCACAATTGTGATTCGTTAGAAAGCATATTCAACGAAAATTTTAATGCCTTATAGCAGTAGACACGTATGTTGAGCCTTAAGATGATCATGGTCTCAACGATTAACCAGGAGACATCCAGCCTAAACCTAAATTCTGAATACTACAGAGTATCAATTATATCATACAAGACTTAGCACTTTAATCCTACAATCAAATGATCAATTTAAGAGATATACTTTAATCAGGTATGTCTAAAGTGGGATTTGTTTATCTGCATAGAATGGGTTTATATGGATGGTCATGTTTGCTACTCCCTTGCTGCAGAAGTTGCAAGATTATTTAATTTACTGATGCTTTAATAGTAAGCAATCTCATAAACTAAGCAACCAGTTACTCAATATCTTTCAGAAGTTCGGAGCTGTTCCAATATGATTCTGGAAATACCAAAATAAACCACAGGGAACAGTCATACAATTATGAAGTGCTGTGGTTAAGCACAAGAAAAAGCATTTCACATAATCAAAGAGAAACTGACCCATGTCATGGTATCGTCTATACCTAACATTTCTATAACATTTAAGCTAAATGTAATGATCCAGAAGGGACAACCAATTGCTTTATTTAGTGGCCAGCCTAAAATTATGTGAGTTGTAAGCATTGGTGTGGACATTGGAGATATGGAAGAAATAACTATGCCAGAAAGAATTTGCACTCGTGTCTTGTGGCAGCATTAGCTATACTCTAGTGAGAATTAAGATGGGCACGGTCAAAAACCTCCATGAGCTCAATTTTCTCGCTTGTGAGCTTATCAACTTGTGCTTATAGCTTATTTAAGTTTATAAGCCCAAGTTGACAAGCACACAAGTCCTAAAAAATGAGCTTATGAGCTTATCAAATTTTCAATAAGCTCGTAAGCCCATCATATAAGCGAAGACAAACACCCATAATTACAAAAAAAAAATTATCGCTCTAAACGACTTCAAACTCCTCCCATAATCATCTTATACTGGATTCATTCAGGTATCCAAAAACTCTAGATAAATTCCTTTGAGCTTTCCAGCCTATTGTTCCTAGCATCAAGTTCTTTAGCAGCTTCTTCAAAGTTCCTTTCCCACTATCATTCCATCCTTAGATGTAATCTGTTGAAAAATTCAATGAAACTTTTAATGCCTAGTTCTTATAGAGGACACCTAATGATGCAAGGCTTGCAAATCCATGGTCTCAATAAATATACAGAGAACAACTTACTAACCTAAACCTAAATTCTGAAGATAACAAAGAGAGTACTAGCTATTTCAGAAGCAAGATCTAACACCTTGATCCTAGGATCAGTTTAATTGCTGTACGTTAATCAGACATGTCGAAAGTGGGATTTCTATGCATAATAGATGGTCATGTGACCATCTCTGCTATTCCCAGCTGCAGAAGCTGCTACAAGTTTTAGTTTTATAAATACTAATAGTAAAGCAAACTCATAAAAGTAGATCGATATTTGTCAGAAGTTCAGAGCTGTTAGACTATGTCCCTGGAAACACAAACATAAGCCACACGGAACGATATTATGGTCCTGAGGTTCTGTTGTGATTGATAGCAATATAGACATCCAAAACTTCAGAATAACTTTTTGAAACCTTAGCTTGTGGGAAAGACTTCGACTTGTGGTTGTTAAAAAAAAATCAAAAATGACAGATATCTAACCATGTCCCAAAACCAATGATACTTTGAACGTAGCCAAATTGGTCCCTAAAGATATCGTATGATTAGATGACATGTCTTAAACAACTGTTTCGGATAGAGATTCTAAGTTGCTTTTGGAAGAACTAGCGGTGTAAGTTAGGCACTAACTTGCTTTTTCTACTACCTGAAAACCGGGAGTGTTGGTCAAACACAAGTAAAAGAACAGTCTACTTTGATGAAAACAATAACAAAAAGAAAGATAAAAACATGGTAAGACCATTTACCCCATGCAAAGTTTAATTATAATATGGTTGTTCCATCGAATACCACTTTTCTTTTCTACAGCTATTTAACTATAATCCTTTAACTCAATCGAATACCAATTTTCTCTTTTACAGCTAATGTCAACCTAATCCAAGCCCGATGATAAAAAAAATATGAAAATATCATAGCTAAAATGTCATGGGCGACTTTTAATATTTCACTCTCGAGTTGGGGGTCTTGCAAACTAAGTTGGCCCTTTCGATACAGCTAGTTACCTTTCTGTATTACTTGAAAAAGGCTTCTTTTTTACTCCCCTTCTACTGCTAGGACTTCTTTCCTTTCATTAGCTTTCTTTAAATTTTAAATAACCAGGAAGTCTTCTTTCTTTTTGAATGCTTTATTGGTTTCCTTACGCATTTTAATTCTCAAGCATATCAATAGGCCTTATTGTCAAGGAAGTGAAAGTATCTAAAGCGTTGCAAACATATTTGTCGAAAACTATTTATATTCAGTTCTTGACGTACTCATATTATTGTTATCATCTCCCATGGTGTAGATCTTGTACTAATTAATAGGCCAAGGTCCTCTAAGCCTGGGCTCTTCTTTTGTGTTATGATCGAGTAAAGATTTCATCCTCCCTATGGCCTTATCTATATTCTATACAATCCTTTTCTTTTGATCATGGATTTCATCAAACCATAAAAGAGATTGTTTTCACCAAATTTAACTCTTAAGAAATGATCATTCTGCACATGATTACATTGGCTGCTTATAATATAGTCATATACTAGGCCTTATTGTCAGGGAAATGAAAGTATCTAGAGGTTTGCTAACATATTTGTCGAAAACTATTTGTATTCAGTTCAAGGTAGTCAAAAGAGAGAAAAGTGAGAAACTGGGCACTAAGGCAAGGTGTTTCCAATAAATCGTCTTGATTTCAAATAGTCCATACAATTTACTGGGGTGACCAAAAGCGTCGCTAAGTCAGTAACAATGCGATGGATTTTTGCACAATAGCTATTCTTTTAATGCAGCAACTCCTTTTTTATATAGGTTAACTAACGAGGATGGTCGCCCGCGCGTTGCTGCGGGATTTTTGTATACGCAAAATTGTAGAAAGCGAGTAGAAAATTATGGTTGCAAAAGAAGATTGTATTATATATCAGAACTCACACAAGTTATTACATAATATTCATTTGCTACATAACTGATGCATATAAAATTGGTTTCACAGCCAAATTCATAGCCAAAAAACTATATGAAGAAAAAATTAAAAATAGCAAGCCAAGCGATTTTGATAGCGAGGGTATTTAGTTGTTTTTCCGCTGTTGTGCTCCACTCTTCAAAAGCCTTTTGTATTATTTGTTCCAAGCGGCTCGCATCCGTAATGAATGAATGAATGAGAAACGACAGCTTGGTTTGTAATGAGTCATCTGCACAAACAAATAAGTGTTATCAGAAACATGGACTCATGCCGCATAATAAGATCCATACACTTCCAACATAAATTGTATAAAAATTAAACTTTAACATTATCACAATGCATAAGTTCTATGCAAACTTAATAACTATAACCCGCGCGTTGCGGGAGTATCTTTGAATACAAAGTTATTGATTTCAGTCTTAAAATCCTACATTAGTGAACAATAGGTTTGTAATCCTTTTCTTTTGTCAGAATAGATATTATTAAATAGACAAAAGCTGCACCTGCAATGAAGCCCAACCCCGTCCGTTGGAAAGAAAAAGGTAGCACCGAAGAAAGGAAATAGCTAAATAGCGCCGCTGCAAATGCTGTTACTTCCTGCACACCCAATTTTGTGAAAATCATCTGTTAAAAACCATTTATGAGCAGATATGCATACCACAGACAAATCATGTACATCAAAAAGTTATTATTAATAAAGAGGATCGCTCAATGTCAACTATTCATAGATGATTGCCTGGTGAATATGAAATAATCATAATCTTATAATTCACATATGTAAGCATGTAGCTCACCATATAGAACTACATTTTTACTATAATGCTCATTTTCATTACAGAAAGTATCAAGTTTATTGAATAATATTTTCTGTTTCGTCATGTTTTCATGCAAACCATACTCAACCTAAAACCTAGGCAACGACACCAACAATCAGTCTCCTCTGAAAGATGAGAAACCTCTCAGCAGTTCAGATAAGTACATAGATAGAAAGCTTAGTTGCCTTTGAGTTACAAATAAAGGTATTCAGAACTGTATGCATATAGCTAGTATATGCTGGAAAAATTAATTTAATTAAGATTACCTTGATTAAGCTAGCCAAACAATGAACATCTATCCGAACTCCCAGCATCAATGATCATCTTTGCACTGTCCAATTCGGACGTTCGCTACTGCAGTACAATTTGAGGTGTTACCCAACCGACACAACCTGCTTATGTTCTTCACAGTAAACACTTAAGTCCCTGTGTTCGGATCATTTTCAACTAACCATACAGTGGTGGGAAACTGGAGCAGCTCAGGAGGTATTAGTCTGCATAAATTCAGAAAAGGAAGGATGTGATGATTATCTACATTCCAGAGTGACCATTGACCTAAATGCATGAGTGAAATGACATTCAGACCTTCCGCAAATGGGTCAATCAAGTTAAAAGTCATGCAAATTCTATTTATTCCAAAAATTAGATTATAATTTTACTCTTGTTCCTATTAAAAAATTTTGAACATTAACCATCCATAGTTCTATACAATTTGAATGACAAAGTGTTTGCGGGTCAAGCGAACCTATACTGGCCCATTTAAACCCGTACTAAAAAGTGAGTTGTCTCACATGTACTAAAAGGTGCTATTTTTTAACCTGAAGTTACCCATGTTGGCTACTTATTTTGCAATATTATCATAAACATTGAACAGCAGATAGAACATGTGCTTACCAATTTCCAAATTACAGCTAAGTGAGATCAAACTCAGAATAAACAAACATACCTGTAATTTTTAGCTCGGCCTAGAAAATCATGGCAAGATATATGACCCTCACGCAATGTTGTACTCAAGCAGGATTCCGTTACCACGAATGATCACATCCTGAAAAAAATAATAATAATAAACCCTCATTAATCAATGGGGTGTACACTGAAAATAAATAAGGAATTAAAGACTAACCTGAGTAAAAATTGCTTTTGCTTTCGATAATACAAGTCTAGTTGGAATTTCACCTGAATCAAAACTATCAGCAATAGATACAACCACATAGCCTGCTAGAACGATTGCAAAATATATCACCACCGAGTTGACATCCATAGGCATATCAATTGCAATTGCAAATCCTTTATCGAGTCCCAATGTATCAAAAGCATATGCAACTAACCTAAGAATAAACATCGGATAATGCCTTGCATTGAGATTTGGCTCTTGCATTTTTTCAATTTGGGATGCCTTATGACTTGCAATTGCTGCTATTAATTCGGCTTTCGCTTATTCAGCTACAATCCTTTTTTGGAATCCTGATAGTGTAAAGATTAGAAAGCTCAACAACTGCCAATTAGAAGGTTTAACTCGCAGAAATATGGGAAAATAGCTACACACCTTTTTGTCAATCTCCATTCTCAAGTCTTCTTCTAACATTTTCTGAAGAGAGTTCAAAGCAGCAACTGGTTTTAGCTTTTCTTTATGCAACTCCTACAAATGGATTTAGTGAACTTTAGATTGTAAGCACACATATATTGGCTAATAGTTACCATTAACAGAGACGATGTATCATGGAACAAAAATCACCCGAAACATCGTCTGAATAAAAGTTCAGCAGCTATTTTTTTGTTTTCTTGGTTTGCAGACATTGTTTTTAATGGCATAAATACATAGATGTATGCCATACCAGGGTGTGGGCAGAAAGTCACAGGATCACAGGCAACGTAGCCGCCATCTTTCTGAAAAAACAAAACAGCAAGCAATAAGACCACAGTGTATTTGGAGATTTGCATAATTGCATAGTCAATAACCATAAAAAAAGCAATACATTCACTGTATCCCCTGTTAAATCTTTTATGTATTCCGTGCATTTAGAGAAGCCAATGTTTCCACATTTTCCTGCGTTTTTCAAAGCTTGATTCCATTTTCCTTTGTGTTTAAACGTGTAGGTCAGCATAAATTGTAAAACGGTATCGTTATCGCAAAGGGTATGATATTACCTAACCTGCACCCGCATTATCTTTGGTGTTAACCATCATACAAAAATTAGTTATTAAGCACTTTGAGAGTAAAACCATGTAATCGAGATTCTAAAAATACCCTAAAATGGCAGAAATAGCATGAGAAGAAACACTGCTTACCCTGCATGCTGTGATATTTGAAGAGTTGTCAATCAAGCATCCAGTCCTATTTTCCATACACTTGTTCGTTTCAATTCCTGAGAACAGCATAATGAATTCATCTTTAAAAGCAATTACATTAATTTAGAACAAAAATCTACTGATAAAGTGTAGTATACACCCTCGGTTGATAAGGAAAAATAACATGTAATAGCGAAACCGGAATTGTAAAACTGACCAGCTCATAAACAAATTGGCTAGTCACTATCGTTTGAAACATTTATAGTACAGTTAAATTCAAACCCTTGATTCACACCATTTTCTGAATCTATTAGCATGTTCCCACTGTAATGCATATATACAAAAACCAATACAAAATCATTTCTGATGTATGACTTGATCCAAACGCCAAATCAATAACCAATTCTAAAACATCAATTATTATTACCAAAAGAGTTGTTTCGGGTAACGAAAGCGATTGGTCGAAAAGCTTTTTGGCCAGTGGTATTAGATGAGGTTATACCTGTTTGGGCAATTTGGCGGACCCACCATTGTAACCACAGGCGCAACTCAATGGGCCGGTATATCGGGTGGAGTTACTTAGTCTTTCTTCGTACCAGAAGGTTGCTTGACATTTTGAGCACAGGCAGTCACAGAAGCTAAATCTGTTGTAAACCGTTAAATCCTGGAAAACATGTCTCAGATCTTTCAACTGTTTTCTTTTATAAATTATCCCTGCATATGAAATTGAAAAAAAAAATTATAACAACCGAATGACACATATCAAGATCAATCGGCACAATTAAATATTGTCCACTAACTAACAACTCCCAAACATAAAAGCTCCTCTTTTACCGCTTAACTAACAACTCGTAAAGACAATAAGATAAAACCAAAATCTAAGTACCTGTACCCAGCAACAAATTTTTTATGTTTTATTTTATTTTATAAAAATCCTGACTCTACTTCAAATTTTATCCCTTTTAATAAATAAAAAAAATAAAAATAAAAATAATCACAAAAATTTATAAAAATCCATAATCTAGTTCAAAATTTTATAAATAATGATAATCAACAATATTAACCAACCAAATCATGAAAACCCCAAAGTTAACATGAAACCCTAAGTTCGAAATTAAAAAAAACAAAAATTAAAAGGCAAAAAACTTACATATTATCAGACGGTATTTGTAGAAGAACAGATTTGTGGATGTTGGTGAATCGATAATGGGTGCCTGGAACTTGTCATAGATTTATCAAAACCCAAAAAAAAATCAGCACATCCGTTAAAAAGGATCTCCAAAAATTCACAATCATTTACAGAGAATAACTTACCTGCAACTGAAGAAGACGATTATTGAAACAAAATTTCGGGCGGGTCGCGCCATAAATGCATAATAGATATAATGGCTGCGTGGTTGTGTGTGAATGAACCTGTGGCTTCTAGATCTCACCGATACCTTTTTGTGTGTGTGGTTGTGTGTAAATAACCCGGATATAAGAGAGGGAGGGAATTAAAATATATTATTTGTTACTGCTCATCAGCAGTAGCTACACTCACAAAATCCCGGTAGCTACTGTAGCTGCGACAAAACTCGGATCGGGAAAAACTTGAATCTGGTGGCGGATTTGCAACAATCGGATCTCAAAATAAAGAAGAGTTTGTGACTGACGATAAATAGGGCGGGTAACCCATTTTCTTGCTAAACAAAATTTCGGGCGGGTCGCGCAATAAATATATAATAGATATAATTATTAATTGCATATTTACACTATTCCAAGCCTACCTTAACACTCTAATTTGAGTAAACTAATTACATATTTAATCCTCTAATATAAGATAACAAAACTAGTTGATTAGAAATTAGTAGATTACAAAGATAGTAGACTTTGAGTATTTGACTAACCATCTTCTCGTTTGGTATTTAATCATTATTTGCATGTTAGACACTGTCATATACACAAAAGGTAAAATTCACTCAGGCCCTCGCTTTTTGTCGCCTCTCGATTTAGTTCCTAGGCAAGGCACATCGGCTTGAGATCACTTTCGCCTTCAACTACCTTGATTCAGTTCCTAACGAACTCGAATTGTCATTATCAGAATTCTTCCACGGTGTTCATCTTGTACTAAATATTGCGCCAAGGTCCTCTAAGCCTAGGCTATTCCACGGTGTTCATCTTGTACTAACTTTACTGGTATTTGGTCTCTCTTCCTTGTTTGACTCTCTATTCTCCATTTCCTGTGTCATGATCCAGCTTTCTTCTTGATCAAAATTAAGTGCTTACGATGTCAAGCATATACCTCTATGTACAGTTGTATGGAATGGATAGCCACCTATGTAATCAATAGAGTATTTATGTAAAACTTCTCCGTTACTAACATGAGTAGATTACCTAGAAGAGCAAAATCGCAGTAGTGATACATGTTCACAGAAGTTCAAGAAATAAAGCTCAGCACTAGCGATAAATTGGGTGATAGAGACCAAAAACAATGGTGCTACTACTATCAACAAAATTTTTACACAGAAAATTACATGCGGAGTTCTTTTGTTTGGGTAACCATGGCTTCCGACCTGTTGGCGATTAATTCATGGAGTTTGAGCCGACCGCCACACAGACTCAAACCGGGTAAAGCCCTACCTTTTAACAGTCTCCTGGCATAATCAGCTCGTAAACCTTAGACTTCTAATAAGCAAGCCTAAATTGTACATTTGGCTCAAAAGCGATATTCTGGACTGATTTTTGTCAGAGAATACAAAGTCGTCATGTTGTTCTGGAAAATTTAAACGATATGCATAACACATAGTTCTATTAGTCATCATGTATGCATTATGAATTACTTACGGTCACTTAAACCACGATTCAAACTGAATATTACATTAGTAAAACTTTGACTATGTGCAAACCTCACATCTGCTTTTGGTTGCCATGTCCTAACTCCTAAAAAGCAAACGCCAAACAATCAAATTATGTAGCAAAAAAGCATTTAAGCAAGACAATAAACTTTTTAAAATTCAAACCAGTAGACACTATATCAAATTGATAACTTCAACAATCAAAATAACATAACACAAGTTTACATCATATAATTCTACAATCTCGTATAGATTCAGAATCATAACTCAAATACCTGAAACAAGGCACTAATCAATACCCGATATCATCAGGATCACCAACATATTCCGCAATCTGCTCCAACTTAACACTCAACAACTCATGAGTATCCGCATGACGCACAACCGCAGTTTCCCTATCCATATCCTTCTCCTGTAAACTCCCGTAAACCCCCTTATACCTCCCATATAAAACCAGCACCGGCCCACCACGCCTTGGCAACGCCGTCTCCAAATCCTCCTGCTCAACCCCTTGTATAATTTCCCTTCCTTCATCCATCGCCACGTCACACGTCGTAGGCCCCACCACATCCACAATCTCGCCCTTTTTCAAATACAACCGCCCACGTTTCAACTCCTTACTTATCACCCTAACCCTAATTCGACTATTTAACCAATTCCTCCCCCGTCCAACACTCGTCTCTTCTCTCTCATACCTCTCTCGACCCCTTTTTCCACTCTTCGTCTTCTCAACACTACCGTTTTCCTTCCTACTTTTCTCGTTCCTACGATCACGTCTATCACTACTTTTCTCATTACTAGGCGGAGCAGGCATATCATCAACAAACCCCAACCCTTGTTTGGAACTCCGTTGCTTAAACTCAACCACCTTAACATCCTTCTTATTCTTCCCAACGCCCATCCCTTCTTCCCAACCGTACCCTTTCAACAGCGCGCTGGCAAAATTCTCGACCGGCATCTCATCAAACTCCTCTAAACCCCTATCCTCAGGCAAATTATCTAAATCACCCCTTAACTTATTAATCATAATACTATCTATCGCACTTCCCGATTTCCCCGTAAACACATTATCATCATCAACATTAACACTTCTACTAGGTGTAGTACCTTTTTTACGGACATTTAAGCCGTAAGTGAGATTCGATGCTTCGGCGGGGTCGACGGAGAGAGACGAGGACTCGAAAGCGAGATTGGGGTCGTCGAATTTGGTGGGGAGGTCTAGGGGTTTTCTCTAGTTGTTGGAGATTGGGGTGATGGTGGTTGTGGGGGTGTTTGGATTTGGGTTTAATGGGGGTTTAGATGGGTCGAATTCGGAGATGAATTGTTTTTGTTGAGAGGGTTTTGATAATTGGGGTTTTTTTGGGGGTTTGTTCGAGGATTTTAGTGAGAAGTTCATGATTGAATTGATGATGTTTCAGGGGAGATTTGGGATTTATTGGATTTTAGGGTTCAGGGGAATTGGGGAAGAAAGTTCTTTTCTTCACCAAGTTGTGTAAAATCAAGCGGGGGTGGGATTTGCTTATTATAAATATAACCCATTTGAGATTATGCAAAAAGGGTGGGCATTATGTGTTTTTGTTAATGTGCTAATCTGTTATACCATTGGTCCATGTGTTGTGTTTAGCAATCCAAAAATTATTTTAATATTTGCCAGCCCATTGTGGCAAAATATGATTGGGCTGTTCCAGCCCTTTGATTTACTGTTCACACACTAACTTCTTAATCACCTTGCTAATACACACTTACCATGTTTACTTATACCGATAAAAATTTTAAACCATACATGTGTACATGAATCACACTCTTTGACTGACAATGAAGCTTCCTGAATACATTACACAACAAAAACAATTAAGGAAACTCATCATTATACACATCGGCAAAGAAATACATTGAACCCAGGCAAAGCAAGATAAAAAAAAAAAAAAAAAAAAAAAAAAAAAAAAAAAAAAAAAAAAAAAAAAAGCTGTCATAACTGCTTGGTATATCAACTAAAATCCGCACCAAGGAGGAACCCTTCCTCCTTCAACGAATTCATATTGATCACATAGGTACATTGTACGAGTAGTTTTTAGAACACCTTTGAATATGCTACAAATGCATGCTTTTTTACTGCTTTTTACTGCTTTTGCCCTGTTGCCTGAGCTTTTTTTTTCTTTTTTTTTCCTGTTTAACCTAATCTTCCTGTCCGTACATTTGGTGTTCCATTATTGACCTACAAAAAAACCAAAAAAAACACATTCTTTACATAATATATAAGCATATTATTGTTTTGCATCTTACATATAGACAGTACCTCTTTGCTTCCTGTTGTTTTTGCATCCTTTAGTTTCTCATGGATAGTGGAACTCCTAAGAAAATAAACAAAAATTGTAGTATTAGTTGTAGTATACCAGGGTATGAGAAAAAGAGGTATGGAAACACCAATTTCGCAGGAGTTACTGACTTTTTAAGTGAAATTGAAAAAATAAATTGTCATCCGAATGAAATTCCACCAATGGCATGCACATATGAGAATGTTCAAGTACCAGTTGTATATTATACGAATGTAGAAAAAAAATGATACCATGAAAATAAAGATGCAAGTGGTTCAGCAAGCAACTGTGGAATCGAGTGTGTTCAGAAAACTAATAGGCAATTGCGCCGTTGCAATATGGTATAAACCAAACGGGTATACAGATTCAAAAGAGATCAAACAAAGAAATACCATCTACCATGTTACCTCATCTATTGCAACAAAGAAAAGAGCACATCGATATACAACAGAGTTCATTGAAATATCCAAATGCATAATTCCGCCACAATATGCCACCTAATGCTACAGGTAAGTTTTACAATTGTCGTTTTTACAAGTAAATAAATTAAGTAAAAATGTACAACCTGCTACATATGCCTTTTGTTTTGCAGAATTTATTAAAGGGAAGTCGGTGTGTGAACAAGAAATTCATTCAGTCAACTTGCAAAAAACGCATTCAAACAGTACTTTGGGAATTTTGGCCAATATTAGCAACTGCAGCCTAAATGTATCACAACTGAATCAACAATAGCTAACCAGCAAAACAAAATGAAAGGTAACGGTTACTATCATCATGCACAGATATTAATTGATATAAACAGTTGGACTTAACAAATATTAAACCCGTATTGCAGATACAGGTAGACAGTCAGAAACAGTTTACTATCCACCTTTTGTACACCAGTTTTTGGGTTCCAATATTAAGACCAACAAGAGAAAGCAAATCCTTGGTGGAAAAGAGACTGATGCAGCTTCAAAGAAAACAAAAGGTAAATTGTCTTTTTTGGGTTTTTCCCTTTTTCTTTGTCATTCAGAATTGCACCCTTAGTTTTTAACATCTAAAGTTTGGCTATAGTCTTATCACCAAACAACGAGGCATATGCGTCCTATGATCTATCTTGCAATGTGCAAAATCAACGTATTGGCTAGAAGTCAGACATGCTTATGCAGAATGCAATTACCTTAGGGTCTATTCACAGCTGCGATCTCCAAAGGCCCATTGTTTGTCCGTGACCTACGAATGCAGGTATGCAACCTAAAAATAATACATGACGAGTTTAGCAACCATTTGTCTATCGTCAACAACGATTTTCTAATGTAGTGTTACACTAACGTACTTTTGTACATTGTGTTCCAGATGAGTTGTCTGATAAATTAAAAAGAAAATGTCAGTCTCAAGTGACTGACGGAACTTTCCCAAATACAAACCTCAATTTGAAAAAAGGACGACTTATCACAGATAGTCAATACTGGTATGGAAGCAGATATACAATCCTCTCGAAATAATCAACGTGACATTTAAGATATGGATTGATTTCTTACTTTCATTTTATAGCATTTATAACATCTTAACTTTCCATTTTAATACCTAAAACTTGGTTTCAGGCTTAGGAGCAAATAATCAGGCATCCGTGTTACATGGTCTCTCTTGCAATGCGCATATTCCATATGGTATTCAGAGTTCACAGATGCCCATGGAAGCAGATATACAAGGCTGTCCAAATGATCAAGGTGACCTTTAAAATATGGATTAGTTTCTTAATTTCATTATATAGTATTCATAACTTGTTAAATTCTCATTTTAATATCTAAAATTTGGTTTCAGTCTTACGATTAAACAATGAGGCGTCTATGTCGCGTGCTGTCTCTTGCAATGTGCAGACTCCATGTGGTGTTCAGAATTCACATACGGCAATGCACAATCCAAACACCTTTGACTCCATCCATAGTTGTAATATCATAATGCCTTTTCTTCATACACAAACTAACCATGCAGGTACGCAACCTGAAAATAATACATCAGTAGTCAAACAACCATTTGTATATAATGAATAACAGTCTATAAATGTACGTTTACACTTATACAGTATTTTAAATTGCCCTATAGCTGGATCATCTTATAAATAAAAAAGAAGATCTGGGCGTCAAACGAGTGACCAACCATGCATCAATAGAAATCGCAACATAAAAAGAGGATGTATGGCCACAAATAATATTGAGAACACTGCTGTGGAACCCGGTATACAACCTTGTCCAAATAATCAGGGTGACTTTGGGGATCAGCCTATACAATACTATGAGTGTACTTCTAATATAATCGAATAGCAAAGGCGAAAAAGACAGCAGCCAAACACTTATAATAGAAGTAATGCATCATCAAGTAGACCTGGAGGTAACTTTTATATTCATATATTCGTACTCTTATTGCAGGATGAAAATAAAAAACTTAGTTGACCTGAATTTGGTAACAACTTTTGTTTATAGGTGTTACAAACTTCTACATTGATTCTGGAGACTGTGATTGGTCGTGCGAACATTGTAGTGCTAGATTTTGGTATAGTGAAAGGCTCAAAAGTTCTACACAGCAAAGTATTCGGTATAGTCGTTGTTGTGGGGAAGGAAAAGTACGTGTGCAAGAACAGATTGATCCACTGGATTCTATAAAGGAATTACTGAAGGACAAGCATTTTATGGAAAGCATACATGCGTATAACCAAATGTTTAGTATGACATCATTTGGTGCTCAGATAGATGATCGTGTGAACGATGGGAGAAGGCCTTATGTCTTTAAAATTTCAGGGCAAATATATCATTGGATAGGAACACTATGTCCCGCAAACAATGAAACCCCTAAGTTTTTGCAATTATACATATATGATACCAAAAATGAAGTCGACAACAGACTAACGGATTTTGGTGCAACAAGCTCAGGCACTTTGAAACCTGAAATTGTTCGACAACTTATAGAAATTCTAAACGAACATAATCAACTAGTAGCATTGTTCAGAAGAGCACGTGACATATGTGATCAAGAAAGTGTACCTGATTTCAAAATTCACCTTTACAATGTCGATGGAGCTCGCGAATACCAACTGCCAACTGCAGACATCCTGGGTGCTATAATTTTTGAAGATGGACCTAATACCAATACAGATTACGATGTAATCATACACCAAAAAGGTGTAGGTCCTCAAAGAATTAACAAGCTGCATTCAACATATATGTCATTACAGTTTCCGGTCCTTTTTGTATATGGTGAACCAGGATATAACACGAAATTGAAGTTACACACACATAATGTGAATGGTGAAAGAAAAAAAATGTCTATGAATACCTATTACACTTACTAGTTACATGAGAGGCCGCATCTTTATGGGTTACTATTCAAAGGAGGAAGGTTATTTCAGCAATATGTTGTATCAGTATATTGTGCAATCGAACAAGATCGCCTTGATTTTGTAAGAGGAAAACAAAATAACATTAGAAGCGAGTACTTATCAGGCATTTATGATGCAATTTCGAAAGGCGATCGCTGTGGTTCCGACATAGGCCAACGTATAATCCTTCCTTCAAGTTTCACTGGCGGCCCGAGGTATATGTACAGCCATTACCTTGATGCTTTTCCCATCTGCCGAGTCCTAGGGAATCCGCAGTTTTTCATTACGTTCACATGTAATGTAAACTGGCCGGAAATCCGCAGACACATGGAACAGTTTCCTCTACTTTCACCATCTGACAGGGCTCACATTATTGTCCGGGTGTTCGAACAAAAGGTGGATGATTTTGTATGAGTTTTAAAAGAAGGCAACCTATTTTGACATGTTACTGGAGGTATGTACAACTTATCACTGCAATTGTTACAAAAAAAAAAAAAAAAAAAAAAAAAAAAAAAAAAAAAAAAAAAAAAAAAAACATTAGTAAGTTTACATAACTAACTTTCTTTTTCCATCATAATTACTGCAGTCTTATACACAATTGAATTCCAGAAACGTGGCCTACCACATTGTCACACTCTACTATGGCTACATTCAAAAGACAAAATACAAGCACCCGAAGATGTGGACAAATTCATTTCTGCAGAATTACCAGAAAAGACAACAGATCCGGAAGGGTATAAGATTGTGTCCGAAATGATGATACATGGTCCATGTGGAGCAACTAACCCAAGTGCTCCATGTACAGACAAAGGTACATGTACAAAGAACTTTCCAAAAAAATACAGTGACAAAACATTTTTTGACAAAAATGGTCATGTACATTACCAAAGAAGGAAAACTACAGATTACGTGATGAGAAATAAAGTAAAGCTGGATAACACGTATGTTGTTCCATACAATAGACATCTATGTCTCATGTTTCATGCACATATAAATGTTGAATATTGTGGATGGAGCATGTTGATAAAGTACTTATTCAAATACATATCAAAAGGAAGCGACAGAATTGCAGCACGAATTGGAAGAACACTAGGTCAGCCATCAACATCAGCAAATGCTCCAAGGATCAATGTTGACGAAATCAAAAACATCATTGACGATCGCTTTATATGTCCTCATGAAGCTTGCTGGAGAATATTTAACTTTTCGATACGTCACCGAGAACCCAGCCGTCCAAATTCTTGCTGTTCATCTAGAAGGTATGCAAAAGGTCACTTTTCGTGACAAAGAACCTTTGGGGTATGTTGTCAGTGACGATGGAAGAACATTGACAACACTTACTGAATGGTTTACATTCAATAATTCATACGAAGAAGGACGAAATCTGACATACTTAGATTTTCCTTCTGACTTCGTCTGGTATGAAATTTCAAAAACATGGAGGCATAGAAAAAACAGACCACGATCATCAATTGGAAGACTCACGTACGTTCATCCTGCTGTAGGAGAACTCTTCTATTTCAGAATGCTTCTATGTCATTAGAAAGGTTGTCGGTCATTTTCTGATGTGCGCAAAGTAAACAACACAGTTTTCCCTACATACCGCGCCGCATGCCAGGCTATGGGGCTGCTCAAGGACGATAGACAATGGGAGATAGCATTGGAAGTGGCAGCTATTTCAGCAACAACTTCAAATTTACGAAAGCTATTCGCTCACATCTTACTGTATTGCGACGTCGCAGACACCGTCAAATTATGGGAGAAGCATTGGATACTAATGATTGATGATATTCCAGCAAAAGCGTCAGACATGACTCACATTAGAAATCTCCATCTCAATGATCCAAAATTGAAATGATATGTTCTATATGAATTGGAAATGATATTCAACAGCTGTTCCAAATCACTCACAGATTTCGGTCTTCAATTGCCTCCAAAAGACCTGTTAGACGAGTTAAACAACAGGCTGTTGATGGAAGAAAAAAGTTACAATCGGGACGAGCTGAAAGAAGAAGTTGCACTTCCTATTAAAAAACTAAATTTAGATCAACACAGAATCTACGATCTTATTGTTAGTTCATGCACTAACAATTACCAACAGTTACTTTTCGTATATGGCCATGGAGGAACAGGAAAAACTTTTTTGTGGAAGACAATAATTAACAAGCTGCGTTCAGAAGGAAAGATAGTATTAGCAGTTGCATCGTCTGGAATTGCTTCTTTGTTGCTTCCATCTGGCCGCACAGCCCATTCAAGATTCAAAGTACCTATTGAATTGACAGATGAATCGATGTGTCTTGTTCCAAAAAAAAAAAAAAAAAAAAAAAAAAAAAAAAAAAAACGCTACTTGCACAACTACTATCAAACACAGACTTGATCGTGTGGGATGAAGCCCCAATGAATGACCGAAGATGTTTTAAAGCACTTGATCGAACTCTTAAAGATGTTCTGAGCAACCCAGATAAACTGTTTGGTGGCAAATCAGTAATGCTAGGTGGCGACTTCAGACAAACATTACCGGTAAAAAAGAAGGGCACAAAGTCAGATATACTTGCTGCATCAATAACTTCTTCATACCTTTGGCGACATTTTAAAGTATGCAGGCTGACACAAAACATGAGGCTTTTACAAAGGGAACTTGATGATAATGAAAGAAACAAAACAACACAATTTTATTCGTGGCTACTAGACATAGGAGATGGTAAAATAGGAAGCGCTGATGAAGAAGATGCGGACAATGCCGCTTGGGTGACGATACCTCAAGAATACCTAATACTAGATATCGACGAGGGTTTGCGAATGCCTATTAACTTCATCTATGACGAACAAACATTGGAATCACCCACTGCAGAAATCTTACAGCAAAAAGCAATCGTATGTCCTAAGAATGAAACAGCGGATGCAATTAACACAGAAGTTTTATCATTGGTGAAAGGAGAAACCACGACTTACATAAGTTCTGATGAGGTTATTCCTCTTGGAAAAGACGGTGCTGCAAATGAATTACTCTATCCACCAGAATTTCTAAACACACTCAAATTTCCCGGTTTCCCACCAAACAAGCTGTCACTCAAAATTGGAACTCCGATTATGCTACTTGTAAAACCCCGAATTTTTAATTCCTAATTTACGTCTAATTTTGAATTTTTCCCTAAAGTTCATAATAATTATTTTGAATCCTAAACTCTTCATATGATTTTCACATGAACAAAATCCTTACTTTCCTTAATCCTACACTTACCTACACGTTTATATATTAAAGAGATTAGAACCGAGTTTATGGAATTTCTAAATACTTCACACATTAATATTTGGAGATAAGCACAAATAACACAGCAAACAATTTAACAAATTAGAAGATATGTATTTCCACCTCTTGCCCTATTAATCACACGCTTTTCCATTTGTGACATTCCTTACCATTTACACCAGATATCACAGCCATGCATGATACATGCACGTATTGACCCTATATAAATTTAATATTCGGCCAATCTTCAGCCCATACTCCCCATCTCATTCATGTATAACAACTGTTTCTCTTCTCTCTCAAACCGTATAACATACCTTTTCATCCCTTCCAAAACCGAAACAATCACACACAAAGCTCCAAACCGTTCTCTCTATTCCAAGCCAAGAAGCCGAAGTTAGCAGCCTTTATTGGTAATACTTTGATATGTGAAGCAGCCTATTCCATTCGTTTGTCCTAGTCCTTTCCTTGCCTCGTTATTCAGCCCTCAAGAGGTAACTATGAATCCATCCGTTGTCGTTATTTTGACCACCATGAAACGTTATGTGAATATGAAACCTAAAACTATGTTAATCTGAATCGTTATAACCATTGTTATGATCATGTAATCGTTATGCTTATGCCTCGTTAATATATAAGTATGTATACACTTGAATTAAAGAGTTGCGCCACATAAATAATAGGACTTGCTATTTACCTCTTGATGTCGACCCATGGTGTGCTTTGCTATTCGACCTAAACTAAATTTCCAGCTCTTATCGTTGCCATTAAAACCTGTATCGAAACATTAAATACACATTAATTACAAGCTACCAAAAGAGGAAACCCTGGATATATATCTAATGAGGGTCGTATAGGGTTTTAGCGAGGGAGGCTGGTGCTGTGATTTTGTGGGTAAGTTTGCTTGCATACTGTCCCATTGTGGTGTGTGTGTAGTATCGACCAGAAGGTTTGGTCGTATATGTGAGGGTCTTAGGTTGTAATCTGGTCGTGTGTACATGTTGTGGGTTGGAAGTAATCACAATATAGTTAACAAGTTATGATTATATGGTTGGGTCGTGGGAGGTTTTGCTGGGTGTCGCAATGTATGGGCTGTTTTGTGTCGCGGTATTGTATGGGTTAACTTGGTGTCATTTAAGTATGTGTCGCATGATGTCGAACATGTTCTTGTCTAGTTGGTGTTGTGTGTCGTGTTTGCATACCCTTTTAAGGGTGTCGATCATGTTATGTCTCGAGGGCTGTGGGGGTTTTAACGAGAGAATTATAATGGGAATTAGGGTTGCGACTTGTGTATGGTTTTATGATTTCATGTGAGTGTTTGCAGATTGTGTGTGTCTCGTATTGTCTTGATGTTTGTGTGGTGATTGGGTGGGGTTATATTGACGGGGGCTATATTTTTATCCCAACCCTCTCTATGAGGGTAGGGTGTACCTTATCTACACACACACAAACAAATCTACCACACACACAAACATATTCATCTCTCTTACATATTCATCTCTCTTATCCTCACACAAACAAATCTACCACACACCCAAATCCAACAGTTTCAATCTAAAGAAAAATTACAACGCAAAAATCCTAACACCACCAAAAAATCTTATACAAAAACACAGATTCAAAAACAATCACACCGATCAAAACCACAAACCAAAAACATATCATATCCGAAAACCTTTGACCGGATCTTCATATTTTTCCAGCACACTAGCAGATTCCGACCGTCGAAATATTTTCCGGTGACTCCTTTTTCTTTGCCGAATCAATAGATCGGCCCACCCTCGTCTTATCTGGAGCTTTTGAGCTCGCGTAAAACTTTATAAAACCTTTTGTTTTTTTTAAATAAAACCGTGTGGATCTAAATGATTTGGACATGGCTCGCTTGGACTCGGTCCGAGTTGGGTGACTCACCGAGTCAACTCGTGTTGACTCGGGGTGAGTCGTGAATGTTTTGATGTTTTGAGCTTGGTTTGATTTTGATTTCATTTTGTTTTTGGCTCGGTTAGGAAGATGATATCAAAAAGATGGTGTAAAAAAAGAGAAGCAGAAAGATGATATCACAGTTGGGTTTGGAGAGTTGTTTAGATTTGCAGATGGGTTGGATTATGTTTTGATGGTGATTATGTTTTGATGGTGAATGATTAGTACTAAAAAAATACATGAAATTGTTTTG